>JAFBJQ010000420.1:81132-189023 GCA_016785345.1 Trinectes maculatus
GTGAGAGGGGAGTTTACAGCATTAACATCTGCTCTATATGTACAATAAATACATACTTGTCTTTTTAGTGTCTATTTACAGCCTATATTTTTTTACTTGCCTACAGAAATGAGTATATTCCACTGAAGAGGATAAGGATATCTCCTCTGTAAAGCCATTTGAAAGGCAAATAAACCAGCAGCACCTACAAACATAGCACACACAACATTAGGTGCATAAATGCCTCACTGACCCATGACTGGTTGTTCGCACTGGTAAATCCAGCAAACAGGACAACATTATTTCTCTTACAGAAAGAAACACCGCAAAAACGTGGAAACATAAAATACATTATGTGTTATTTTTAAATATGTCACAGTTCATAAATGACAGCATGCTGTTTTTTTGTAGTATTGCTGACTGTGAGGATTTTGTGAATGAAAGATCACTTACCAAGTACAAAACTCCCAGTCCCCTTCATGAATGCATGAGACTGACAAGCAGCATAACTCTGTAAACCCTGAAAGTCCAAAACACCCAATATGATTTTCTGGCTAAAACATTTCCATGTGCTGTGTTAATATCGATACAGCAGAATATATCAGAACAATTTGAACATACTCGGTTGTGCTCGGGCACCCCCTACAGGTGGGGTCCGTAACAGCGGTGCACATATGCATTTGTTTACAAGCTGGAAAGGAACCGGCTTCCTCAAAAACCACCTGAACCATGTCGACTGCAGTTGTGTGGTTTGCTTTTTGCACAGATATTTCCGGCTGTAACTGTAGCTCGTTTAGCCACAGCATGCGGGTACGCTTATAAGATGTATTCACTGATATTTATTAGGGGCAATAAGTGCATGGTTTTACAATAACACAATCAAACCCAAACATTCGTTGTGATACACAGACACTAAAACAATGAGGCAACTGTTAGGTATGTGTTACAATACGTCTGGCGGAGGTTATGTTATTGGGAAAGGTCAGTTGCAGATACAGTAGCAGGCTACAGCAGAGACGGAGGGAAAAGTACCAAATAAAAACCCACCGGGTGTTTGGCGACCAGCGCGTCGTCCACTTTGGTGAGACCAAGATTGACCATGTTGGCAGTTGTTGTTAAGCTAAAGGTTAAGTTACAGTCTTACGCGGATAATAGCATCATCTAGTCAAACATAGAAAACAGAGGGAACCAAAGTGCTCTGTACGATGCTGTTATAAAACTTCCTTGTTGCATTGCAGTTTGTTTATATCACGGGTGACATCTAAAGGAAAGGAGGAGGTACTGCAACCGCTCTCGAGCGGAAAATTGTTTTTAGATTTTAAGGGATCTAACTGCTATAGTTGATCAGCTCCTTTTGTGTGAGTTTGAAAAAGTTTTTTGGAAGTAAAAATATTTTGTGTATTTGTAAAATAGTTTTGCACTCGTTCATAAAACAGATGTACCCTATCTCATCATATTAGAAATAAAACATTCAGGCACATTTCAATACAAACAAGAAAATCTAAAAAGCAACAATCATGCTGTCAGTGATTCTTAGTTTAAAGTTTAGTGTTTAAACTTAGAATCTGGCAATGCCACGGACCCAGTAAATAGATTATCACATGAAAGCCGGTATCATCATCTTGAAGAAGAGACAGATGGTGAGTAAAGAATCCAACTACTGCTGAGACAAAAGTAAAAACAAAAAGGGTCAAGTTACCAGAAGGCCGCAGCAGAGCAGCTCAACATCTGTTACTTGTTACACAGAAAAGAAAGTAGAAATGATGGATAGGTTTTAGAGACGTGATTAACATGATAAAACACAGCGTGTGCCTGATTTGATGTTTTAAAATAATGACCCTCAAAGTATTTACAGTACTTCATTGTCATGAAGGAAACGTTTCTACACACAAACACACACCAAAACACTCCACATCCAGGTCCAACAACTGTCAGTTTAGTGTTGGTGTTATATGAACATGGTAAAAATAAATATAAATTGAAAAGAAAAACATATAGTGTTTAGTACAGCTCTGTATGGTAAACTACAAGTTCACATTACTATTAAAGGTGTTCTTTCTTTCTTTCACATACAGTCATCTGACAGCAAACACCCAGCACCATTTTAAGGCCTGTAAAATGCCATGGAAATGAAAGGTCAGATATCAAGTCCTTGCGCATGCAGTGTGATGGCCCAATCCAAACCAGCACCAAAAAGTCTGGGTAATATCATTTCTACTCACCCTCAATTTGTGTCCCTTTCCACTTAGATTTATATTTTACAAATATTTTCATGAAACCTAAATAAACTACCATGATTTGGCATTTTAAGTTCATTAGCAAGCAAGTTCAGTTCATTTCAAGTTATATTAACAGATATATTTCTCCATTCTGAAACTGTACATTGTCTAACTACTTATTCTGAGAAGCTTAAATTTAATGTTCTGCACTCAGTTTCCTGAACATGGACAAAGCTCTTCACAATACATTTACCTGTTAACGCAACGACAGAATTTTCATGCAAAGTGCAATATAATTTAAAGACGCAAGAGCATCTACGAATCTAATTAACACTCTGTCCTCGCCTACCAGTACTCACCCAACTGCAACATATGAGTTTTCATTTGATTTATTTATCATTTTACATTGGAAAAGCAACTGACAATTATCCCCAACTGCACTTCCATTCACATATTGTAGCTCTTTATTTCTAGGTGATTAATGCTTATATTCTTACAAAACAAAAATGATTTCAGACACAATCTGTACACTCTGTCCAAATCAAACCTCTCCCGTAAAACTGTCTACAACAAATCCGCTAACATGGGAGCCAAGTGCAGTGTTGAAAACCTGTTCTCTCTCTCACACACTCACTCACTCACACTCACACTCACACACACACACACACGAGAAACAATCAACAGTCGCATGTACATGTGTAAATTACATGCGTATATTTAGTGTCTGGACTCCTCAGCTAAGACACACGAGGACACAAGGAGTCTAAGCAGGTGTGCACTGTGGATAATACAAGGAAGCCAGGCGATAAACAATAAATCTGACAGAACAATTCACTTGGACTGCCTTGTCTTAGAAAATAAAAGCAGGAAATGGTTCTGTTAGTAAAACCACTTCACATAATAAAATGTCAGGGGAACAGTTCAAGTTTTGCACTCCAGGATGTATCATGTGGAAGATTAAAATGACAGTGGGGTTGTGCTGAGTTTTCATTCAATCATTCAAAATCAAAGATAAGTTAATCAACAGGTCTAATAAAAGGTCCCACACTGCCCACTTTTCATTATGTTTGTCTTCAAATATCACCAGGACATAAGCATCTTTCACTGTCAACTGTTTTAAATAAATAACTCCACGGATATTTCTTATAATAGACAAAACTTTAGAGCAAACTCACACATGAAAAACTGAGAAACAACCAAACACTCACACAACAACCCTGCAGAATATACCATGAAGAAGACAGGTGTGTGTTTGTGTGTTAAAACCCAAAGACAGACTGGTGGGATTCATACCAGGTGATGCACAAGTATCAGACCACAAAGACACTTTAGTACACTGTAGTGAAGATAATTTCTTTCATTTTTATGTGAAGAGCACACGATAACTGGTTTAGTGATCAGAAAAGACATATTTAAATTTGTGATTATGAAAAGTCTACTAAGAAACCAAATAAATCAGAACAGCTTCTTAAACAGTAACTAGAACTGTAAAAAAAAATCTTTTTCCTTGTAATTATTTTAATACTGTGGGCATTTAAAATCCTAATAATAGAAAAACAGGCCCAAGCAAACTTAATTTGAAAAAAAAGAATGGATCAAGAAAACCAAGAAAAACACTAAGCCTTATCGTGGCAACTACTTTATTACAGAACAGTGAAAAAATTTTACCCACCAGTTATAATTAAATATGAAATTTAAAATGGTAATATGGCCCCCAAAAGGAGAACAGACACTAGTGCAGTCTATAACTCCTGTCAAGATTTCAATGTCCTTCAGTAAATATTGGCAGCACATACACGTACAAGCATACGCACGCACACGCACGCACACGCACGCACACACACACACACACACACACACACACACACACACACACACACACACACACAATACTGGTAGTGTGGTTCAATCAGTGAAATCTGTGTTGTGGTTGGCTGCATGGAGAGTACGACAGACAAGGAGGCGGCTAAGGTGTCGATGACCATGAATGCGGCAACCATGCGCACCAGAGAGGTCAGAAAGGGAACGTTACAGTGAAAAGGTCCAAGTCCTATTGTACCAGCTGAATGACGGGTACTGTAACCCCTGGGTCCCCCAGTTGCACAGACGTCACCACACCACATGGCTGAGTGGGGGAACATAAGTGGATGACAACAACAGTCCATGTTCATGTGGTCCAAAGAAGCTTGTCCAGTTAATCAACAAGACAACTTTTTCCCCCTCGCATACAAAACCATAGCAGCAGGTAGAGCTCGAGGGTCTGCCTCCTCGAGAATAATAAACACAAACAAAAGGAAAAAAAATATAATAATAATATTAATAGTACACTTTCCCCCATCATCCAAATGAAAAGCAAGCTATGGAGAACTACGAGTTCTGGGAAGTGGCAGATGTCTTTTGCATCCCTCTCCTTCCAGCTTCATTCCCATCAGGATCCAAACAGACAACCAACATTGTCCTCTGTCGTTAGTCTCTTGTCAGCAATTTTCATGCCCGCTCCCCTCCCCCCACAAGTCAAACCCTGTCTCCCCCATTCTCCTTCATCCTCTCCCAGGTGAGGATGAAGGCAGATCATCGTTCAGGCTCTGACTCCAGGGCCAGCACCCGCTTGCGTTCGCGACACTGCTTCTTGTGGGCAGGCCAGTCCCTCTGCTGGCACTGGGAGCCACAGTAGCGTGCCACCTGACAGCGGCCGCAGATGTTGAATTCCCTCAGCTTCGCAAAAACAGAGAACAAAGTCAATTTGAGATCTGATGGACAGTCTTTGGATTTAGAGGTCACATTAAATACCAAACAAAAAGGGTATGTGTTCCAATTAAGACTATATTTAAAATCATCCAATGATCACAGAACGTCAGTTATAGTACATACCCTCCTCTCAATGAGTGAACAGGGAGGATAATGACACTCATAGTAGGTGCAGGAGCATTCCTCCTCCTCCACTAGTTCCCCATTGGCATTGTAGTAGCGTGTGCGGCTTAGCTCGAGATACTGCTCTTCCACAGGGTCAGCTGGCACCTGCTGGATGGCCAGCCAGTACAGAGACTGCTCTCTGGACAGGTAAAAAATATGAGATTTAAAATAAAGCAGAAATGTACAGAATACATTTGTAGATTAAAAACTGATATGTAGATTTTTTTACTCAAGTGACACATTGAAACAGTGAGCCCCTCTTTCTTCATTCTTTTCGGAGGTAATTTCCTAATTTCCACTGACATTAAAGTCCACAATGAGACAAGTCCAAACATTTTCCTGAATATCTCCATCGGAAGTATGTTTGCAAACGTGGTCAAATGATATTTGAGTTTTTGTCATGTCCTGCTTCCTGCTTTTTCGAGACAGGTCTCGCCTGAATGCTCCTGTAGTTGTGGACACCTCTGACCCAGAGAGTCACCTGTATTGTTCTGCATATGTTAACAACAAACTCTGAAATTTTTCTGAAGCCAGTTTACTTGGCAATATTTGAAAAGCCAGAGTGTCAGTGACCTAAGTTTTTCAACTAACTTTCAAGCCAACTGAGCATTAAACGAGACCAATGAGATGCTAGCGCTAAGCTATTTTTGTCATTTTCTGTCATAACAACAATGAATGTGTTTCAAAATATTTTATTAAAACAGCAAATTAGTATCTCTTTTACAATGTTTCTGTTTTGTTGAGGCATGGGCCACCCTGGGGCTTCAATCATACCAGCTTCATTTAAAAGGCAGATCTGGTGGTCTTACCTTTGCTTGCTGGAAATCTCCTCTGGCTTGGGGCTCCAGCCCACTGGCACCAGTCGCAGGTTGTCTAGCCGGTTGTCCACTGTCACAGAGTTGATGTGGATGACTTGAAAACTAGGTGCAATGCCTCCTCTGTGCTTTTCCCTATATCCAGATATACAAGATAAATACAGCACATGGATATTGGTTACACAAGTGCTTCATCGCCTTGGCAACACATAACCATTGAAACATGGACATTTTAACTTTCTCATTGGGAAATGTCATTGTAAAAGCAGTACAGTAATTGTTTTTACTTGATACAAAAACAAAAATCAGACTGACAATGAACAATCTACAAATCAAAAACAACACATTCTGGAAATACACACACACACATACACCACTTGACTGCTCAAGCCCCAGATTGTTTAATGCTAAATTCCTATGAAGCATTACAGAAGTTCAAATGTAGAGCAGAGATAGGGTCAGTTAAAATTCAGTGTTGATTGTGACCAATATGTCCCATCAGGGACAACCAAAGAATAACAATGCTTAACTAATACGATTATACTACACTTCATGTAATTAACAAATAACTTACCAAAGCAGCTCATGCAACGGCCTTCCTGCCCAGCGGCCTTTACCAATGTCAAAAGCGTAGGCAAATATCTTGGCTCCATTGCCATCAGCATCCACTTCCATGCGTGCCTAGAAATGGTTTAATAATGCAAGTGTCAGAAAAGTAGTCAAAGCAAAATCTCTGCCACAAACATGCAGAAGAATTAACTTACCTCAAAGGCATAGTTTTCCACAAGCGGTATGTCCTGTTCATCAATTAGTGTGTATTTTGTCTGAAACGATAAAAGAAAATGCTTTATTATCACGTAAAGATGCTTTATTAACATGTGATGTCCTAAACCTGTACCAAACACAACGTATACAGGAGCAGCTTTCTTATCATAGCCTTCTCAAAAAAATATCATAACATTAATACCCACTTTATCAATACATACATATACAGTACATACACACAATGAACTTAAAAAAATCTGAAAAAAACAATGCCAGTATGAGATCCAGGAGCAGAAACAATCAGCAGGTGGACAAACAAGTGCCTGCACTCTATATCCCGAGTGAGTCCTGTGACACCAGCAGCCAGGAGGAGCGTTTCTTTACCCACACGCAGCGACACTGTGTTATCCTAACAGATGCGTAGCTTTGTCGGGATAAAACATAATTGTAATCGATACAGTGCTGTTGTTCGTGCACGGCTGATGAGAAGCTTATGTGCCCATCTTGTCGGTGCTTTGTCACATTGCACAAAACAATCAGTTGAGGGTGATGGCTTCCTCATGAGTATACCGTGTAAGCCAAACAACAGCTAGCGTGGCACTGCTAACCGAGACACCGACCACTAACATGAGCCGCCGGTAACGAGAAACCAGTCGTTATCGCCATTTCAGCAACACCCGGCACCCGTTGTGACAAAGAAACGAACACAAATTTATATGCGTGGCCTTATTTCATCGTTTGATGTTAGCAAACAGCTAACGTAATACGGCTATATGCTAGTTAGCGTTAGCGACAGTGTGCGGCGGTGGAGTTACAGAGTAGCAGACTGGCTCGGCACGGCCGGCTTCACTAATCCCTTTAAATGCATCTAAAATCGGTGCAGCAGAAACACACCCGCTTCAGCACAGCTCTGGTAGCCATTACTAAGATAAACTAACGGCGTCTTAACGTCTCTCGATATGTTTTACATCGCATTTTGTGGTCCCTGTGGGCCCTCCCCCGGCCGCACATGGCAGCTATGGGATCCAGCTCACCTTCCCGGCCACACGGCCGAGCCGCACGATCCCGAGCTTAAAGTCGGACATCAGGAGACTGGGTGGTGTTGACAGGTAGAGGCGCGGGCTCCAACCTTAACGATACTCCGGTGTAACACTCGCCGGGCGGCCCCTCTGTCCCGCTGCCAGTTCGGTTGAACCGGTCGTGTGCTCGCGCTGACTCCGGGTCAGTCCGGCAGCAGACCAGCCTCCGTGACACACCAGAAAGCCAAGCGAGCTGCTGGGGGCGGGGTCGACCGAGCCGCTAACCGCACGGTCCAATCACACTCAACGTTGTTTTTTTTAACGTCTGACGGCAGATCCAGCTGCCCAATAGTAAACGATTATATTAAACCGTCTGTTTCACGTAGTACGTCATTGCACACTCGTGACTCTTTCCATCCATTTTCCCGCGAAATGTTTGATAGCTGGGTGGATCATCGTGCTAAATTTAAATGATTACGGATGTGTTTGACGTCATGTTGTATGACGTTCAGTGCAAATTTATGCCCGATCCAGGACACTGAGTGATGATACCTACACAACCATATACACAACTCAGCGATAGGCAATTAAGTAAATGAAATTATAACAATTAATCACAGGCAATGGCCTTTACACTGTGTCTGTATGTATTTATGTCGCTCAGCTTGTATACGCTTCACATATACAAGATCTAACATGAAACAGGTTTCGAACCTGAGAACAGGTAACAATATGTAGATGTGACCTTTTCTGGCCTTTTGATTCAGGCCTAGTTAAAGCTGACATTCAGTTGGCTACTTGGTATGACGGCTTTAATAACAAGGGCCAGAAATCTGCCATGTTGTCACCTACGAATATTGATCTTCTATCGATATTTTAATGGCGAGGAAGACTTCCGGTTCAGTCAGTAAAGTGACTTAGCACCCCCTGGTGACTAGACGGTGTATTACTAAAAAGTAGCCATTAAATTGACAGTAAATTTAGAAGATGTGGTGAAACAGAAACATTTAGAATTTTCATTTCATATTTAGAATTAACTAGTAGGCAGTGTCTTGTCAATGAGTGGAATACTAGTAGGATTCTCAGGTTGAAATCCTTTTTTACAAAATTCTTGTTTGATACTTGACCTGATTTGCCACCTGTACGTTGTGTCTTGTGTTTACGAGTTTTATCATTTACAAAACAGCAGCCCTTTATGTTGGTATAACAATGGTTTATCTATGCCTCTGCTGCTCCGGTTTCAGTGTGAAATATCTGGAAACCCACCCAAGGCACAATTCTGTCAGTTACTCCTATCCAGTTACCCATGGGGGTGCAACTGGGAGGAGTGGGAGATGTGTTGTTTCTTGTGGTGGTTTGGATTTTTTCCATATATATATATATATATGTTTGATCTGTTTCAAACTTACCTTTGGCATCAAAAAGACAAAAAGAAGTCTTTATTTTAGCTCAGTTTGAAAAGAGAGTATAAACAGGATAATGACACTGGGATAGTTACTGTTGTAGTTTTAGATGATGTTATCAAACTGTAATCAGTCCTGCTTATTTACCATTATCAACAGCTTCTGTACATTTTATAGCTCCGTCTGTTTTGTAGAAATAAATTGCTGGGGCGCCACGCCTGACACACCAAACACACCTAGCATTTTTATTTATATATCATCATGTTTTCTTATAGAAGTAAGACACTGGGTGTTGCTCACTATTGCCACACAGTCTCCTCTCCAAGGTGTGGCTACACCCTTGATCCCTGTGCGTATTCATCTGATGAAACAGCAAAACATCTATCACACCTATCCACCCTGGAAAATCCAATTATAATATTTGTCAAGTTTTGTCATAACTGTATAAAAACTGTATAAGTGAAATTCCAAAACAAAGTGGTAGACTTTGTTAGAATGTAATGTTTTAGTTTATGGTGAGAAAGGTGTAAAGAACATTACAATGCCTCATATTGAACGGTTTTGGTCAACAAATTAAACTCATGTTAATGTTAGGATGATTTTTATGTAATAACTGATCCAGCTGTTAAAATCTTACCTCTGAATGCAGCTTATACAATATTATTATCAATCAATCAATCAATCAATCAATCAATCAATCAGTCTGTCAGTCATTTTTTATTTGTATAGCCCATATTCACAATTTATAGTATTGTGTATGTCAGAGGTATTCAATACCAGAGTTTTATTGGTGACCAAGTGAAGCAAGACCAAAACAATATTGTGTACAATATTTATCAGTGAAATACTGTCAGATACTGTCAGTAACTTTCACATGAGGTCACAGCAGGAACTTTTACTTGGTTTAAGAGGCTAAAATCGTCCTAGGAATAGGAACTATACCATAAATAAAGTTATTTTATCCTGTTAGCGGTCCTACGAAGTGATTTTTACTGCTTGTGACGTAACATTAGTCAACACATAAATAACAATAGACCCAAAAAAAAAAAGGCAGTTAACCACTGTCGCCCAAAACAAACAACACGAAACCAGCAAAGCAGAAACCTTTTCAGCAGTGACCTCTAACGTGTGCGTTACTTCCGTGTTCCGCTCACCTGTTACACCTGTGTTACCGCTGTGTGCCAAAGCTGCTCAGCCGGTGCACCTGCTGCGTTTTTGTGCCATGTCGGAGGAGCTCATAAGCTGCGACCTGACATGTTCCCCGACACAGAGTCAACCGGGGAGTAAGAGGCGGCAGATGGACTACGAGCAGCCGATCTTCTCCGTGTTGAGCGGCGGTGCGGAGGAGCCGGCGGACGCCGCGGCGAGGGGCTCCTGCGGCGGGGCGGCCTCACCGGCGGCCGCCGCCTCCGACAACGAGTCAGGGATCTTCTCTGGTGAATCGGAGCTGTGTGTGGAACACGAGTCCGAGCTCGACTGGTTCTGCGGCACCGAGCAGAAACTCATCTGCTCCCACTGCGCCATCGTGGGCTCCTGCCACGGACACACCGTGACCCCTCTGGTCACGAGAGTTGCCACGATCAGGGTGAGTGTGTGGAGCAGACGGCGAAATGTGGATGATCTCATTTCATATACGTCACTGTGCCACTGTACTGCTTAGTTTGAACGTTATAGCAGTAGTTTCACTTTGTGTGTTTCACACATTTATGTCCTTATATTTAAAGATACAATCCTGAATAATAAGTATCGTAAATCATTTACGATATTTATGACTAAAACGCGATAACGTGTTTCATTGTGTACATCACCAAATTGAAAAACAACCCTCTTGTGACTCGTTCCGATTCTTTTATGAGACACTTTGAAAGCTAAACATGATCAAATGTGAACATTTCAGCTTGCAACATCTGCCGAGGACTCACTTGTGATGTGTAGAAAGGATGATCACATATGTAACAGTGTAATATGTGTGTACTTAATCATTGTTTCTTGGGTGTGTCAGGTTGTGCATGTGTCTTTGCTCCCTAATTCCTCCGCATGGTATTTGAAAAGACAGGATATTCTTGTTGCGTCTCCAGCTGATCATAGTCACGTGTGTGTGTGTGCGTGTGTGTGTGTGTGTGTGTTTCACCAGAACCGACTGGTGGATGTGTGTGAAAAAATGCAGCTGCAGGCACTGCGGATTGAAAGGTTTATTGACCATACACTGAAAGCCAAGGAGCAAAAGCTTCAGGTGAGAAATACCTCAACACATCACTTACTCAACCACACTTATAATAATCATCCAGACACATTGCCAAACAAATGGTTTGGCAAAACTTAACATGCTACAACAACCCACGTGTGCTTTGCAGACATGCAGATACTCATCTATTCACTATTCATAATAGTAGTAGTCATAAAAACGATCAATAATAGAAACAGCTTTGTTTGCTGATTTGCTCATTTGTCAATTCAGTGCAACAAATTAAAAAAAAGATTTCAAGCAAACAAGGTAAAACAAATACTACTTTTAGGATACAGTCACCTAAAAAATGTGGCCATATAAAATATTAATGGAAAATGCCTGAACATGCTTCCTGTATTCCGTGTAATCTGAACATGGAAAATGCCTGAACATGCTTCCTGTATTCCGTGTAATCTGAACATGGAAAATGCCTGAACATGCTTCCTGTATTCCGTGTAATCTGAACATAAGTCAAACAACTGGTTTGGCCAAGTTTGTTCACCTGTTCTCTACTGGATCAAATAATATCCTGACCAACATCTGTAAAATGAAGCAAGTAAACCTTCGTCCAAGGGGAAGCCCATACTTTGATTTGTCATAGCAGGACAATCACAGTAGTTAGCGATGGATCTGGCATTGAGTAGATGTTGCTTTGTTCTTAGGGTCTGCATATTAAAAAATCTGATTAATCAGCATTGTAGCATTTCCTCTTCCTGCCCTTTTACTGAGTATTTGTGTTTCTCTGTCCGTCTCTTGTTTTAGGTGGCGGCGAGCAGGACGAGGGAGCAGGTGCTGGCTCAGGTCAGCGCAGCGCGGGAGGCTCTGGAGGAGGAGGAGCAGCGTCTCCTGGAGGAGGTGCAGCGAGAGGAGGAGCGAGTGGAGCAGTGTCTGCTCACCCAGAGGGCCCACTGGGGCCAAGCTTTGGCGAATCTGACGCAAACACGCTCGCATCTGGTGCACACGCTGACACACACTGCAGATGCACAGCTGGTGGTGAGAGAACAGAGCAGTTGGGAAAAGGAAGGGGAGTTCAGGGACGAACGTGCATTACTGCAGAATCAAATGATAAAATGACTTAACTACATAAATTCCCTGTCTTATCTTTCAGACTAGTGTCCAGGACATAGCTGAAAGGTAATCTTTTATCACATGACATGCTTTTGGATATTTTTGGACTTGCTCAGGACGTACCAGACAGGTAATATCGCTCGTCCTCTCTGTGTTTGTGCGTTTGTGTGTCAGGGTGGAGGAGGCGGAGGGGGTCGGGGAGCCCTGTGATACGGACCAGCTCAACCTGAACCAAGGCTGCAGTGACAGCAAGCTGCTGAGGGGTCTGTGGGCCACAGCGGTGCTGCTCGGGCCAAACGGTGAGTAGGTTTCCATTCAGCTCTGTTCAGTTTCTATTCTACTGAACCACCCAACAAAATACTGCACTGCAAGCAATTCACAATTTGTACAGATAAAAGTAAACAGTCAACATGATTCTCATTATCTATATATAAGAAAGATTTTGAGCTGGTGGACTAGAACCTACAGTTAGGTTGTTCTGTCAATAAGTCTTTCACAAAATAGTGAGTAAATATCTTTTGACTTGTCTAGATTCCGTCTTTATGAGGTTGTTTGCATCACTTTGTCCTGATATAATTCGCTTTACAATTGAAAGGAGTGAGAGTACAGCGTAGGGCCCGGATGTTATAGTTTCCATAAATCAGAAAACTGATACCACTGGAGGATTGAAGGTGGTAGAGAAATTTTTGAAATGGAAATCTGGATGGAGCTTGCGTTTAGCAATGCAGCATCTCTTTTGCTCTTCCCGTAGCTTATGGATCATCTCATTTAAAGTTCGATGAGCGCACAGTTAGCCCTCTGCTCTCCCTGTCTGAGGACTTCTGCACCTTGACCTTCCTCCATAAAAAAGCCCGCCAGTCCCCTCCTTACGACCCAGTACGATTTGACTGTTGGCCCAACGCACTGGGTTCACTGTCAATGTCCTCGGGCACCCACAGCTGGATAGTGGATGTAGGCCACAGTGGCGCCTTCAAGGTCGGGGTCTGCTATGCCTCTCTGGAACGCAAAGGCTCTGGGAATGACGCACGTCTAGGCTACAACTCAAAATCCTGGGTGTTGTCTCGCTATGATGGGGACTACTCCTTCTGCCACGCAGGAAAGAAGGTGCCCCTGCAGGTGGTGACTGCACCAAAGCGGATCGGCTTGCTGCTTGACTGGCCGAGTCAGACACTGTTGTTTTATGAGCCGGATTCCAGTTCTGTGCTATACTGTGTCACACAACCCTTCAGTGCCCCACTGCTGCCAGCATGTGCTGTGACTGACCGCAGTATCACCATTGTGCACTGAAAAGACTGTCCACTATGCCAAAAAAAAAAAAACACTATATGAATTCATACATGAAGAAACGCAAGGAAGAGACTTTCTCTCGTATAAGTATGATCAACAGCGGAAAAACTTTGTATTTATTAAACTGGCTGTGGTAGCTGCTGACGATTTTCTACTCATTGTAATAATTTAATTCATTTACATTTTTTACGTTGATTTGATTATACAGTAGTTAATACTTTAACCTATCATGACTGACAGTGATTGTTTTTTATCTTTTATATAAGTGTCTGATTAATATTATCTGTGTAATGAAGTTTCCCCAAGACTCCTGAGAGAAAACATATGTATCGGCAATCACTTCTATTGACGGCATATTCTCTGTAAACTGATTATTACATGTTGACGCTGCAATTTACATTTCCAGTATAACACAAGTGTTATTTTATATTTCCAGAGATGAATGGTGTTTGTACTTTATGCCACAGCAGGGTTTAGTTGCACTTGCACTCGTGTGAACAATATAAATCATAGATCTACTGTATGTCAATAAATCTGGAAATTCTCAGTACTGTTTGCTTGTTACCACTAGAGGGCAGACCTATACAACTGTGGGCAAAATGTTTTTCTCATACAAGAAATGTGAGAGAAGGTACGAGGCAAAACTAAGGGAAAATTTAAATCTATAGGCTGGACAACTTATGATCACTTATTTTATATTCATTTAATGTACCGTCTGCATCCATTAACTATAGCGTTCACTACAGCTCTACAGAGAGAAACAGTGTGCTACTCCTTTATCATGATGCAAGTAACTAGGGTGGACTTTTTTTTCTAAAACACTCATAGATTAAGGCTGCTTTATGAAAAATGAAATTGACCATGCTCCTGATGACTATTGCACATATTATTACTGTGAAAAGGAGAGACACAATTTACTTACAGCACAGAGTGTGACAACATTGTGAGTCAAAAGATAACGTATGCAGTTGCATGTGCTGCTTTCCCAGCAAATGCACATGAAACTGTTTCTCAATAATTCAACGGGACAAGATATGAATTACACAGCTAGCCAAATATTGGCAGGAGGATTAAAATACAGTACTCTACCGATACCTATAATGCAGGTACAAGACGCCTGCAGGCCATATAAGCACACCAGTAGTCACAGCATCAGAAATCACAAAAATTAGATAATTTCATCAGGCAATATAAATTCAGTCACAATGACAAATAAACCTAAGTGAGGAAAAAGTGAAATTTCCTCAGTTCCTCAATAGTTCATACTGAAAAATCCAGTGTCTTAAAATATTTGTAGTTCTTCTGCTATTTAAAGTCCACAGTTAGGTGAGTTTTAAAACATTGGTTTATCTCAGACGCCCCTCTTTTTTGATGCATTCAATATGATGGGAGGTGGATCAATGCTGAGCTCTTCTCGGAGGTCTTCCAGGCTCTGCTCCCATCGTCTCTCGTAGAAGACGTTGAGGACACAGCGGGCTCGTCGTCCATTCTGCACGGCCCAGGGCCCCAAAGATGTGAATAACAACTGTAAACGGCTATGGGAAGGTGACAAAAGACAGGAACAATTCAACATGACACAAGGGTGATGTTAAAACTTGCCACTATTGTCTATTCACTTCACTTTTCTGACAACACAGAGAAGCTCACAGTTATTAAATGAGGAAAGACTATACATCCAAAGAAATGGTTACTAGGTCTTTTTTCGATATGTTGCCAACAATGATATATATATCTTACACCTGCCATTTGCAGTCAACACCTCAAACAAGACATTTTGAAAAACAAACTAAACTGCTGATGGTACTTCATCCAAAAACTTTTTGTTTCACAGTTCCTCAAACAATAACAGTTTGTAAATGACAGTTTAATAACTGCTAAAACAGTCACTGGTTACATCCCTGAACAATGTCCTTTTTGCTGAGTGCACAGTAAAACTGCTGAGTGTGAATACAATGAGTCTATCAGAGCGCCTTTCTTGTCTATGGTCACACCTGGAAAAGAAAGCTATCAGCTTGCTTCATTGGAAGTATATGGTTGAATAGACGTGGAAACCCCCTCCATTATCACCTGGCCAGCTGTGCGTAAGAGGAACAGGGACTGAATTTATCTGCAAAATTTCAGTCGCTTTTCATGTGAACATGAAAACAACAATATGAAAACCTGAGACTGTCTTTTTCGAACAGCGTGCTTCAGTCGACACGGTCATTCAGCTTGTCATATCAACCTATTCTGATCAATCATTATCTGACTCCAAATGGGCAACATTTACAGAGATTTTAGGGTGTCACTCAAACTCTCTCTGATCATACAGCAACAGACCTACAAAATCTCATCTTGTCGCTCCAAATCTACACTAAACACGACCGTGTGGTAAAACCAGCAGATATTGTACCTTGTATTTAGCCGAAGTGGCCCCAACACAGCTCCGAGAGCACACATGGGAAGCCCAGTCTGAGCAGCTTCGAACCATTTTACTGCCACCTCGCCTGAAAATAGCACAGGGTTATTTAGATTTAGAATTAAAGGAGAGGAAAAAGTGATTAGTTAATGGAATAGTGTGCCAAGTCAAACTTCTGTTTGTTTGTGAAACCGTATCACTTTCTTTATCCTGCTTTAGCCAAATCATTGTGCCATGCATCAATTCACTAATGTTTAGTCAGCAAAACACAAGGTTCATATCAGCATCCTGAAAGGAAAGGACAAATGCGGCGACAGCTTGACAGGGTGAGGCACAATTAGGTTCTGGTGAGAATTTAATTATTTTGTCAGTAGTCAAATTTGTAGCTCCAGCTGGGTCCTTTGGATGGCAAGGTTTTGTTTGCCATGCACACATTAATTCTAGCTGATTCTTAGCTGTATCATCAGTATGGCCTGACAGATGGTCAAAAATGAATGTAGTTGCTACAAATAAAACATCCATGACAGAGATGGTTTAAAATGTCTCAGCATTTATCCTGACTCACCTAGCATGTTTGTGGGCATGCCTAGTAAAGTGTGCAATAAGTCATGGACCTCTCTGTATCTCTGCATGACGTATGCTAGCTCCTCATTGTCCACAAACTTCACGTCTGCCCTTGAGTCTGGTGTCACACGCTGTGAGAACAGAAATGCATTAGTAAAAATGAAAAAATAAAAAAATCTGAGGGACTTTCTGAAATTCTTGGTGGGAAGAACAATCTGGCAAACACGCACGTTGTCCTCGAGAAAACGGAAGTATTCTCGTCCAAGGGAGCCTTCGGGCAATGAGGCCATCTCATTCAGATCAAGTGTAGACAGTCGGATTCTGGGCCGTTCTCTGTAGTGGCCAGTCGATATCCAGCAGGAGAAAATCCAAATTCAATCAGGGTATATAAATTAAAATTATAAAGTTTCCAAATAGTGCTACAACACCTCACGTTAGGATAGTGTAGCCTTCAGGGTCATTTCTCATCCTGTCTCTGAGATTCATCAACGCTAAGTGTCCGGTCGTCTCTCCGAGTACTGCAACCATGTCTGTGAATTGAGATTCCCATTGAATATGCTACACAATACTGATATTTTGCTGACTAGATGTGATGCTTTGTTGCTGCCAGAATTATACTTGAATGAAACAGGGTTACAAATGTTTTTTTTTGGACATTGACCGATACTATACAAAAGGAGTCAGGAGTTGCCAGAGAGACACCCAGACAGCGTGACAGATGTCAGGTGACTGTGCTCTCTTCCTCTAATGGAGTTTCAGGATAACCACTCAGTTTGTATTTATTCTCATTTCTGTTTCCAAAAGATTCTGGAGCATGTGACAGTAGTCTCAAGAGAATGAGCAACTGTACTCAAATAGCACTAAAGAGAAGAACTTTGTGTACAGTCACTGTTGGTTTCATTTTACTGAAAATGAAACTATGACACGTAATTTACTCATATATCCAAACATACCTGGTACTTTACTGCAAGAGATAAAAAAAACCTGTAATGATACCGTTTTACAGTCAATCCTTTTCCAAAGTCAAACAACTACCAGTCAAGGTCTTAAAAAGAGGTACATCACTTTTGATGAACTGAGCTTGACGGTCAGTTCTTGGTCTTGGAAATATAACCGTGACATGTTTCATTCAAGTTTTAAACCAAACCAAATAAGATGGTGAGATGAGAGTCTCACCGTGTCTGTAGGGGTCCTGTAGTGCAGCCACACCGGACCCAACAGCCAACAGAGCTTTCTGGATGGAGGTGGTGGGGATGTGTCCAGGATAGAGGCCATCACAGCAGCTTTCTGTAAACCCACTGCTGCTACTACACAACTGCTGGACACAAGCTGGTAGGGAAATGGTGGAGCAACATATAAATTGTTGGATTTACAGGCTGCAGCGTACAGTAAATGTGTGATGCTAATGTTCGGCAGAAAGAGGTCAAATTAATTAACGACACTGCAGCCTTCGAGATTTAAAGGCAAAGAAATTACGTTGGTCTGTCGAAGTATTTTATTTATTTTATTTCAGCTGAGTACTTCGACTTCACTAGTTACACAATTAAAGACTGTACACGTGTGGAGCTATTTTTAACATGGTATGGTATATTTCATGTTATGCTAGCAGCTAAGCTCTGAAATTCATTGACGCTCGCATTTCAACGGTTCTCACGAAGTAGGTTTATTAAAATTAAGTTTGTTTGTGACACATGCCACATACCACACGTACTAAAACTCGTACCTTTGGAGATAAGATCGTAGTGTCGCTGCCTGAACCGTTGTAGAGTCCTACCAATACACTGCCACATTGTGAACACCAGTGCGCATGCGTCTGGTGGTACTTGTTTTGTACACCGGGGCAGCCCCAGTACATACACCGGATAGTACAGTCTTTCTGAAAGCAGCGGGGAGGCTGTAGTACAGTGACTCCGTTTTCCTGCTGTCCCAAGATTAATATTAAACTCACACAACTAAAAATCGTCAACAGTTCTCTTAGGTTGACTTGTCCTTCCCGTGTGGTGACCGACAAAAACGTTTTTCAGTGTCGGGAGAGGCACAACCAAGGCACAAAAGGTTAGTTAGCTGAGCCGTCTTATCTCAAATAACAGGGTTAGTTGTAAGTTGATGAAATAGTTGAGGAAATTCGCTAATTCCATAGTAACAGGAAAACCCAGCCCAACTTAGCACGAACCTAGCTACATAAAGTTCCGTAGCCACCAGTACAAACAATGACTTAACAATAAGTAAAGTGTTAAATACGTTTAAAAACAGGCAAATATGTTTGGCTCTCCTCGGGTTCAGCCAATTACACATGCGCGTGACACGCAAAACTGGTAAATACCAAAGTTACTCGAGTCACAGACACAGCCTGACCTTTCTCATTAGACCCCTCCTGAGCAACTGACTGTGATGTGGTCAGCTGCCTGTGTTGTTCACAATGACAGTGCTGACGTGTGGGGAGGATCCCGTGTATGAAAGATCGGTGTGTTAGGGTGGTTTAGCATTTTAAGACGATCGCGGACTATTTGCGAGCTCGGTAAGTTGTGTCTCAAGTTAGGTTTCACTGCAGGAGAGTTTCAGTAGACGCGGAGTTCGACCTCTGGGTTGGAATGAAAAAGAAGATTGAGCAAGAACATGGCAGAATGAGATCTCACAGACGGTGTATTTAATTAGTAAAAGGGAGCAGTTGTTTTGAGATTTAGAATAAGAATTGGATGTGTAGAATGACGGACTATTTTTTTTTCACTTAATTTTCCAGGCTGTGGTTTTACTAAGCAGATATTGGTGGTGTTTCTTTCTGTAATATGTTTGAAAACCTACATAACTCAAATTTATGGTATAGATGGATATGGGTACAATTAAGAATGTAAGGTCGTTTCCAGGGTATACTTATGTTTGTGTTTAGTCAACGGCTGCTTTATGTCACTTGTTGTTTTTTTTAAGGTATAGGTTTTTATTCGTCAGTGTGCGTCTTGTATGACGAGGAGATTCAGCATTTGGTTTCTAAATGTGATAATGACTTTGTTGTTTTCACTAGAGTCATGAGTTTCTTTGGTTCCTTTAACTGAAATGTGTACTTACAAAGGCTTATCTCATTGCACACTGTGTCTAATGTTAACTGCATGTCATGCCTGTTAAACTATAGACTTTATTATCAGTTTGGACATGTGTACTAGATCGAACTGGTGATTGTGTGATTGCGAAACTGCAAGGCAGGTTTTACCACTGAAAGCATGTTTGATATGAAGAGTCACATCAGATATCAGTTTGAATCATTTGAATGTGCTGATCTCACAGATACATAATCTGAGTAGTATGACAAGAAACGTTCTCACCACAGAAAGCAGTAGCAGACTTTTCTTATTACATGTGAAATGTCAAACATTTCCCAGCACTACTGGCTTTTCTTTTTGATATTGGTAGGAAGTAATCTAAATGGAAGAAGAAAGACAATTGAGTAGTTGCATTTTTTCCCATTGTAAGTTCTTTTTTTTTTTAATTAAAGGAGAACTCCAGCCAATTTTGCACTCAAGTCGTATTTCTTGGTCTCCTCCGATGCGGTAGGAAGCAAACAACCGGAGAAAAAATGAGGCGGCGTTGCGTGAGATATCTCCGTGATCGGCTGGCGCTTCTGCGGGGCTCCAATGCTTTCCTATGGGGGCAATCTCTAAGCGCTTTTATCGCCTGGAAACGACGTCAGAAAATCATTACAACAGCACCAGAAGACGGGCCCCTTCCTTAATGGACACCACTGTGCGAGTATAACTCAGATCATGTGGAAAAACAGTATAAAATATGTGTCTTTAGTGGCAGTCTCTCACCCCCCTCTCCTCCTGGTAAAGCAGACCTAAGTAATCGATTGACGGGCTAAGTACCTCCATAGCCACAAAACGTTTTTGTTGTTGTTTTTCTCCCAGTAAAAAAAAAACGATGGTCGAGCATTGCAGGATCATATCTATATTTTACTACTTGGCAATGATAGCTCTATAGTGGTTGTGGAGTAAATAATCTCGACAATTGCGTTGCTAGGCTACTGATCCACAGCGCTGCTGCTGTGAGTCACACTGTACAAACAGGAGCTAATAAATGTCACAGAGTGGTCGTTGAGCTGCGACGGTTTTTTGTCATATGTGACAGATAACGTTATTTTGACTGACGAACCAACCAAACCATTTCCAGGCCAGTGAGGTAGAGACCCACGCCTGGCCAGTAAATGATCTGCTGAGCTCGTTGCTGATAAACTGGTAAACTGCCACTTTAGTTAGCGGTTACAGATAAAGCAAAATGCATCACCAGCCAAACCGATTTTAATCTGTGACATAAAATGGGAGTCAGTGTGTGGGCTGAAGTTTAACCCTTTGTTTGTCATTTTTCTAATCGACATCAGTGTAAAGCTTTTCATATAATATAGCAAACACCTCAATTCAGTACAGTGGCTTCACTTGGTTTTAAATCATCTGTTGACTGTGGAAAAAGTTTTTTACTTGTGTCATACTTAATACTTCCACCAGGTGGCACTATTGGAAGGAATACTGGGGGTCCTCGAGTTATGTCGGAGATGCGTTCCTGAGAATGTGTCGAAACCGAATTTCGACGTAAGTCGGACCATGCATTCATTGTGCCATTGTGCATACATTGTGCCACCAGATGTCGCTATAACACCACGCTAAAATAAGAGTTTATTATGGTGAATTGCCTTTTTAAACACAGCTGTGGAGGCGCTGAGAGACAGAGCGCTCACCAACTAGTTCCCGTGGGAAGTCTGTACGTATTTACGGGGCAAACCGCTTAAGCTGGAACGAGGAAGTTCACGGGAGATGTGTCGTAACCAGGAAAACGACGTAATTCGCGACCGACGTAACTCGAGGACCCCCTGTAGTTACAAAAACGTTTTAAAAAATGTTGAAAGCCTTGTAGGCACAACTAGTAGTTACTCACCTCTAAGTCATAGGCCCAGTATGTATTGGAAGTTTTCAAAAGCATTTACTGGTATGCTGGGGAAATGCCTGGTATTTACTGTACTTCTATTACACAAGAGTTGCATCTTTCATGCGTGGTATTTCTTCACAGGACATAGTTCCAGATTGATGGAGAGCAATGGCCCGAATCTCGTTGGACTGTCCAAACTCTTTACCAGGGATCCCCCTCAGTGTTCTCTCAGTGCCCATGGAGAATAAATACAAATGTCAGCAGTGTCACCAGGTCCTAAGGAAGCCTGTCCAGGCTCAGTGCGGCCACCGCTTCTGTGTACACTGCTTCAAGCAGCTCACCAGGTAGACTGGAGGTCCACAGACCACCTACATCCATGTGAAATGCAAAGCCTCTTCCACCCTTCAATGCTTACCCTCTTGCTGAACATGCTTCATCCTGTGCTCTAATCTCTGCTCGCGTGTGGGTATTTTTTTGATGCACCTAAGATCAGTCTGAAACAAGTGCCTCTGTCTTGTGAAACACTGTGATATATGCATCAACTTTGTCCTTGATGTTTTATCAAGTTCAATGATAATTTCACCAGTGCCATTTATTGTAGTTTTCGGTGTTTCTGTGTTGTGTGTTTTTGTAATAATGATTGTTGTCTAACTCTAACTATCCTCTAACTTGTAGAAGCTAATGCATTTTATCATATAGTTATCTTATCAAGAATGCAAAGTGCATGATTAATCCACTGATACCATGATTCATACAAGCTCACAGTGTTTCCAAGTGATGGATCATCAGGAAATAGTTAACAGGATGTGTTTTTCAACAGTAAACCTGTTTTGTTTGTTAGCTCTGGGCCAAAACCTTGTCAAGCCTGTCGCCAAGAAGAAATCTATGAGGAGCCCATTTCCATTCTGAACAGTAATGAGGTAAGATATGGTGTGCAGACAGCACTGTGTTTTGATTATACATATTCTATGCTACACAATACTGAACACTCAGCGAAAGGAAACGTATGACTCCTACCCCATTCTTTAGACTGCCGCCATTTCAGATGGGGATTTCCCTCACCACAGCCTCAAACAACACATCCTACTTTGTCTGTCTGCTCATTTAATATCTTGTTTCATGGCTCATTGTGCTTCTTTTTCTTTGCTCCTCCTCCAGGCATTTCCAGACAATGCAGCAGGTCGAGAAATTGCAAGTTTGCCAGCCAAATGTTTTAACCCGGGCTGCACCTGGACAGGCTCAGTTAAAGAGTATGAGGTGAAGTATCACGGACGTTACTTGGAACTGTGGCTGTGGTGTCTACAACTAGAAACCTAGCCCTCATTCTGCATGATTATCAGTTTACTCAGTTTACCACACCTAAACAAGAATGATGAGTACTATTTGTGTTCCTGGAACATTTTGTACGTTTGTTGTTTTTTCCTCTCAGGCTTTCAGGTTACATTGTGGTTAACAATGTGGAACAGTAGACTCATATAACTTATTGGTTATATGGCTGCTCAGGAAGTGAAACCTACCATGCAGCCTGGAAAGTCCCTGACATAACTAACACACTTATCATCAACAGCTCAGTGGGAAAGTACCAAGACCAAGTATGAGACTAACTTAGCTGTAGTTAGAGGGCCAAAAACATTTATATTTTAGGTATACAAGGGAAATACTATATTTTCATGTGCTGTGAGACATAAAAGAGAAACCAATTTGGGCAGTAAGCCATATGCCATGTTATTCACAAAGACTGGTTTGTCCTAATGCAGAAATGGTCACCAGGAGCATAACTACTGTTTGATGTCTGGTGCTTGAATGAGTGTCATCTGTCCATAGTTTTGTTTCATCTGTAAACATCTCTGTGTTGGGCAAGGTGATCAGTTTATGTACTGAGAAAAAAAACACAGGCGTCAGTTGGAAACTGCAACTGACGCCTGTGTATTTGTGGGGGTTTTTTTTTTTGGTTTTGATCAGTTTATGGTTTTACTAAACTGTCACATGTGACTTAATCTTAAGATTAAATAATTCTTTATTAATTGTCAGTCACATAATTCTTTGTTGGCAGGAAATGTGTTTAAAATGACGACACTCGAACAACACAAGAGATTATTTTTAAATATTATGGTTGACACACCAACATTGTCGTGTATATATTTGTGGGCCAGGCACTTAGTCACTGTTTGGAAAGGTCTGTACTATAGTTAGCGAGCCATACACATCCAAAATGTTCAAGCTAGAAAAAAAGACTACTGCTTGACTTTTGTATACACTAGAGATAATAAATGGTTATGTAACGCCTTGTTTTTCTACATTTCAACTGTCAACACATCCACTTACATTTAATGTACTAGTCTGTTCTAACAGTGATCAACAAGGGCGTTGTCTTTACGGGACTGGCCTAATATCTGTTTTCATATAACCATTTTAGATCAACTACCATGAAAAATTGCATGTTGTGCATGCTAACCAACAGAAATACCATAAAGTGCATCTATCAAAATCCTGATAACATTCCTGTCAAAAACTCACAAATCACATTGAGTGGAGAGAGAGAATGCAGTGATAATAATAGGCATGTCCTTCATTTTCAGGCTCAGCATGAAGGCCGCTGTGAATACGAGCAGATAAAGTGCGAGGCCTGCCAGACCGTGATCCTCCTCTCAGACAAGGATCGACATAATGAGAGAGAATGTGAGGCAAGAACACTCAACTGCAAGTACTGCAAGATGACATTCAACTTTAAAGACATTAAGGTGGGATAGAGATCATTTCAACTACAGCAGCTGCTGGTTTTGTCTTCATTGGTGGACACAAACAAATATTTCCCTTCATGGTTTATTTTAGGCTCATGATGAAATTTGCCTGAAGTTTCCATTACAATGCAAGGACTGTGGCAAGAAGAAGATCCCAAGAGAAAAGGTTTTAGCAATTACTTAAATTACCCTTTTACTTGCATACAGAATTCTTTGTAAAGTTTCTGCATTGTAATGCAGCAATTTACAGCTTTCACACTAACAAATTCTGTTAGATGTTTTATAAAAAGGTCAGTCTGGTTAGACTAAGACTCCTGCATTTCACTTTCGTTTTCACTAAAATTTTAACCATTCTACTTTCAGTTTAGTGATCACAGCAGAACATGTGCCAAGTCAAAGAGTGCCTGTCCTTTCAGCGAAGTTGGCTGCAAATCTGTGGTATGATGTAGCCTAATGTATTCAAAAATGTTGACATAAATTATATATTATACTTGTTATATTTTAGGATGGCTTATTTTAAAAAGCAATGCATTTACAGAGGAACATCTACAAGGTTTACAGTCATTCTTACATTTATAGAATCCACAAAGACTCTTGTGTCTGGATGAAAAAAATAGTCTACTGAGGGATCAATGATCAACTTTTCATCCAGATGATTCATAGTGTCTTTAAGAGGATTCTTAAAAAATGTTTTTTGGGGGGAAACCACTAGTAACCACTGTTACTGAAATAAATGCTAATTCATGATTCAGGAACAATGGACACAACTTGGCATCCCTCAAGTAAAAACACCAACATTTCTAACTTTTCAGTTTACAGGTGCAGCTTAATTAGATGTTTTTTATTTCCCAGATTGATAACGGGAAGCTCAGTGAACATGAGCACAGCAGCACCATGGAACACTTACGTCTGCTGCTGCCCATGGTGCTGTCTGTGGCTCGGGCACGTGCAGATGCTCCTGGTCCTGGGGAGTGGCAGGAGGACTCTGGTCTGGGCCTCTACAGGGCTCCTGAGGAGGGAGCCACTATGGGCTCTGCAGCTGCAGCCTCCTCACAGTCTGTGACATTGGAAAAAAAGGTGAGTTTCCATGGATTTGATGCTCTTAAATGAACACTGTTCTTCATAAGTGTTAAACGAAGCTCTACAAGTATTTGTTGTTGTCCCTCGACAGGTGAAGGCTTTAGAAAACATTGTGTGTGTCCTGAACCGGGAAGTGGAACGCAGTTCTGTTACAATGGAGGCATTTTCACACCAACATCGTTTGGACCAGGAAAAGATTGAAAATCTGTCTAACAAAATACGGCAGTTAGAGAGGACGCTGGCTATGAGAGACTTGCAGCTGTCTGAGACCGAACAGCTGGTGCGAGAACTCCAGTTTTGCACCTTTGATGGGATATTCGTCTGGAAAATCTCAGACTTCTCCCGACGGAGACAGGATGCTGTGGCAGGTCGAGCACCTGCTATGTTCTCCCCTGGTAAGATGAAAAACAATCACAATCTACATCTCTTGACAGAGTAAAGATTAAATTGGAATTTGAGAAGGTAATCGTCATGTGGCTTACATGATCTCTTGGAATGTAAATAAAGGAAATTACACTGAACTCCACCTGTTTTTCTTGGAGGAGTGTACATGTCACTCCCATTGTTACATGCTATTATTTTTAGGCTCTGTTACCACCCTGGAATCTTCTTTTTCTCGTTCTTCACAGCATTTTACTCCAGCAAATACGGCTACAAAATGTGTCTGAGGCTGTATTTGAATGGCGATGGAACAGGGCGGGGAACACACCTTTCACTGTTCTTTGTTGTCATGAGGGGCAGATGTGATGCTCTCCTGAAATGGCCATTCAGTCAGAAGGTAAGGAAAACTGACTTGTCGGCACATCATAATGTTTATTCACAACTGTAAATGGCACAGATTAACCTATTGTTCTCCTGTTTGCCCAGGTGACTCTAATGCTTTTAGATCAGAACAATAGGGAGCACATTATTGATGCGTTCCGCCCTGACGTCACCTCTACATCCTTCCAGCGGCCCATCAGTGAGATGAACATTGCCAGTGGCTGCCCGCTCTTTTGTCCACTGGCTAAACTGGCTGGCAAAAGCCCGTATCTAAGAGATGACACAATTTTCATTAAAGCTATTGTAGACCTCACAGGCTTATAGAGTGTAGACTGTGGAAGCTACACCTTCAAAACATGAAAATAAATCCAAAATAAATACTTAATTATTATAATAAATACTGATAATATATATATCAAGAGAATATTCTCTATAGTAAAATATATTATATTGTGAAATATAAGATCATGATCTTTCATCATTCTATTTATACACTATATATTAATAATAATATAGATATATATTTATATATACATAGATATATGAATGGATGGATGGAGGGATAGATAACTCAGCACAACTATATATAGACAGTACAATAGGAAATTTTCCTACTTCAAATATGACAAGGGTTTATATGTTGTTAAAACAGCTTGACTTTAGCCTATTTGAATTTAATAGATCTATGTATTGTAAATGCAATGTAAGCATGCCACTGTTCATCACATATGGGTAATGTATCAGTAACTTATCTATAGTCTCTGAGTGCAGCATTGAATTTAACTTTTTCTTCTTTTAGTCCTTTTTTTAGCTAAATTCACTAGAAAGCAAGAGCAAACAGCTATATATCAAATGTATTCTTAATAAATGATAAACATGCAAACAAATAAAAGATGTATAAGTACCCCACATAGATCTTACACAGACTACCAATATATCCCAGAAATGTGATGTTTATCGCTGTTAAAAAAAAATATATAAAATCCAATTTTCTGTTTAACTCAACTGTACTACAGTAGTGGCCATAAGTCCTAAGCTCTGATATATATTATTTAATATATTCAGTTTAGTATGAGGCTGGACTAGTAATGCTTTGGTGTACTTTGTGATTACACATTTATGCTTATAAATATGGAAAAATAGATTTAAACCAAAAACGTAACATTGTGAAACTGAATGTAAATGCCTTACTGTTATATAAAGTACATAACTGAAAATTCAAAACTGGTCATATTGTTAATTAACCCACCTCCTGGTTAAACATGTGCTAAATGTGGTTGTGATGTATGATTCCTATTTTTCATTTAACAAAATATGCTGCCGGATATCATTTGCCTGAGAATGACTCAGCCTGTGAGGTCTGTTTTTTTTTTAAAGGGAGTTTTGTAAAGTCTGAAAACACAGTTTCTTGTTTAAGAAGAGCACAGACTTGGTTTGGGTCTTGGTATGGTAAGATATGGGCATTTGCAGTACTAGATTGAGTACGGTGACAGAAAGATGGACTTTGGTTGCACTATGGAAAATGTAACTAACAAGCGATTAAAATTGTTCATAATGAATGGTTTCTAACCTGTCCGTTAGCACTTCTGCCAGAAGTGGCAAAACAGTCTAATCTCTTTCCTATTTATAAGTTGGGGCGTGTATCTTTGTGGGGGTCTCTGGGTGTTTGATTCAACCACAGCCTATAAGATCGGCATTTGGCACCACAGTTCTTGCGGCAGCTGGAAAGGCTTGTAAAGACACTGACTTTGCTACAGGAGACCCAGGTTCGAATCCTGGAAGGTGCAGTAATGCGACTAGCAATTTCTTTGTTTGTTGTAAAGAGGGAGATTTTATTAAATATATATTATTAAATATATAATGTAACCTCTCTCCTATGTATATCTATTGCTCCTAACAGGATTTCAACCCAAGTCTCCTGTAGCAAAGTCAGTATCATTACGCACTGGGCTATTCAGCTGCCACAAGAGCTGTAGTGCCAGATCCCGATTTTATACACACTCAGAATTCTTCATTCTGGCAAGTTGAGAGTTCCTACCAATTGGGAATGTAACATTATAAAATGAAATTATAAATGTTTATATACTCCATACTCATCCATACAATAATCAAGATTGTGGGCAAAACATGAAAAAGTTCTTGACAACAGATTTAATTATATGGCATGTTATTGTGAGGAAATAAAATACACTTTAATGAGAATAGGTCCAGAATGTGTGAGAAAGTCTTGACAAAGTTAAAGCGAGTCGATTTGTGCTACTAATGTGTGAATGTGTTTAAATACAATATATTTCTACTTAATAAAGGGCCAAAAACAGAAACAATTTGCTACACAAACTGTTTCTTTCATGCTTCACTCCTACTGTTCCTCAACAAATCTAAATAAATTTCCACAGTGACTCTATGCTTAATAAAATAGTGATCACTAATTTAAGGGCATTAAAACAACATGTTGAGTTGGTGTTAAAAAGCAAGGCTGCAACATCACAAATGTTGATTTGTAATGATTTTATAATTCTCAGAGCACTGAGTGGTCATACTCAAGACATCAATTAAATATATCCTTTCTAAAGGGAAAAAACAAGCACACTCCTCTCACCTGGTTCTGTGGAGTCTCGTGTCTGACCTGTTCAGATGCATGTCACAGATAAAAACAGACAAAACCCTGCTTTGTTAAAGTATGTTTTAGTAACACACAATCTCTATCTGTGATAACATTTCAATGCAACAACAACACTCAGTCCTTCGTTAAAATAACAGCGCCCCCTTGTGTCACACACTGAGGCACATTATGTCTCGTGTCCATTCAGCGGAAGACACTAAGCACTGCTGTGGGTCACAACACAGTGAGTTCAAGCAAAATCGGGGACTTTAACCACACTGTACTGATACATGCAGTGCATATATATTCACACTACAGAGGATAAAGATTAAACTTTCCTCTCCTTACTCTTTCACACTCAGGTGTTTTTCAAACAAGTCATGGTTTTCCATTGACACTACTGGCAGATGTGTTCCTTTTGTGACTCAACCAGGACGACAGGAGCCTGCGGGGCCTTGGTGGCTGAGCAGGGGCCTGCGCTATGCGTACCATGCGTGGTGAACGCCACACCTTAATGGTAGAGTCGTCGCTGGCAGACAGCAATAGCTCCTGGTCAGCAGGGCTGAACGCCACTGAGTTTACCACGTCATCATGTGCCAGACGAGCTAGACAGATGTTGTAGTGACGATCCCAGATGTAGCCGTGCTTGTCTTCAGCTCCACTGCAGGTGGGAGTGTGGAGGCACAGGTCAGTAGAGCACAGAAATAATTTAAACACTCTCAAATTATGCGTTTCTGTGTCTTTGAGTAACCTTTAAATGAAATGATCCCAACTATGGGAAGTTTTGGCATTGGTAAAACACATCCTCAACAAAAGCTTCAATGTGTGTATTTCAACAACCTCATATAACAGCTTGAACAATTCAGATATTCTGCCACCTTTTTTCTGTGACTTAACAGCCTTGCAATAAATAAAATGTGACTTAAAATATGAGACATTAAAAAGTACACAGTCCATCACCAACCTGGCAACAAAATCTCTGCTGACGTCGAGGAAGATAAAGAAGCACTCATCGTTTGGAGTGAAGGCTCGGTGAGCACGCAAACTCCTTCTCTCCTCCCTCAAGCTCTTCAGATCAATGACGTGCAGGTCTATCTCCTCGGCAATGGGAGGCGGAGACATGGGGTCAGAGATCACACAACCGGCAGGCCAAGCTCGGCTGTTCACATAAAGGTACCTGATCAAGGAAGGAGAAAGCTAAGTTTCTAAAGGCTTGTTAAATGTACTGCATTACGACACAGACAAATACACAAAATACTGAAATCTATTTACAAGGGGTTTCATGTTAAAAGAAAAACAGCCACACATTTAAAACCAGTCATCAGTTACTGAGCAGTGTTTCTGCAGACCTTTTAAATGTGTGATGCTACATCACATGGCTTTCTACCTGTGGTCTGGAGAAAGGCCCATGCCAATAATGTGTCCATGGATATCAATGACATGGTCCAGGGAATCAAAAAACTCATCTGAGCTCCGTTCTTCCCCAAGGACGGGACCACATGTTGTCATCTGGTCAGGTTTAATCCGCTTGATACCTGAAAGTGAAGAGCAAATACTGCATAAGGAAATGTCTGAGATTGTCTGATTTTTCTTACGTAATGTTTTGTATACTGGATGTGTTGCACTGCATTTGAATCATAGATTGCTTTGACCTTGGACGCAACAGTACCTATTTGGTGAGGTGAGTATGTAAGGCTGCCAGTAGTGAAAAGCAAGTAAGTTTTATCTTCCTCGTCCACAGGCTCAGGTGCTTTGGTGTGGGCTCTGCCCATCATCTGTGCTATCTGTGTCTCAATCTCCAGCTCCCTGGGCCCTACCTTTTTACGACTCTGACAGCAATGGTGAGGAAGAGAGAACAAAAAAAGGAAGAATGTGGACCAATATTAAATTAAAAACATTTTTAAACTGAATGACAGGGTGACACCAACTCACCTGTATGACGTGTTCCAGAGTTGAGATTGTGGGCTGGGGGAGGCGGGCAGTGGGGTGGCTATGACACCTTGTTTCCCTCTGACATTCCTCTTCTCCTCCATCTTCTTCTTCCTCACTGCCAGATGTTCCCAAATCAAAGAGGAGGGGCTGGTGTGGCTGTTGCTGCCCTTTCTGCCTTTGAGCCTGAGACTGGGCCTCATAATCCAGCACCAGATCTGGGTTGTCATGACGACGACAGTGTGCCACCATCACTGTGCGGATGGTGCTAGCATTAATGTTTTGGATCTTGAAGAGGCGTTTGACCACATTTACATTCTCTGATTCAATATCCTGTCACAGAAAAGAAAAGTGTTACACGAACAGAAGACATTCATTTATTTTAATTTTACATTATTACTGTAATTATATAAAAGTAGATAAATTGATGATTAAAACATTTACATACACTGTTTCATAGCATGGATGCATGAAGGGAAATGGGACATGTAATTTGAAGATTTTTAAATACTGGAAGGCTCACAAGCATTTAGAATTGGCTAAGAGAGGTTCCACAACATTGTAGTCCAAACTGGGAACTTGTTCCCCATACTGAGTAACAAGCATCAACTGCTGCAGAAAGACTCACCTGGAAGGCTTTATTGAGCCAGAGCACAGAGCAGGAGGTCATGTTGCCAATCCAGTGCAGGTTTCCAGAGATCAGGTGGGTCTCATTCAGCCAGCAGCCAAACACATCATATGGCTTGTTCCTCACCCGTGACAACAGTGTGTAATTATCTATGATGGTGCATTGAATGGGGGAGAGTTCAAGCAAGAGAGAGAAAGAGTGAGATGCAATAAACAGAGCTGTATTGGTTCTTTACCACAAATGGTCTGCTGTTTTTACATTTGTAGTTTGTTTGGCCATGTCAGATATCTGTATACAGTGAACCCTCGCTATAACGCGGTTCACCTTTTGTGGCTTCGCTGTTTCACTGATTTTTTTAGTGCAGTTTGTTATGCTTTTTTTTTTTTACAGTATATGCACGCGCTGTTCTCTGTCCAGTACAGAATGCGTTCGGCTTGGCAAATTTACATGTTTGCATATTGTCTCCACGACAAAACCCACAATGACGACGAAACGTTCTGCACCGACAAAGACACCTGCACCACGGCCTTCAGTAGAAAAAGACGCTACAGTGGAGCGGAGTCAGCGCGAAGAGGCACAGTCAGTGGAACTGTGAAATACACGTCAGTCACAATGTGTCCAACCGCGTAGGTTGATTATTAAAATGATTATTCTAGTATTTCTAAAAACTATCATAGTTATTTGTTAGAAAACGCTTCTATTTTAATTTCTTAAACAAATGCTTGGGCCTGAAAACAGGTTTTGATCTTTGGTTTTGTTCTATAGTACTGTATAATAATTGTAAAAAATAAATCTGACTACTTCGCGGATTTCGCCTATCACGGGTTCTTTTTGGAACGTAACCCCCGCGATAAACGAGGGTTCACTGTGTTGTGTTTTCACCAACTATGTAAAAGATGTCTTGAATAACCTGCAATTTACCAGTGAGTCACAAAAACTAAACTAAACAAGGAAAACTAAACAGGAAATGGTGACATATACTGTAAGTATAATTTCCTTTTTGATTCCTACCCAGACTGATGACAGCGATTTCCCCAGAAGAGGACTGGGTGAAGTAAACACCAGACACGAGCAGCAGGCTGTCGTCAGCATTGAACTGGGAGAACTGAGTGTAGCCCCAGTTGAACTGCCGCATACTGGAGCTATGCACCAATGAGATATTACCATCTGGCCGCTCGGTATCCCACAGCTGTTCACGCGAAGGCATAAGACAGGTTTTGAAACAAGCTTTAGTTTTGATCTGTGTACTTTACAGCAGAAATTTCATTGCAAAGCATTATAATACATACGTATACATAAGTAACGAAACAAAGAAAATATGTCTCACAGTGGCTAAATTTAAGTACATAAGACCCAGAATTAAAGTAATCATTAAAACATTAATCCTAACCTTGACAGTGCAGTCTTTGGAGCATGAAGAGAACCGGTGACCTCTGTGAGAGAAAGCCAAGTGGAGGACTTGGTCGCTGTGCTCTGTCAGTGTCTGGACCTCCACACAGGGGATACAGTCAAACAGGCGCTTGAACTCCCTGTACCATGACACAGACGCTGCAAAAGACAAATAATACTTTATTTAGTCCTTAATTTTCTCTTAACGGCTGTAAGATTATAGAAATATGAATTATATAAATAACTGCAGCCTTTTAATTCCCCAGTAAGACATAAAGTTAGACATATTTACCTGGGTGTCTGGGTACTGAGCGAGGGATGTGGTAGTAGCTGTAAAATAACTCCCTCCACAGAAACTCATCTTTGGAGACAGCCAGCCACTGTCTGCAGGTCAAACCTGCTCTCAGCACGGCATCATAGGGAAGATGCAGAAAGATCTCCAACACCAGGCTGTCCGGCAGAATTGGGCCACACTCCATAATAACATCCTGTGCAAAAGACGGAGAGACACACTCACAAATCACAAGTTTTTAAAAATTAAATCAACATTTATGCAGGGCTTTTATATTGTTACATAATTAGACAGCTCTGAGCTCTGTATTCAGATATAAACTTTATCAATATACTACTTTCTAACACTGAATTTATAGCCTCTACGTATTTCTTTGAGTGATAAATCCTGTAGTGTCCGCTGGCACACAGCCTTGTTAGCAAAACATTTCCTCAAATACGACCTGAAACAACAGTATAGCATAGAAAATAATATGAACTATACTTTGTTCAAAATAATCTGTAGTTTTATCTATCCGTGAATGCAGGGACACGGTTGCTCACTAATGAAGCAAACCTCCGCGTGAAGATTGCCTAAAATGGGCATTCTAGTGAGCAAATAACAATTGACTCTGTTTAAAATGAGAGCAAACTTTACAGAACTCTGATAAAAGGAGAACGTTTGTGTGTGTGTCAAAATCTATTTGATTTGCCAACGCCAACTATCAAGCTAATGTGAAGCTAGCCGTTAGCTGGCATTTGTTTTCAACTTTTAACTTCGCCCGATATCCTACAATTGGTGACAAGTCGCTAGTTTCACAAATAAATACTTTAGTTGCACGATTTTAACACAATGCAAAGTAAACAGTCACTGACACGAATTAAGACCCACCTGGTGGATCACAGTATGTCGGGGAGGAGCACCAGGCAGCTAGCTAACATTACAGGCTAGCTACAGTAATGATGACAACAAACGAACTATCAAGACTCTACTAACAGATAACAGATCCATCGCTGCAGCGAGACCAAAGCAATCGATCTGCTGTACAGGTAGAATAGCTATGGGTGTTTTAGTGAGTGAATCAAAAGGAAAATAAATGATTACGTCTGGTTTATTATTCATGTTTACTTTGTTTTTAATTGTTTTTTTTAATTAGGCTGGCTTATTTTGTTTGATTGAAATATTTGACCTAATATTTACTAGATGTACTACATATCATATATCAAATAATAGAAAAAAATTAAATGAAAGTGACAAAATGACAGTTAACAAAGAACACACTCTTACAAGTGAAAGTTTTTCTTTCAGAAATGTACATTATTATGACTGGATGTTGAAAGTAATTGTATGTCCATAAATAAATAATAATTTCTCTGCTTAAATATCAGCTTCCAGAAATTGTCTCATGACCTACAGTATATTGCAGTTGTTAAAATCAAATCATCACAACAGGTATTTCTTTGCTTATCTATGGACATAAAATAAAAAGTTTGTTATGATATTACTTAGAGTCAGAAGGAATATCTAATTTCATTCATTGTTTCATACTCATATATATAAGCATTTTAAAAATTGATGTAATACACCTGAGCCAGTAACATGATACGTGAAAATGCTGAGTCACTGGCCCACACATGACAACATGACTGCATAGGAACAGCAGTGCTGGACTTAAACACGGAGCTGTAAAGAACAAACTTAGAGTGGAGCAATGCTGTGACTAATTTTATATCGTAAGTATTCAAACTTTTTTTGAGAGAAGACAAAATCATTTTAGTGTTGTTCAACTTGATAGGGGTGATATCAGGTTACCTGCCACAGTGTGGCAGCATGACTACAGACTGATAAAATAATATTTCTGCATTTTTATATTTTTTTCTGCAGCACTGCGAAAAGCAGCCAACTGGATAGCGTCTTGTTGTAGCTCCTCAGAGAGGCGCAAGAGAGCAGCAAGATGACTATCCCGGTGTAAAGGTGCTCCTCATTGTGTAAGATGACCAAGTTTTGAAATAACAGTCGTAAGTCTGTTTTGATCGTAAAACTGTTTCTCTTTTCTCACTGTGCAGGGCTGAAAGTGTGGACAGTTTCCAGTGATGAAAAACCACCCATTCAAACCCTTCCCTAACTCTCCCCCCATCCGAGTGGACTGACGAGAGTGGACTGTACCTGCTCAGATCTGTCAAGTTTATTTACTCGCAGCATGTCTCTCTGTGTTGCTCTGCGTTTGTTATAATGATGACTTGTCTGAAAACTCCTTGTTTGGAAGCTGGATAATGTCTGACAGCAGACAAGTGCAGCAGCAGCGCAGAGATGATCAACATACTGTATGTACCAACTCTTCGGATGACAGTAATCCGTCTTAAATAAATGATTTCTGAGGTCACCTTGTTGTCTAAATCATCACTTTCATCTGAATCATATACACTTTCAAAAAAGGCCTTTCAAGAGGTTTCATTTCTCTCTGGCGCCCTCATGTGGAAATAAAGGTAACTGCAGGAGCCAAACATCCAAATAAATAGATAATTTCTAGGAGGAAACAATATTGAAGAATAAAATATTAAAATAGAATGTTTCACACAAGTTTTTACTCAGTAGATAATTGTTGGAAACTCTAATAATAATATATATTATTATTATTATTGTTAACCCCTTTGGAATAAGGGGGAAAGCCAGTGTGAGCAAACCCACACAGACACAAGAGAACGTGCAAACTCCACTCATCATCCTGAATATAATATCACGTCATATCATTTATTTAGAATATGAGAAAGCACAAATGTATTTACAAGCACATGTACAGTGGCATACAATACAATTTTACAATTACACAATTATCCAAACAGTTTGTACAAGGTTAAAGTGACTAATTCAGTTTACAGTGTGGAACAATGCCGTTGAAACGATGAACTCTGGGGGCCACATCCCATTGTTTGGACTGACTGTATAAATCTGACTGCGAGCTGATGCGACATAAACATGATGCAAAATTAAAATGGCGTTTGTTTTTCAGTACATCTCCAAAACACATAAACCATCTTTCTGTCTGAACAATGAAACAATTTATACACTTAAGGAACAAAGTGTTAATGTCTTTGTGTCTTTGTACTGTCAACATATTTATGTCTGTGTCATCAGGAGCTCCCTTTTACAGCTTCACATCAGCTCTAATCTAAAGTGCAACGTTGTTCTGTCTGTCTGCGTGTCTGCCTGTGTGTGTGTGTGTGTGTGTGTGTGTCTGTCATCATAGCACCATGGTGGGGATGTGGTGCACCAGAGGCATCTGGTGCTGATGAGGCATGGTGGTAATCTGTGGGGGAGGAGGGGACACCTGAGAGGGCACATCCGCAACAGGCGCCGCTGGTTTGTGCCGTGCGCTCTTCTGGTGCGCCCTCAGGCCTGCCAGCTGGGAGTAGGCGCTCTGACAGACGTGGCACTTGTAGGGCCGCTCTCCGGTGTGCAGGCGGACATGGTTGCGCAGCGTCGATGACTGGCTGAAGCGGCGGTTGCAGAAGCGACAAACAAAGGGCTTGTCCAAGGTGTGGATGCGCATGTGGGAGCGCAAGTTACTGCGCGAGTTGAAGCCGCGGTGGCAGATGACGCAGCGCATGCGTCCAGCAGTGGTGGCGGAGAGGGAGGAAGAGGGGGAGCAGGAGGGACCCTCACATGAGTGCGAGTCATCTGGGGGGAGGAAACAAGGTCGAAAGGTCAGTCTGAGGTTATCTCAGGTGCTGCTGAGCAGAGGGTGGAAGTCTATGTGGTTTTCACATTATTTCACGTTAACCAAAAAAAAAAAAAAAAAATACACGGTTTAGAAAATCATCCCTGGCCATGATGTTTTCAAACACTCACCGTTCCTGCTTTTCTTCTGGTGCTCTTCATCGATTCCAGGAACTCCAGGGATTCCCAGGAATGTGTTGTGGGTGTTTCCATACCAGACGAGCAGCTCCTGGTCTGGTGGGATGGTCTGGTGGAGGTCAAAGGTCAGTTAACTAACGTTATTTAACTATGCTGCATTAAGACTTGGTGCAGTACACTGACTCAAATAGCCAAATTCTCCTACTCATCAGCAGGAGGCGCTTTTATACAGAACATTTACATTTTTGCTGGCCTTAAAATAAAACCCCCCAAAGATCTTTTGCAGGGCCCATATGGTGTTCTCTCTGAGTCCCAGCTAATCAGCACGTTGTCACGCTGCTGTCCAAAAAGAAAAAGAAAAAGAAAAAGAAAAAGAAAAAGAAAAAGAAAAAGAAAAAGAAAAAGAAAAAGAAAAAGAAAAAGAAAAAGAAATGCCCTCACCTCCACCGCCTTGTAGAAAATGCTGCTGCCGATCTGCACCACTTCCAGATTCTGCTCCTGCTCATTCCTGGCGCACTTGATGTAGGTCATCCAGCTGCGCTGATCTTCCTGACTGGCATCAATGAAATAACGCACCGTGCCATCCTCGTTGAACACCTGAACGCACCATGAACATATTTCATATGGAAACATTAAGTTAATAATAATGACAATGAACAACAACAATAATGATGGTAATAGTAACAACAACAATAAAAATAATAATAATAAAGATAAAATATGGCCTGTACATCTCGACAGTGCTCGCTCCATAAGTCTCAACTCACCTCCCACATGAGGTTGTTATTCTTGAGCAGGTCGACGTGCTCAGGGGACAGGACCCTCCCCGTGAAAGGCCCCATCTCGGTCCCTGCTTTGATCCAGGTCTTGGAGAAGATGCCCAGACCTTCTCCAGGGATGGAGCTCTGGGCGATGATCACCTCGCTGGGCAGCACCAGGCTGGATAGCTTCTGCACCTCTGCGAGAGACAGAAAGGAATGAATGAATGAATGAATGAATGAAGTGATTTTATAAAAATGTATCAGTTATCATCAGTTGGGTAATGCGTTCAGTGGTCAGTGGGGAGGGGTCCTGCAGTCTGGGTGGAAAAGTCCTGAAAGCAGTAAATGGACTGAAACTTATTTTAGTCACGAAATATGAAGCTACACCTGATCCCCCGTTTAATTCGATTATCTGGCTGAATTGAAAGTTTTTGTTGCGCAGACAAACCCCCCTCTGGAAGCATTTTCATCCGCACCAGAAGGGGGTGTGAGGGGGTGGGGGTGTGTGTGTGAGAGATCGTGCGATTCTTTAATGTCAAAATCAAAGATTTTTTTTTTTCTGTGAAGCTGCGAAAAAGCGGCTCTGAATGGGGGTTAAATGGTCCTCCAATGCCCGGGGTCCAGCAATTTGTCATGCTTCAGATGTGATATTCATTAAAGTTTACTGGAAAAGAAACGGCTAATTCCAAATTCATTATCCTTTTAAGAACTTTGTAGCAATAAATTTGCGCTGAATGAAACCAGGACTTGTTTAAAAGACGAAGGAATTTCTGCGACAAAAAAAATGGAAAGGCGATTAAATGGTTGACATGCAATGAATAGCATTAGATTTAGCCTCCACGGTGCATTATGCGAGGAACAGCAAATCTTTTAAGGCGAGAGAAAGAGAAAAGCTCCGGAGCCCCATAGCTGCCAAGAGAGGAAAAGAGACTGTCCGGAGATTGATGAATGCGGGATAAGAACCCGGGACATCGCAAAGAAAAGAAACGTTTCTCTCCTCGAGGTTTAAGTGGAAACTTTCCCAGGTCAAGCACAAAGTTAACCAAATGAATTTAATGCCCTGCGTCTTTCAATCAGCGGCAGCTCCACGCATAACGAGCCTGTGAGCGGCAGGTCCCGGCGCCGGGAGCGGGTCAGTGCGCTCAATGGGTCGAAATGAAAGCACAGCAAAGTGGGGAAAATAATGAACAAGGAGCGAAAACAGCTACAAGTGGGTAAAAAAAAAAAAAAAAGGACAAAAAAACCTTGTATGTATGGGAAAGTCAGTTTCTCTGATAGATCATATCAGGTGGAAAAATAATAATAATAATAATAAGAAATACTCTCAGACTTAAATGAAATGACATTAGATCTAATGTAAGCACGTTATTTATAAAATATTTATCCCACATGTGTCTGTTGTCTATCTATCACTTGCACATTATGGGAACTTTTTATTAGCATACAGGCGCAATAAAAGCAGACAATTATGGATTACTGGAGAAAAAAAAACAACTAAAATGAGAAATCAAAACGGAAATTCACAGTAACACACTGAAACACTGAGGAATGTCCTCGTACCTCCAGCGAAGGACTGAGCCAGCACCTCGGCGGTGAAGGCGGTCTTGGGGCTGGGGCTGCCGCTGCCGCTGTGGCGCTCCTCCGCCAGGTGTTCGCCCAGCACGTTCCTCCACCTGCCGTACAGGAAACTGTGCAGGATGTCCGAGGTGATCACGTCCGACAGAGAGCGGCTCGGGCACTTAAATCCAGACTTTAGGGCCAAAGCGTCGGCGGGTAGCACGGAGCCCATGTCGCAACGAGAGAGGGGGTGGAACGGAGAGAAGAAAAAGCAACAGATGCGCAGATTTAAAAAAGAAGAAGAAGAAGGAGAAGGGGAGAGAGAGTAGTGAAGCAATGAAGCCACAGATCTGCTCCTGTCAGTGCGTCCTCCTGCTCGGAGCTGTCTGTGCGTAAAAGTGCCTGTCTGGCTGTGGGGGTCTCTTTATATAGGTGGCTGCGTGACCCCTGTCTAATTACTTATTAATGACACACCCCTCACCGCGTGGACCTGCCTGCTGCTCCGCCACGAACCAGCCACCACACACCAGAAGCCTCCGGAGAGAAACGCACGTTCAAGTCATTGCGTGACTTTTTTTTTTTTTTGCGCAAAGCTGCGAACGCACGTGCTGTTGAAATGGCAACAAATATCCGCGTGTGTGTGTGTTTAAAATGTTTAAAAGATCCAGATCCTGCAGAAGAGAAGAATGCGGAGCGGTTATTTAGTTTATAAGTTTAAGTGTGGGCCCTGTGGATATGAATCAACTGTCCTCTGTTTACAGCGGTGCACAAAGATGCAACAGGGGGTTAAAGACAAAAACGACCGAACAAACAAATAAACAAATAAACAAAAACAGATCATACACATAAAATAAAAAAAATAAACACGAGTGGTCCATGGAAATGGGTCATTGAGTCTGGGAGCTGCTGGCTTATTTTTTCTCAGGCATTTAGTATTCATGCGGTGATAACATTAATTTGTGTGTGTGTGTGTGTGTGTGTGTCGTTAGCGCGGGAATAACAAGAATGGAAACAAGCTGCTCGACGTGTTTTTTTTACAGCATTGTTCGGCTGCAACACTAAAAAAAAAAAATAAAAAAAAATGCAAAGCTGCTTTGACGTGGTTCACTTTTCCAGGCCCTCGTTGTTGGGCCATAAGCGGTTTAATATTCATGGCTGTTCGGAGCCCCCCTCGCCATTGTCACACCGTTTAGATGAGTATATACGGCCCCTTTCTTCTCCACAGTCACAGTCCCCCGTGCTTTTTCCTCTCTCGCCCATTTTTCGGGCTTGATGGACTGCGGCTAAATGGGCAGTTTTCCTTCTTTTCCAGCAGAGAGGACATCTTTATTCCATCCCCGGCTCACAGGTTTCCTATTCAGCTCCCCTCCAAGTAATGTCAGGGCCCTGAAAAGTGCTGCAAATCAATCTTTCATGGTGTTTTGAGGGCAATTTGACATCCATGCACTCCTCTATTCACTGCAACAACTACAAGGGGATTGTCCGAAAAAAGGGGAAAGTTGTGCTCTCTCTCTCTCTCTCTCTGGACGAATATGGACTGTGGCAGTGTTATGGGGAAGCAGATATGGCAACTAAATACAATAGGGAGTTTTTGTTTTGTTTTTGGAGCAGCAGAGATAGTGAATAGGCAAGGTGAGTGACAGGGCACGTAAAAAGATTACTGTGAAACAGCTGCTTTTTATGAGCGCGCCCCTCCCACGTTTGTCTCCTTTTCCCAGATGAAAATTCTCTGCGCTTTTCAATGGGGACTCTTTCTCATCTAGATTGATTTACATTTATAGCATTCATCGCACAAATCCGAGGTAAATGGCGGGGACAGGGGGGCGGGGCCGCTTCTTTATTAAAGAGGAATTAAATGAATTGAATTGGGGTAACGCATGGATTTGATTTGCTTATTTATGCATTAACCTATGGCTTTATACCGAGCTGGTAAAGCCGCGGGCATGTCAGCAATGGCAAATCATCCCGCTTAGCTGTTCCATTGTAAAACCATTTGAGGCCTCATTCTGTCCATTTAAAGCTTATCAATTTACTGTGGATGATTGACAATTATTGCACAAAGAACGCGGTAACTGCTTTATTTCAAAGAGCCGGTGGGAAACTTATCAAAGAGCGGCGTTTGTCTGCGGACAAGAAGCCGAGACACGCAATAAATAATTAAATAAATAAAAGATGAAGATTTTTTTTTTGAACGTTGTTGACAAAACGACACGATAAAAAAAACCCCACACACTTGACAAATTATAGGAAATTAAGAAAGCTTCGATTTTGCGGCTTTCTTTCATGCATTCTGCTTTTCGATGAACAGGAACCGCTTTACTCCAATCCAATAATTCTTTTAAATTTTGTCTGGCAATAGGAAAAAAATAAAATAATAATTTGCATTAAAACGTAGAGTCATTAAAACTTACAGATACGCAGAATGGCGCAAACTGCTGCTGCCCGCCAGCTGGGGGAAGAGAGGACCCGCAGCAGGGTCATTAAAATCAGATTAAGGTGGCTGCCACACTGCGGAGGATGCTGAAGATCAACTTATCTGTTGCAAAGGTGAGAGGGTGCAGACCCGATCACCCCCCACCCCCACCCCCCCACAGAGCTTTTTATCAACTCCTCCACTGTTAGACAGGACAGGACACCTGCTCGATGGACGATGCGCGCGTGCGTGTGTGAAAGCTGTTGCGGAAAAAACATCTATTCGTCTATCCACTCCAATGTCAAACAGGAAACTTGGGTTTGTGCTCATGCACCGATGCAATAATTCAAACAATACACGACATGATGTCCAGCAAACACATTGTAAAAGCTGCATGCATTAGAGACCACACTGTAAAAAAGAAAATTGAGCTTTATTCAGTAGAGTCAGTATTCTGAATTGCTCTGACAAGAAAATTACTATAATCATAAATGTACACAAAAAATCAAATCTGTCTGATTGGGTGCAGCATAATGATGTCCATATATACATTTGTCAATATCCTGGATTTAAAATTTCCAATTCGCCCAGCTGTCTATTGGATCGACATCGTCACATGCGCATAATGACCGACAGGGTTTCCCTTCGTAATGCACGGGCGCAGTTCTTTCTGTTTTCAACTGTGCCTCGTGGAGGATTGTTCCAGCTTTGGAAAGTAAGTAATACCACTGTTAATTAATCATTAACTTAATATCAAATGTAGTATAGGATGTGATATGCAAGGTCTGTGTGAGGTTTTTGAGCTAAATGATTCCGTTACATGCGCTAGCCTTGACCTTCTAATCTGGTATTCAGTTAGCTAACATGTTAGCTAAAATACGAAGGATTGTTGCACAGCAGGGATGTTATGAATGATACTAACGGGTTATCCTCAATTTGTCAGTATATTTATGGTGCGAAGTTACATCCGTTACGTAACCTGTGCGGTATTATTCATCTCAATGTGTTTATTTTTGTCCTAAGCCATCCATTTTGTCTGTTAGCTAATGGTGTTTCCATGTCAAGCTAACGTTAATGCCTGTCCACTAAAACTGACGTTAGCATTACCATTAGCTAGTACAGCTAACATTAACCATTCTCAAAATTGTTCATTTAGTAGATGGCTTTTTTCCAGTCTCTGTTATTTGGATAGCAAGGCTTCTAACAGGCTAGTGTTTGTCTGTTGGTCATTATGGTTTAATTTTGTTTGTTTTTTCATTTGTGTGCATTTGGCAACATATTAGCCATTCAAGTGAAACTGATGGAAGTTGATAGATTTATCTGTAGTGTAATGTAATCTAATATATATATATATATATATAGTTTCTGTTTTTTAGGCACTGTTTCTGTTTTTTAGGCACTGTTGCTCCGAATAGTATTATCTGCTGATGAAGCACGGCGTGTTCAACTTTCTCAAGTGCCAGAGTCCGTGGATGCCCTTGTTGATTTGATAAAAGAGAAACTACAACTTCAGAGAGATTTTTTGTTGCAATTTGAGGACCCTGATTTCCAAAACGCTCTTTGCAATCTGTCAGAGATATCAGAACTACCACCTGATCGTGCTGTTCTACACATTAAGTGGAAAGAGGCTTGCCAACATGAAGATGATGATCAGTCACTTGGTTCGATCTCGTCACTTGACACTGCAAGCTTGAGCTCCTCAAAAGCACCCTCACCAAGTTCTTCAAACGGCCCCTCACCCAGCTTCTCACCCACCACCTCAGGAAATTTACGCAATGCTTCAGAGTGGCCTTCTCCCTTTCCTATCCCTACTCTGTCCCATGATGTTGAACTGAAGCTAAGAAAAGGTAATGAGGCATATGAAAAGACCAAAAAAGTCATTGATGTTACAAGAGATATTAAGATGGACATTCTGCACAAAATCACCCAAGTTGCCTTTGATATAAAAGCTTATCCTGAGCCTCATGAAGTTGAAACCATTGCAGTTGCTTTGATTACCAAATATCCATGCCTCTGAGAGGTTGATGGCAATGGTTATGAGGGATGGGTTGGCTGTATCAGGAACAAATTTAACAATTATAGGTCAAAGCTGCGGCTGGCAATTATTAATTGCATGCATGCAATTAATAATGACTGCATATTTATTATATAATATTTACTATTCTTTAACGCAGGTAACAAAGCAACAAAGTACATTGCCTGTACTTGTAATTTGCAGTTTGAGCCACCTTATTCTGCGCTGGAGAGGCAAATATTACAATATAAAAGACTTGCTTTTCTCTCCACTATCATCCGACAGCTTTGGTGAATTTACAGATTACTAATAACATATGTATAAGGTAAAGATATACACTAGGTCAAACCCAGGAGTAGTTATATAATCCCATCACAATAAATACTCCTTGTCACCAACTCCTAAACATGGAATAATCTCTGCATGAGAACTATGTCCTTCCTAAAATGCAGACCAATGCCCCATAAACTCACCCCTGTGCACCACTGGCTGATATTAATAAGAATCATGCCTCTCGACCTCAGTCTAAACATGATCCTGGAACAACTAAATTATTAGACAGCCATGATGGACCACCAGGCCAGAGGTATCCACAGAAACAGTGTGTTAAAAGGGAAGAGGATCAAAATCAAGGGTTGGATTTGGAAACAGCTGCATGGCATTAATGCAGGGGCTGGTATGTGGCCATGCAGGGTCCACTGTGGCAGGAGCTTCCCTGCTGAGTGCAAAGATGTGCAGCGACAAAAGCTGGAAAAGCTCTGTAGGGGGTGCAGAGGAACATTTCTCTGGTCAGGGGCCTGATGGGCAAGATGTTGCTGCTGATGGACAGTATACATATGAGGGGAGGGAAAGGACGGATGTATGGATTGTTTACGGAGTAGTGAGACCTGGAAATGTGGAAGATACAGTGCAAGGATAAGATTCAAATTCAAAGAATGCCCTAAGAAAGGATTTGAATCAGTTGAAACAGTCCTCTGCATACATACCGTTTTGTGCATTTGCTTTTGCACTGCAAAGAAGACATCACCTCTTGTTTGCCAAATGCCTGACAGATTTTAAATTCACCCACAACAGGACACAGTAAAACTGGAACTGAAAACTGGAAAACAAAACATGAGAACATGTGATGTAATACATCTTGCAACGTACATTTCTAAAGGCACTGACAGCTGCTTGGTGATATAATCTCTATGGACAAGTGTTGCAATTAACATTTAGAACTTGTGATAATAGCATAAATCAACCACAAGAGCAGCTTGCGGAAAATTTATTTGAATTTGAGAACTGGCAATTGACTATGGAAAATATATATTTTCTGTTTATAAAACATGAAAAACACAGTTGGCCTATATATCCTCTGTGTAACATATATAATATATATGTAACATTATATAATATAATGCGCACACATACACAGACACAGACAAAATAGAGCTCCCAGAGTTTTCAATGCAAAACTAAGAATATTCATCGCTTAGCATCAGAATACAACAGAAGACATTCATATGTTTATAGCATTCATCAAACAGAAAATCAGCTTAACAGTACACAATAAAGGTAGTCTGGATGTTTTTAATACATGGTTAACTGTACACATAAGGAAAAAACAAACACCATTATTAGACATTTTGAAATTATATCCCTTTTCATTAAGAAATGACGTTAATACCAGAATCATTTTTCCATAATGATGCATCATTTATATCATTTATATTAGATCACACAAACATAAAAAATTAAAAGGTTATTAGCATTGGACTGAGTCCAACACCCCACTGAGTCCACAGACAGGGCTCAGTGGGGCGTTAGTGAACTGGGAGGTACCAAATAAGAGTTTTTGGATAATAATACTTAAAACATAAAATACTACATTAATTATCACACAGGTAGAAGTACAGAGGCTTAGCAGTCTTGAATAGTTTAAGTTCACAACATACAAGTATCTACCACTTCTTATTTGTCTTCATAACAAGATGCAACATCAAATTTCAAATCACACATTCACAATCTTTTAACATTTTCAGTATGAAAACAGAACAGAAAAAGGAGGGACAATTTTTCCTGCAACACTGATCACAGGAAAAAAAATGTTTTTTATATATAAGTATATATTTATATATATATGAAACATATATATTTTAAATTAACAGTCAAATATGAGCTTATATACATTGTTTTACAAGGTAGCAAAGGCAACAAAAAGCTATTTGCAACATCCCCCTAAATCTTATCAGATCAATGTAATAAATTATCATGACATTTTCATTTGAGAAAAGAAAAAAACATCTTAAAACAACAAGTTAAAAGTCTGTCAAAATATTAGAGAACCCATCTTTGTTTCAATAGTGAAATAAGATATTGCACCTTTTTTTAAACCAGAATACAATAAAATGACAATGAAAAACAGCATACAATGCACAACAGGAATTAAGTTAGAACTATTGCCACTGGCTGACATTAACCTTTTTTAAACCGTGTAACAAAAATACATTTCCTGTAACAAAACATCACAGTTTCATTTCACTGAATTATGTAAAAGGAAAACATTTGAACACACTCTCATGACACAGGACAAATGGTATTCAAGACTGCTAAGCATATAATCATGGTTTCATTTCAACGTTTCAACGTAACTAGAAAAAATAGATCATATTGCCTTTTGAAATGTTACAACTCTTGGGTTCATTTTGGCGGTACAATCTGAGTAAAAGACAGGAAAATATAGAAAAACGAAATAGCTCGCTCAAGTCCAAAAAGGGATCCCAGATACTGTCTATCCAAAATAACAGTGTACATAAGCATTTAGTAACAAATAAATGTTCCTGATTTTAGAAATATTACTTTATTATATAAGTCACTCTACAGCTAGTGTTTCTCGCTAAGAAAAAAGTCTTCAAGGCGTTGCAAATCTTGAACCCCTTCGGTTAAAAAAGGGTTTTTCATCCGCTCAGTGATTCAAGTCTCTAACCTGGGCGTCATCTCTAATGATCCTGCAGAAAAAAATCAGTGTGTTGATCATTTGTCAGAATATTTACCCTCATGTCAGTCGATTCCAGCGATGACTTAACACTAAAAATCACACAAATTTGACATTTGGTGTTTAAAAGGAAAACATCTGCAACACTTTGCTGCTATTTCTCCGATTGTCATTAAATCACATGGGTGAAAAACCCCAAAACTAACTATTTATTTATGGGGGTTGTTTGTTTGGTTGTTTGAAAGAAGCTTTTTGATGCAGAGCTCAGAGATGGTTCTCACCTGAAGGCCTGAGGCTTGTGTCTGTTGCGCACCCTGGTTGATATAAGCCATTGGCTGTCTGTAGAAGTCAACCCAGGCATTGTAATCAGGATTAGACGACTGCTGAGAGCCTGCTGTCTGGCCTGCAGGGGAGTAGAAACACCATTTAGAAACAATCAGAGGACTAGCAGACACGAACATAAACATACATTTGCAGGTTTACCTATTAATGGCATAGCTAAAACTTCACTTGTGTCCTATATTTGCTCATGCTGTCCTCAAAATGAAACAAGAACTCACCCCAACCTTTGTTGTATTCAGGAGAAGTGCTCTGGGCTTGGTTTTGCTGACCTGTAATCAAGTACACCTAATGTTTAAATTAAACATTTCCTTTTCTATCAGTGTTCTATCTGTGTTTTAAATAGCAGAGTTGTTTGAGCATTAAATCATGAACACAGATTTTGAAAACCCATATGTGTGTGTGTGTATACATATTTATCCATATATAAAAAAAAAATATATATATATATATATAAGCACACACACATAACATGAACAGAATGAAATGGGCCCTGAGCTCTTTGTGGAAAAAAAGGTCTTTTCTTTGAGAGTGACACTTGCCTAGCTTTTTATAATACTGCTCCCACTCCATCTGGCCCGTCTGGGATCCATTGTGACCTGAAACCAGACATTGACATCACCAGAGTTACTGACAGTGGGGTTTAGAGATTTTCTTTTTTCACTTTCACCCCCCTTTCTTTAATGATTTCCATCAAGAGTAAATTTAAATCTTTGCGTAGAGGAAGTGTGAGGTTAGCCGCAGGGAATGAGATTGTTTTAACCCGGTCTGCACAAGACTTTGACTACACAGCAGGAGCAGTTCAAAACTCAACTGGCTGCGCCCTGACTAAATGTGTGAATACTTGGCTTGAAACAGATAACCTATGAAATCTGTTTATGCAGGTTGTGTTTAGTTTGTTTCCGTATTAAGTCAGGCAGTGCTGGAAATATCGGATTTATTGCTCAGTTTTATTGAATTTTTGGTGCACTGACTTACTGTGGTCCTGCTGGCCTTGAGGCTGCCATATCTGAAAGGTTGTTCCCCATCCTCCGGGCATGAATGTCTGAGGCCCACTACATGCAAATAAACACATGATTCAGAGTGAGGATCGAGTCAGCTAAAGTCATTGTGTCACTCTATCTGCACACAGTTAACCTGTAATTACTGAAAAATGAAACAAAGATGACTCGGTGAGGAGAGAAGTTCATCCTTACTGTTGAGGAGGAGTGGCTGGTCCTTGGTTATATGGATTCATCCCAAAGTTGCTGTTGCTCCCCATTCCTGGGCCCTAGAGCAGAGAAAGGGAAGGAGGCGGCAATGAGAGACCACACTTGTGTTTAAAGGGAGCCAACAGGCAAGGTCAGAGGCCAGGGCCGGCTGCTGATGCACTCCATTAAGTCCATTTGATGGATTCTTTATGTTTAACCTCTAGTGACATCCTGCTGGCCACCAGGACCACAGCAGCAAAGCTCACCCCTAAAAGCTCCAAGCATTGACATGTGTGCTCATGAATATCATGCCAGACAATAGTAGTACCAGGGAGGCCACTATTCGACCACCTACCCCAATTCTCTCATCGATCAGCTGGCGGGCCTTTTCCAACTGCTGAGGGGTGCCTCGGAGGGAGAAGATGCGCACATTGGGGTCGGTGTTGGCTGGCGGGTTTCTCTGTAGCTCCACATGGGCTCGAGACTGCTCTTTGATGTTCTTGATGGTTTCTCCACCTACAAAAGCATAAAGCAAAAGTTATGGAAGGTTTTTTTTTAAATTACACCTGTAGCTAAATTTTTACAATACAAGCTGTTTTAAATCAATTTAATAAAGGAGATGGAGAAACAGTGTGAATATGTGAAAAGGGTGCCTTGTGGTGATGATGCTACAAAAACTATCACCTGAATCTGCTGTTTTAGAGCTTTGTAGTGACTTCAGTTAGGATTAATATGGTAAATATATGGCACCCACACGATTACATGGTTGAATGATTGAACAAAGTTTAATCATAGCAACTCGAAACTCATGAACATGTAAATCTGTCCCATCTCTGTGGTTATGCTTTATGGCATTAAGACAGTGTTGGGGCACTTGAGTGCCAGTGACTCAAATGACTGAACCAATGTGATAGTGGTACCTTATGAGGACTCTGGCATGTGTCCCACCACTTATCTACCATTCTGTGGTAACATCCATGCAAATCGGTAAACAAAAGGAGACATCTCATGCACACCACCCCCTCCTCTGCATCAGATGCCAGCTTCCCGACGTGTGGGGAAAGCAATTACACCAGCAGGGAGAAATGAAACAGAGCTGGCAGGAGAAAAGGGCCAAAATTGAAGCGTATCCTCCTTCTGGGATATCATTTGTCTCTTTTACCCTTTCCATTCTTGACTTTGTGTTGTCCTGTGTGATGAGAGGAGGGAGTGGACGGGGCATACAGCCGCTGCCACCCCTCCCCACCACAATGCCCATCTGAACGAAAAAGGCTGAGGGTGCTTCCCGGGGGGACACCAGGGCTGTCCCAACATCAATTACACATTTGTTCACTTGTGGCTGACACTCGGATGACCCTGGCTGACCTCCGAATGAAAACGCTCATCAAAAACCTCTCCTCCTCCCGTTGCCTATTCCTTGCTGCCAACAGACTGCACATGGGCCATTAACCTATTGTCAACCAAATGAAACTTCTGCCTTAATGAAGCCATTATGAGCTCTTCTAGTCAGACAGCAGAGAGCAATGAAGACCCTGACTATTCATTTCATGGACTGGGCTGTAGTGAGGACAGATAATACGGGCCTTATTAATGAGACTGGTTTAGTGAGGTGGAGAAAAGGAGGAGATACAAAAGTGCAACTGGTGACGGCATTCAGGGCAACGCCAAGGGACTGTTTAGTTGCTGCTGCTGCTGGTGGGAGAAAGCCCCAAGGCCACAAAGTAAAAATAACACTACAACTATCACTGACAGCATCTAAAGCTGTGTGGTGGGGTTAAAATATCTGCATTGTTTAAATGATAACCATTTATGAGTATGGGAAATGTGCGCAAATCTGTTAATTTATGAGTGAGCTCTCCCACAACTTAAGTTTTACCTGAACTTTTATGTGTTACAACCTTTGTTTTCTCAGACTTTTTATTATTAGTCTTTACAGGTTTCCCTTTGAAAATCTATTTTTTGTGCTTTTTTGCACTTTGAATTTACAATTATTTTCCCTCGCCTTTAAAGAATGAAAACACGTTGTCTCATTAGCTTTGAAAATGCTCAGAGGGTGGACCAAAAAAAAGCAAAATCACAAAACTAACGCTAACTAATGGAAATAGATAGATAGATAATGGAGTTTTTATTTCGTGAAAAATTATTTAGCTAAAAGTCCTGTATATAATCATGTCCTTACATTGTTTGTGGATGATAATCACAAACAGTTTCTGTCAAAATGTTAACTGAAAAATAAAACATCTGCTCAAGAAAAGAGAGAGGCGACCAAAAGCCCTGGACAGAACTCAATAACTGAACCTGAGTTTCATTTATTCTTAAGGTCTAAACTAATGAGCAAATTTGTAGGATGCTTGTTACGTTTCGAAATTGAGCTGGTACTAAAGAGGCTGAGCAGGTTGGTGGGTGGCTTGATTCAACACAAGCTGTGTGTGTGTGTTAGAGAGAAGGGGGTCAAGACAGAGGGGCAATAGGCTACATATGGCATCGTAAAGATATTAATCACAGCACCCTTTAAGGAAGAGCTGACAGCACCCAGACCCACCGCCATCTCCACCATATTGGCCTACTTCATATGCTAATGCATAGAGAGGGGGACGCAACGCCCAGGTTTATTTGTTTCCCTCGCCGCACTACAAGCACAAAAGCCACTTGACATTTCTATTGCCATGTTTTTATCTTAGGTAAAGAGGCCCCCGCTGACCCCGCCCACCACTCCCCACACACACACACACACACCAACGCAAAAAGCATGCACACATACTGCACACAGACACTCGCTTCCAATGCAATGGTCAATGACTTTTAAATAGCTGGCAATAGAGTGGGCATGAATAGCCAATAAGCTAATTCCTCCTATTCATTCCCTCGCTGCACTCTATTGGGCTGAAAGACCCTCATTAGATGCCAGGCAGCCTTCCACATGATTGAGGGCTGTTATTATGCACCTTTAACAATTAATGTCACATTACACGCATTATCCCCATCATTAAGCCCTTAGTGAAACCAATGAATGCCACTTGTGCTGTATACATGAGCCCTGGAGGGAGAAAAGGAGGGTGGTCACTCACCCCCCCTTCTTCTCATCACTTTCACATAGTGGCAGAACACCCAACAGCATTCAGTTATTGAAAGAAAAAGTCAATCTGGCGAGTTGGATATACCTTTATTGCGACTGTTCTTGTCGACTGAGTATTTCTCTGAGACAGAATGTGGCACAAGTGGCCGATCCAAACAGGTTGTATTAGGATATATATGATCCTACCGTGGAGCTAACCGTATCAACAGATATGTAAATACAGATAATAAAAACACATGCCCCTACCTTTGCCAATCACAAGCCCACACTTGTCAGCAGGTACTGCATATGTCACCTCCTGCAGTCCTCCAGGGCCGCCCATGTTAATGTCACCTCGCCCTCGACGTCCCATTACTCCCCCATATCCATCTCGCTCCTGCAAAAAGGAAACCAGAGAGAAATAGAAAAGAATGGAAAATAAATAAATACATAAAAATAAAAGGGAAGCATTTACTTCCCAAGTATTTTTATTTTACCTAAATTGCTACTTATATTTCATCTATAAACAATGTTTTCCCAATCTTTTTTGACTTGTTTAAGAAACTCAAGGAATGACAATATAATGCCTGATGCAAAGTTCACAAGGAGCATGAACAATATGTAAATAAGTTAAATATTCTTTCAAAGTGACATGAAAAGTTTATTATCTCATTACTTTGATGTATGTAAAAGAAAAGGTCAGAGATATTTACCTGAGCTGTTTGAACCAGCTCATTGATGAGGTGGACTGCATGGTGGCAGTGGTCGAGTTGTCCCATCACCTGAGCAACTCGTTCAGGACTGAGTCCATCATCTGGAAAAGAGGACAAAAAGGAAAAGCTCAGTTCCTCTCTATTTACCACCAGCAGTGAAACCCCATAGACTAAATGTATGTCCTAGTGGTACATTCTGAATAGTGTGAGATTTGTGGTGTGGACAACTATCCTAATATCTTCTTACCTTGTTTGAACTGGATCCTGACCCCTGCATCATTCTGAATCTTTTTGATCATTTCTCCGTTCCTTCCAATAATGATGCCAACAGCAAATCTGGGCACAGGCACCTGTACAATGAATACGGAAAGACAATTTCAGAAAAGAAGATGGCAAACGTCCCTCTTTCTGAATAACTCAATAAATCAGCATCCACTTGGCTTACATCTAAACTGCTTCCCCCCATTTTAGATCCAAAGTCTGCTCGACCGGTCCTGGGGTCACTTTGGTCCTTGTCCCGGATGAGTTTCACCACAAGTTCGCGGGCTTGCTACAAGTTAGGATGAAAAAAAGTTATATTTTTAACCACAGTTGGGAAGTAAAATGTATTATTCTGAAAAATTATGCTCAAGTCCAACTATAGCCATCCGAATAAAAACAATGATGCTTTCCATAGTTGGGGCTGAGGACTGTAGGCATAAAATGTGTAAAATTGAGTGAAAGCTAGAAAGACTGCAACACACACAGTTCTTCTGATACTAACCTGCACTTTGTGAGGATCTCCGGTGATTCTCAGGGGCTTGTCTGCTCCGGTGGGCATGGGGTCATCCTGAATCATGATCATCTGCACTCCTGTTCTCTCCTGCAGCGGTACAATCAGACACAAGTTACATGGGGCCCCAAGGAACCATATACTCTAAAAGGTGAAAACCCAACTCAGTCTCTTCTGTCAATTCCTACTTGTATTTCTATTGGCAGTTTTGTAATGATGGCAAAAATCAAAAAGACAGGACAGGATGTGTATACTTTAGCCACATAACAAGACAAGCCAAACTGATGTGACAGAAAAATTATTGCTACAAATGGAACAAGCAAGAACCGTTGTGCAAATATCAACTGAAATATAATGGACACAGACAACTTCGGAGTTAAGGTACATTTGCTTTCACATCCTTTCATGTGGTTTAAATAAGTGGATTTCACAGGTGCATGCCCACAATCTCTACAATCACAGCAAATAAAATGCAACGCAGCTAGAATGATCGCAAGTGAGTAAAAACACATTTGTTTGATTGTTAATTGTATGACTTTATTGTAAGTACTAAATGTTCCAGTGTGAACTACCACCAGACCTGCAGCTGTTTGATGGTTTCGCCTCCTTTGCCAATGACCAGGCCAACTTTGTTGGCAGGAATAAGGATCTGCTGGATGGAACTGTTGCCGTCCATCTCACTGTGAAAGCCAGGACCGTACCGACACTGTTCCACAATCTCATTCAGCAGCCTCTTGGCCTGCCTAGGTGGGCGGAGAGAAGACCAGGATACACATTTGTCACATTTTTCTTTGTCAAACTTTGAAAGCAGCGTTCAGGTGATTAGGAAACGTGAAAAGAGATAAGAGTTCATGCCCTCTTTGTTCCAACAATGAGGCACACGTTGTGCTGTTTCAGTAAATCTGTCAAAGTTTAGAGGTTTGTCAGCTGCCATTAATGGCAGACAGACTGGTCCATTACAAATGTCTTCACCTCAAAGAAACTGAAAGAGAAGTAGTGCAAGTGGATTTGCACCACTAACAAGTGTATAATAAAAAGTCAATTTCCTACATTGTCATAGCCTGGCAGGATATTGAAATAATGCAGTCTTTTCGATGGAAAAAATAAATATACTCCCGGAAAGGGACACAACATACTGTATCACTAAAGATTGTATGTGGCTGCACAATGAACACCGTTTTATAACTGACATAAAAATACTACTACTTCTGATTAGGCAATAGTCGCACAGTGGTGTTGTTTGGGGCAGCGTTTGTGTGTGGCTCAAAGTCAACAATCAAATAATAATAATAATAAAAAAAGCTGAGAGTTACTCAATGTTCTCTGGACTGCCAGTGAGTGTGCAGGGTCTGTCCAACATGCCTCCACTGTCTGCAATAAAATAACAAAATTAGACAAAGCGCAAGTTCTCAAAAGGAATGAGTAGTCAAGCCACTTCATTTATTTATACAGCCCAAAATCACACATTCACTACTAAAGAGTTTAGAGTCTGTGCAGCATGAAACACATTCTGTATTTCTCAAGTCTGTAGGTGAAACCAGAATGAATTGATGACCTGAACAAATAAATCAAACAGATAGTATTGATTTTTTTATTTAACTTGGAAAAAAAAATCTAGAAATGTTTCTGTTTTTGTGGTTGACAGAATTTACTGTATGGGATGAATGGGGGAAACTTAATCCATTTAAAAACAACACAATCAAGTGAGAAAAAAAGTGAAGTGTCCCTTCATGAAGCCCCCACATGCAGCCTAGGAACCAGACAGCCTATAAGATATATGGTATGTGTGTTTAGATACATGACATTTGAGTTAATAGTCACTGTCACAGTGCTTGAGTGAATGACTCATGCTTCTTAGAGCCTTCCAGCAGAAGGAGGTGAGCTTATATGCATGTTCAGTTATAACTTACCTGAAGCAATCTGGATCTTACAACCTGATTCTAGTTGAATTCTCGAGATCTGCTCTCCTCCTTTCCCAATGACTATGAGGAGAGAAAAACTGTTTTAAGCCATGGTAAATTTAGACTACAGCCCCAAGCAGTGACCCAAAAAAATGACAAACACTAGTACTGATTATGATGAAATCAAGGGCTACTTACTGAACCCCACCATCTTATCAGGCACTTTGAAATCTTCTGTCGCGAAAGCCCTGAAAGAGATGAGGTCTTGATTATTTACTCTGGCAAAAGAAAAGAAAAAACATGACCCATTTAAAGCTAGACTAAGATGGCACATAAAAACAGAGTGGAGACTGTAAGGTGCAACTTATTATTTTCAATACTGATCACCTTGCCAATTCATAACACTTTCAAGAGATATAACCATAACTGCCGCACAAGACAAAAAAGACACTAGATAAGCCAGAATCAGTTTAATTGTTTTCTTTCAAGAATCACAATCTGACCATGAAAATATGACAATGGCACATAAAGATATGTTTTATGTATTTATTCATAGTGTGTCAAACACGAACAGAGACTCATCTTTGCACTACTCACCTTTGATGTACCATTGCCCCGAGGTGGTTCCCTACTGAGATAAAGCAGAAAGATGCAAACCAATTAACACCAGAATCCATTTGAGATCATGGTTAAAAAATAATATTTTAAATTTGTGCTTAAGTGAGAGTCAAGAAAGCAGCAAAATATGAGTGAATCAGTTGCTCATGGAGGGGAGCAGATGGACACGGTCCTCCATCGTGTTTGTGTCTGACCCACAGCTGGGGGCTTTCACAAGCATGGAAATCAGGCCTGCAAGCGTATGAGTGAGTGTTCAATCAGAGCTATTCAGAAAAAAGAGGCAGCTGCTGGGTCAGTGGCTGCTGGTATTGAATTGAATTTTGACAGGTAGCACCAAGCAAGGGTCTTGCAGGGTCACTGGAGGATGCGCTGCCATGGATGTAAACACCTGAGTTGATATCTAGCAGGTTTGATCAATTTTATGGTCGTTGCACAGACTGCAGTTCTTCTGGAAATGTACTGCGGTTAATGCTTGTGAATGAACAGCTATGAATATAAAAAGGAGATGAGCTAAATTCATACAAGGATGAGGTAAAGCGTGAACACAGGGTGTTTTTCTTTTCCTGTATATGTGATAATTAGATGCTGAGAGCTGACTGCAGTTCTAAACAAATATCAGATCATTTACTTTCCCTGTAATGCAACACAACCTTGACAGAGAGGGAATGGGGACAAATTGTTGCGAAATGACAACAACACGTCAAACAAACCTGAACCAGAACTGCAAACAATTTATCTATCAATGCATTCAGAGCAAAAATATCATACAAACAACGATGACAAGATAAAAGGAGGACAGATAAAATGAGTAGTGTTGCCACTTCATGGAAATAAAATGGATCAAATATTTGTACAAGGCACAAAGAACCAGGATGACATTTTTCACACAACACTGCAGTGTCAGACACTTAATACCCCATACAAACATGAAAATAAAAACCACAGCTCTTACTTTAGATTACTGTGTTTCCCCACCATAGCTACATCAGTAGTGCATCAATTCAACCGTACAAAATCATAACGAAACAAAACAAAGTCCAGTTGTTAAATTTGTCATCAGTAATATGTGAGTCTATAATGAAGGCTTACCTCCATTGTCTAGTGAGCGTTTTTGGCCTCCAAAGCCATAGAGGGATGGATCTATGACTGGAGGGGAATTGTTCATGTTGGGCATCTGATCTCCTCCCATCTTGGCGGCCATCTGGGGACAAATCACAGTAGGACAGATGGAAAAATAAGTGTAAACAGTGGATAATACTTTTTAAACATGCATTTCGTTTCCAATGAGTCATCTTGGACATGACTATGTGATACGTGTGACTCTTTCGCTTTTCTTCTTGCTTTAATTGATCATGAGGTATGCGGCAAAAAAGTATGCTGTGCAGTTATTGTTCTGACAGGTGCACTTAGTAAAATGTTAAAGTAGCTTGTAGCAGTCTGTCACAACATTCGTCAGGTGCCAGCTCACAATAACTAAACCATCCTTTTCATGCTTTTACTATCAAGTGACACAAATCTTCACGACAGTAGCACAAATGACAAAATTTGCCATTAGATGAGTTGCCTCAAAGTCAGGACAGTTGTGACAGCAGCCTAGAGCACTAACACAAAAAAAGTGTGTGTGTGTATATGAATAAGTCAGTGAGTGGTGCAGTTTGCAATCACAGGTATCTGCATTTCCAAGCCCACCAGTCATTTATTTCCTGTTTTCCTGGTTTAAAGTGTTCAACCATTTGCATTAGAGCTTAACTAAAAATCCGTCCATGTGTATTTTTTTAAAATCACTTGCCAACTTTAAGCAGATGCTCATGTTCTGTGATGATGGACATTTAAAGCTTCAGTTTCGCCAACAGCATTTTCCACTCCTCTCCTTCCATACAAAGGTATAGCATTTCAGAAAATTACACTAAATTGACATCTGTGCCTGACTGGAATTTTTTTTCCACAATAAGAAAATATAGCAACGGCATTTAGTCTTCCATCACCTTCAGGGATGATTACTATGGAACCCACCAGTGGAAGCTGGAGGGGGACAATAGAAATAAGGAGGCAAAGAAGGAACGTGGGTGTGGGGTGGCTGTCTCACATGACATTACTCTAGCGACAAGCACGTCAAGCACTGTATCTGAAGCTAATACTCAAGGACATGGTTGCAATTCCTGAAACCAGTGTTTCACAGTTTTGCTTGGAGATCTTGTTTCATCTCAAACCTAGACTGTAAATAAATGGTTTCTGGTCAGGACATGTTTCTGTTGACACCAATGGTGTCATGACACCAATATTATGATTCTGATGCTGATCTGTCTAAATAAATATGTCATTGAGTAAGAATTCAACAACAGGAGGCCAAACACAAAGGTCAACATCTGGTGAATTAGATTAGCTAGTTCATGGACTTGTACACAATGCTCTTATAATTCTTTAATAAGAAAATAAAAAAACATTAACCTGACCTGCACAACTGAGTTATTAAAACCTGTGCAACTGCTACATTTAACGGTCTATGAGAAGCAGGCAACTTGTATCACTGCATCTGAGGGAAGCAACACAACAGCATAGAGAAGCATTACAACTAGGCCTTGCATCTTCCAGAGTTTCCCAACAGCCAAAACAGAAAATGACACACCCAAGGCTAATAATAACACAGAAAAGGACAGTATAACTTGTAAACAGTGCACAGTGTACTCACATGTTAACTCACTATAACCCCCAAACCTACACTATCACATTAGCTGTTAATGGAGGGCAGCAAAAAAAAGTTTCAGGTTTTGTTTTTATGACTAGTAAGGTCAAAAGATGTCTTTGTTGCCTTTGCTTGTGATCATGCAGATTAGAATATCAGACATTAAACATAAAATATGTGTAAATATTGGGCTGGGCTAAAACCACCGCTCATCATCGGGTCAATCTGTGAGCAGGGTTAATATTTTGCAGGCAGCATTCAGAAACCAGCAGGACCAGGGGGTAGGCTAATTTAAAGATGACGTTACATTGCATGGCCTGTGTGGGGGCACACACGCTGTAACAGGCTAACACCAGCTCCACTAACCCACTCCTTGGTGTTGTTGTGTGACACAACAGCTTCCACGTTAATGGACAATCTTCATGTGAGGTTAATGAAAGGCAAGAAATGGGGCGTTTTATGTGGTTAGTGACAAGCTATATCTGTGCAACACGAACTGGGGCAACAACTAGTCCAGGGGGGTAAAGTTAGTCGCCAGCAGCGTGTCGAGCTGTCGTTTGGGTTTACATAATGTTTGGGTTTAATCACAGTTTGGGTCGAAATCCAGGGTCTCTCACTTGTTCGTGTGGGTGAGTTAGCAAGCTAAGCTAAGTGCAACTTCTGGGCTGACAACAGGTTGTAGTGCGTCGACTTCACTAAAGTTGGAGAAAGTTCGACATCGCCAAAGGCCTTCGTGTTTTCAGTCAAACACACACAATGTGTTCGCTTCTGAAACTTCTGACGCTGTTATTTATCGCGTCTGCTGCCGCAGGACGAACTCTAATCTGTCCCCTCAGCTATCTCTGCTACTTAACGTTAGCTTGCTAGCTCGCTGGCTGGCTCGCTGCATGAGGGGTGTTTGTAGCATGGTGGTCCGGGTGGCCCCGACCACAGTCCCGCCGTGCTCCAGCACGCAGACCCGCTGCTTATGGTCCGAAAGTGCGTTTTACCTGTCGGACCCGGCGCATCGTGTCTGCGAAGTCATCATTCGTTCCGGGCTGTGCCACCGAGGCCTGTCCCTGAACCAGCTCCGCCATCATCATCCGCCTCGGCAGCTGAGAGTCACACTAAAAAAAAAAAAAAGAAAAAAGAAAAAAAAGGCACACGTGCCAAAGCCCAAGCTACGCGAGCAGCATGATCTCGCGAGTTGAGCGAAGACCCCATGCGGCACGTATGGGACGTACATATGTTTATACGTTTATTGATACAATCAGTTTTTATACACAAGGACAACATCAACATGCAAAGTGATGAAAAACAATAAGTTAAATCACAAATACTATATCAGAAATAGAATGCAATAAGGACAATAAAATACTGTAATCTTTAATCAAGTGCAACAATGTAAACAAAAGTCGACAAGTAAATAAAAACACAAAAATAAAATAAGTACAAAATAAGAGTTTATTTGAGAAATGTACAATATTTCAGATAAATATAAAAACGATGAATAAATAGTAGTAAAATACAATAAAACAGATCTGCAAAAAGTTTGATATCAAAATGTTGGCACTGACATACTCATTTATACTTTCTTACCGTGCCAGCTTGTTCCCACGTTTGCCCTCAATCTCTAGATTTATATAAGACTACAGTATAAAACATATCAAACATCATCCTCTACATAGCCACAATTAAGTTTTAATCTGACAGTTGCTACCCTTTTTATAGCTCAACCATTTCAATCTTTTTGTCAGAATCAAACAAATTCCTGTCTGACACAAGAAAACGAAAACTGAAGAATGTTGGTTTTCTCCACCGCTGCACATGTGGGAACATGTATTGTTGCACATCTGGAAAATGGCAGCAGCCAGAAAATTGCTGCAAATTTCCAAACTGTTTATGCAAAACAGTTCCAGCTTCATAAGTAGTATCCAAACCTCATTGAAAAAAGTGGACCAAAAGGGGCTAAAAAGAATGTGTGGTCCAGCAGAGATAGAGGCGCTTTAGGGTAATTTTCTTATATTTTTTCTGAGGGTCTAATAAAGCTTTTCTTCAGATCATGTATTAGAAGAAAATTCAGTCTAATCTTGCCTTGTGCCTGATACTTGAAAGAGCTCAAACCTACTCTGGGGGTCAAAAATCTGATTTTAGGATGTAAAAGGTAGCAGCTTAAAGCATGTATGATTTCTTCAATATGCACATGCAAGGCTTGAACAGAGATCATTGACTTTGCGTTTGAGAGGAACAAGGTGGTGAGTCTTACCAGCATCTGTACAGATATCACTTTCCTTTTCATCATCAGCCCGTGGGCATGTTATCACCTCCAAAAGGAAGCAGGTACATTAAGTGGGAGCTGAGGGCTGTTTCCAGAACAGCACCTCGAAATGAAGACCTCCAGTTTAGCATGACTAAAGTATGAACCCGGATCTGCAAACATATTGTTACCATGTGCTGTCCAATGTATTCAAAGCAGGAAGTTAGTGGGAAATGATTTTGGAGCTCCCCTATCAAAGGGTGAGTCAGACAGGGGTCATCATATAGAGCCAGATGATGCATGTATAAGCAACACAAGAACACACACAAAGAATGGCAGACAATGCGTTCATTTTGACCCCATCTGGTCGAACGGCCCAGGAAGTTAAGGTATAGATCAGGTGTGGGTCTCTGGAGTCCTGCCAATCAAGCAGTGGGAACTATATAACTTTAGACCAAGTGTGTGTGCCTGTGTGTGTGTGGCGCAGTGATTACCGAAGCAGGCTGATCAAGTGTCTCGCTCACACATGCACACGCACGCACGCACGCACGCACACACACACACACACACACACACACACACACACACACGCACAGCTTCTTCTATGTCATTGTATGTGAGAGAATAGACTCTTGTTCCCATGGTTCACTGTGGTAAAACTGAAGGCTTCTCATGCGGAGGGCAAAAAATCTTTTGGTCTCTTTAGAATAAAAAAGTTGAAGAAATAATCAATGGGTGCTGATTAATTGACTGATTTCCCTTTTTATTTTAATTTCAATGCAGTAAAAATGTGATGCTTTTGTGGTCATGGGTTTGAGGGGGATATTCATGTCCAGCTGAAAAACATCATTTAATAGTAGGAACATCAATGCTGGCACACTTACTCTTTAACTACTGTGCTTTTACCTCCTCCTCCTTTCTCCTCCTCTATCTGAAAAGAACAAGCCATATGAAACTGTAATTGCTTTATAATTGGCACGGTTCTGCTATGGGCATATATTTCTAAAGGCAGGACACACGAAATGGATAGTGTTTCATTCAGGGACCTCTGAGGTATCCCGGCACAGCTTGCATTCAGAAACCCATTGTTCATAAAGATGGAGGCAGGGAATAAAACCTTTGTGGTTTGAACAATTTTTCAATCATACATGGCAAAAATAAAAAAGAAAGAGAAAAACTGCAGAGGTCATCATTTATTGGAAATAGGCAAATAATTTAAAATGTTGAGGTGGTAAATGAAGAGAGCAGGAAACAGGAGTATCATGGATGGTGTAAGGATAGCATAATAAATAAACAACATAAAAAAAATCTCTGACAGGTTATATCCTGTCTTGAAGGAGGAGACTGACAGATGAAAAGGATAAACAGACCGGCTTTGTCTCATAATAGGAGACGCACATGTCTACCTCCTTGTTTTTCTTCTTTCTTTCTTTTTTTTTTTTTTTACCTCTCTTCCATTTTACTTTGCAGCCTCCCCCTCCTCTGACACAAGCCACTTTGCTTTGATTCAGCTCTGTATCTGTATTTTAAATGACTCAATTACACAGGATCCTGCGGTGAAAATTACGGATGTTTTCCACTACTTCTCTCAACTGGGACACCATGACCCCTCCCTGGCTCCAGTAACCCCCTCCTTCTCTTTTCTCCATCCCTCCTGGCCTCTCCCTCCACCTGTCCTATTTGCGTACTCTCCCACAGTCACCCATTTTTCTTGATAAACGTTGGCTTTGCACAGTGAATCTGCGACTGAGAGGAAATAATAGCTAAATGGTCTTGTTTGTTAGCTCTCAGCGAGCCGACAAAGTGTGTTTTGCAGGTAATTCTTCCACTGTCATCATGCAACAAACCCCAGAAAAGAGTTTCTTAAGGATGACACGGGGCGCTGTTCAAATCCAAACACCAGGCGAGGCAGAAATAAGAGCACATCAGCAGGCAAGAGTTTCAAAGATGGACAAAGTGGTTGTTTTTATTCATCCAAAGCAAAGCAATGTACGATTCTTTGCAGGACTCACAGCTTATGTGTGGTATTTTCAAAGTAGAATGTGTTGGTTTGGAATCTTCTGTCATCATAGACCTCTCACCTGCAGCTGCTGTGGCCTATATACTCACTGAGGTGCAAAGCGGCAAGTAACGCTCAAGTGAAGTGCGTGCTCTGGCTCAGCTTTAAGGTGGCAATACATGCACACGGCTCGCAAAGCAAAACATGTTTCCCCCATTTCATGCATACAAAGGAGCACAGACATTCACGAGCTATTCAACGGACACACAATAGCTTTATTCACAGATATGATCCAAAACCATAGGATCCAGAATTATACCCAAACCCGAGCTATGAGGTCTGCAAGAGAAGGCTGGTTCTCAGAAGTCTTTTCATATACATTATCATTACACCTCAAACAAATAATTTATTTAACACCCAAAAAGGATAAATTCAAATACACACAGTGCATCATATCTGCTGGGAGTATCTGGAGGGCTGGTATCTTCCGCTCTGTCATACACTTGATTTACTAGTCTAATACCGAAACCCCAAGTTATTACTATTGGATGATTACCATTCATTATTAATATAAAATAGTATCTAATTTGTTGTTGTTCTGTAAAAAAAACAAAGAGATGATGCTGATACCTGGCGATGACACCTTTTCTTTAAATTTGAGACGATAGGGAAATGGGTGATTGAGTGTGTGCTGGGGAGGGAATTTAAAAAAAAAAAAATTAGGGCCACTAGGGCTCCTATCAATTTCTTGCACATGCAATGTGTGTGTTTAAATGATGTAATCAAAATCAAAAATTTCTGAATTTGTTCTTAATAAAAATCATGCAAACTTCTGTTGCCTTAACTATAATTTCATAACATATTTGTTTGGGTCAGTGACGATGAATACCAGTTAAACACCCAAACCTAACAGCCTGCATACCCTGTGGTGTAATTCAGGCACCATCAACACTGCACTACCATCCATCATAACACATGCCATAAAAAACAAATAACCAGCGCCATTAAACATTTAGTTTGTCCAATGGATTAACTGAGGGTGGGGCAGATAAACTATACCAGAATATCCACGTTAAACCTGATAGGCCGCTCATCCATTCCCCACCTCACAGAGCAGATCGAAGAACATAAAGACTGTGTGCCAGCAAACAAACCCCACTACGAGACCCCCCCGGGAGGGAAGGGGAAGAGGATGGACACAAGCCAAGTCCCTTGCAAATGATGGAGATAAATCTATTGATTTAGGATCAACATGCTGCATTACTGCTGCTGTACCAGGGGAGCTGCAAAGTGGAGGGGGGTGTAATAGTGAATGAAGGTGTTTGTTAACAGCAGCTTTAATACAAAAACAAAAATCTGACAAAAAATTTGACACAAAATACAGCATTGAATAGACCATGGGGCTTCAACCTGTCAAGGGTTTTTTGTCTGATTGTGAAACACCTGTAGACTCAGGTTTGCATGTAAGCAGGACAGGAGTTTGGTCTGGATGCAGAAGAAGATACACACCAACAGATATGTGTATGAAGAAGGTGAAGTGTTGGACTCAACAGGTCACAGCAGCTGGCACAGCAGACAAGCAGCAAACTGCACGGCTCTGGATTGTAGCCAGTCATATCATTGAAGCCCACCCAGCTTTTGCTGACTCATCACTACGTTACAGTCTGCATCATGTGGTCAGTTTGCAAAGAGTTTATTGAAATTCCAACAGCTTTAGGGATAGAAAAATACATCTAGACAACAGATGCTCACTGAATGAGAAATGATTTTACATGATGTTCTTAATATGTTGTGGGCTATAAAGAAATTCTTAGGGTATTACAAATCATACATAATGTAAATCATAGATTGCCAATTGACATTAAACAACAGAAGAGGAAGAAGAACTCAAGTGTGAAATGGGCAAATGGTAGCAAACAAACGAGTTGCTAATCGTAGTTTCTCAAGAAAACAAAGTGCATTCCAAAATGTCAAATGTCAAAAAGTTACTAACCTACAGTCCAAAGTAGCCATCGATCACTGCTCGATCAATTATAGATAGAGTAATTTAATCCGACATTGAAAAGGTTATTGATTCTTGTTAGCCCCACAGAGCCTGCAGACTCCAGTCAAGTCCATGTTAGGGGCTTAGTTGCGCTTCATTTTGTTGTAACATTAGACAAGGAAGTCATCACACGCATTAACCCTTTTAGATGAGCAACATCGAGTAGCAGGCAAAATATTTCTATTTTTCCATCAATATTTCATCACCGGCTCAGGCTAAACAAAGCCAGGGGCTTTGACCCTAATGGTCCCATCTGTCTATAGATCTTCAGGACATCACCATATGGATGTCCTTTGACACTAGAAAATAGGCTCCAACATCAAGGAAAACACACAGGATCCATGGATGTTAGCAAGCCTGGAAGGCAAACTGTATCCCGCTTTATTTTGATGGTTCCTCACAGATGGTCTTTCAGTGTTGTGGCAGGTGATCAAATTTCAGGTTTGCAGTGGGATTTAGGACATTGGGACAATCAGTGCTGTTTTGCCACATGAGTGACATTTATACCCAAAAAGAGATCTGTGACACTGTTTTATTAATAAATTAATATTGTCATGTGTTGGAAAAATGCTTTGTCCTTTTGTCCATTTTGCTCATCATCACTTATAGGCAAATACAACATATAAGCATATAAAACAACAGCTAGCATAACTCTTTGTCCTAATACAAAAGGTATAAATATGAATAACATATTAATTGTAAGCAGCCAGTGTTGGTATGGTGTCCTGGTCTGTAAATTGTTTTTAAGTAGTAAGACAGTGACCTCATCATCTTGGCCAAGCCCATTAGCTTTCTGCACAAACCCCCAAAGGACCCGTCCATTAACCCTTCTTACCTGCAAAGGACAGCAGCATTAAGTGAAATGGTCAGAAACAAAAAACTATCATTTTTTTGTAACAAAGACAACAGTTTCTTGAGCTGCCACTGAGCGATCTTAGTACAAGCAGGAAAAAGGAAGGTGTTAATGGAGAAGCCATACACAGATAAAAAGAGGACAACACAAACAAAATCCTCCAGTGATATAATTTCATAAAGCAAATTTTATCGATAAAGGACCAAAGAGAAATTCATTGCAGAAAGGATCCAACCTGGTACCTGGAGGCAGGTGAAGGAAGGGCAGAAGACAAAAATGAAAACAGAGCCCCCATACAGCTCACTGGGCTTGAGTTACACACAGACTATAGCAAGAGAGAGCCACTTCGGCCTCTAATTGGTGGTAATTAACCCTCTGTGGCAATTGTTCCTGTCTCATTGTGTTTTAAGAGGGGTGGGGAGGGTGGGGGGTGAACATGGGAGCCCTCTTTACACAGACAGGTAGGTGAAGAGCATAGATTGAATGACCACAAAAAAAGAAAACATGTGCTTTGTCCACTTAATTATCATCCTTTCCAATGGCAAAGAAATATCATAACTGCAAATTGATTTAATTAAACGCAAACTTAAAAACTTACTACAAACTTGAGCTTATTAGACGGAGAAACAGATTTCTAAATCATCTTATTGTTACCTAAAGGAAAGACCAAAATGCAGGAAACACACCTGCTAACCCAGAAGCTATTCAGCGCACTCACTAATAATTAATTAATATTAGTTGTAATAATCTGCTTCATGGTCAGTTGCCACGGATTAACCATAAATTATAAATCAAAATTTTTGTTTTTGGCAAAACTTTGAATCATCTTTTCTCTGCATGACTGCCCTCCCATCGCCAGGGGCCCTTTGCACTTCATCACAGAGGTCATGGACCCTGATCCCGAACAAAAACCTCCTTTGTACATGTTCTGTTGGAGAGTGACAAGGACTTGAATGTTAGTCAACCTGAACTCCTGAGGAGACACAGTCGCACAGGAGCGTCCATTAGGGCTCGGTCCTGTGACACCGCCAACTTTCATGTTGTGCTATTGTTACAGCGCTCTCCCCTGAGAGGTAGACACGCAGTGGGTAATGAGGGGTAATTGGTCCAGGGTTAAGGATGATTAATTCCCTCGGTCAGGTGTCAGCTACTTTTCATACCTGGCTGGCTGAGTAGACATGTTGGAGGACCTGGGAGGTGGATGGAGTATGAGACATGGTAGATGCATGCATTCTGCATAAATAAATAAATAAACTGGGAGTGGAGCCAGCGTAACAGAGACCACTTTTTCTGTTTGCTGTCCTGAGACAAACGTACACATTGTATGACACCACTTCAACATCGGGAAAAAATTCCCAGGATCATATCTTTCAAGAAACAAAGGTGAAAGGTCACCACGATCCTCCCCCTCCAACAACAGAAGCTAGATTGAGATTGATAGCTGTCCCCATCCCTCCTACCTCCCCTTCAGCTTGACTGACTACTTTGAATACCTCTCCATCCATCCCTTCATTCTAACCAGGCAATTTTGGACACTGATTATCTTGCAACCTGTGTGTGCACGACAGTAAATGCAGGGGCTGTCTAGTAATTGACCAGGCAAAGACTGAGACGCCTGCAGTGTAATTGAGCGGCTCTCGCAGGACTGAAAGGGTCCTAGGATCCCTATTGCCCATTAGACCTGGCAGGGGGTCTCCTGTGCCTGTGGCCTCTACCGTGAGGCCCTTACCGTGCCCAGCAATTCAGTGCAGGACTGACACCTTCTGCAGGGGACTTGGGGAGAGCTTTACATAGACGCAGCTGCTGTCCTATACAATATGGCTCTTTTATAAAACATACAGATGTCTGACAACATTTTAAAACTTATTTACAACTTGACAGCATTTGTTTCTGGGTTCAAACCTCAATTAGCAGAAAGTTAGAATTTTCTCCAAAATGTTATTTCCCGATTAGCGTATTACATTCATCAGTCATCTGCGTAGCTGTCATTGGTGGATTTGCTTGGATTGAGCTTAGAATGAGACCACAGATTTTTCTTTTTCAATGTCTGTGTACCATAAAATCGTAAATGCATCCTCATGGTCAAACAATTTCTCACACACACACACACACACACACACACACACACACACACACGCACACACACACACACACGTATTTGCTCTTCATTCAGGAGACTGGAAAAAAGAGCACCCTGCAATTTCTACTAGCTTCTTCCATATTTCAAAATGATAATTATCAGTTACACAATATTCTGTTAATCTGCTTCCAAGAACTTGACCTGTTAATGACTCACACACAAGGATATTATATATATGTATATATGTGTGTATATATATATATATATATAAATGATCAATATTTTCTGTCGTGAATAAAGAGAAAGAAAAACATTTCTATGACAAATCATTTTTAAAGGTTTCAGTTTAATGGGTGATTGATAGAAGGAACAAGACAACTGCATGGAATAAAATACTCAACTCTTCTACTTTTTACTTTACAGTTTACTTTACTACTTACAGTTTACTTTACTTTTACTTTCCTACTTTACTATTACATTTCCTGTCACATGAGAAACACGCGCTAACACATTTAATAGTAGAGGCACGAGGTCTAAACCTATCACTAGTTAAGAAACAGTGGCGAGAGGAGGGGAGGATTCAAAGGTGGTCTGCAGTTACTGCTTGGTGCTGGAGATACCCTGCAAACGATGATGTTCCCTTAATCTGCAGAGAAAAACAAGAATGAATATACAGTACAGCAGCCTATGGCGGTTTGGGATTAATATGAAGATGCAAAGGGTGCTAACCTGACAGCATTGATCCTGATGAATCCAGAGGCGTCGCCAGGGTCGTAGTCTCCTTGCACATTCATGCTGGAGTGAAAACAGATGTGAGGGGAGAGGTCAGTGTCAACAGAGACGCTGTCATCAAATTGGAGGTTGGAGGAGAACATGGGTCACGAGCAGCAGGCGACTGAAGGAAACGGTTACAGGTAACTCTGGTAATAAAGTGATTGAAATGTTGGGAGCAAACCGTAAAATAAGAGACATAGTCTCTAAACCGCTGCTGAAATCACGGAATCACTGATAATCTGCTCTTTTCAAATCATGTTTGCATCGATTTTTCTTCCTGAATGTTCTTTTTTTTTTAATCATTGTTTGTCCTGAATAATGAAGAATCAATGCCAGAGGCTGAAAACATGCTCTCACACACAAAAGACGCACATAACCCACGTTTACAACAATTCCATCATATCAGCTGCGAGCTAAGTGTCAAGAAGATGATTTTGTAATCCGCTGTTTCTGTCCACCAGTTTATCCACGTTTTGTGAAACAGAAATAAATCTATAAAGTGTGCTGGTGCCTACTCTGTGTTGTTCAGGCAGCTTATTGTCGTCGTCTCTGCTTGGTGGGTGCGAGTGTCTCACAAAGCGCGTCTGTGTGCTGTGTAATTACAGCAGTTTCTACCTGCAGTGCTTAATACACTCCCTCCTCTCCTCCTTGCAACAGCCAATATACAGCTTGCACTCATTCTTCAGAAGCACTTAGCAAAAGAGGAAATTGCCAACAAATGATAGGATAAACACTATAAAAAGAAAAAGCGACAACTAAATCATCAACTCTCAATACAAGGCTCCCTACCCGGCACCTGAACATGATTATGAGTGAGTGGCTTCAAAGCGTATATGGCACTCTGAGTGTGAGTGTGTGCGTGTGTGTGTGTGTGTGTGCAAGCATGTGATATTTTTTTGTATTTCTTGAAGAAACCCTGCAGTCTAATTGAGAGTGGAGCTAGTGGGCAGTGAGCAGGGTGACATTTCTGTCTCAGACGGGTGCGGTGACGGTTTGTGTTACCACTGTGTTAATGACGCCGTTTACTGTTGCCCGCGGAGAGACAACAGGATGCCAGCAGGGTTTCATGCCTAGTGTAGTTTGTGTGGTGTGTGTGTGTGTAGATGTCAGTGATTGTGGAGGGTTTTCTTATGATGGAAAATAAGAATATGTGTGTGTGTGTGTGTGTATGTATGCGTGTGTCACTGCTGTTTCCAGGTGATCATGACAATTATCAATTTGACTTAGGGCATTGGTTTCTGACGGATGTAGGTGCAGATATTAGTTTGGGCATTTTGTAAATCAATATTGGAAAATTAATTAACTGAATTTAATCAATTGTTGTTTTTTTTTCAAAATCAACCCCCATTCATTTGTCTCTGATTAAAAGCCTCAAAAATTTCATCAGTCAGGGTCTGCAATCACAACAGAGTCTTCTTCAGTAGCAAGTTGTGTGTCACTGTATGAGACTTGGAGCCTGCTGGGTTTTGTTTTTACCATTTGTGACGGGCCCCTTCATGGAGGAACCACTGGGGCCATATGTCCCTGGCCCCAAGGACTTTGTGGTGTTGCAACTGTACACCTCTGCCACACTCGCGCGACACGCGAGCCAAGACACAGGTCCCGGAGCGGTGAAGTTTTTGAAGTGAGAACAACTACTTCATCACAGAGACGTTTTGAGCAGCTGACTGAAAGATCGGTGTGTATTGCTTATGTGGAGGGACTACGAACCATGAAGTCCGAGTACAGCATCATCTCCGTTTACCTCGCAACTCAGGAAGTGAAAGGCCGACTGTGTGAAGAATGTCTCATTGTTTCTCAATGACAATGACACCTGCACACTTTCCTTTTGTCAAGTCGAGAGAAATCGCCTCTCTCCTCTGGGTTAAAGTGCCATTAGCGCTCTGACTCTAGGGTACAACAGAAGTGTGTGTGACTGGAGTGGAGATGGAGAGACATATGGAGGGGTTTCACACTGGTCAGTGCTGAGCCTGCCCAGAGGGCATGAGGGGTCAGCGTGCTGAACAAACCCACTGTTGCCACAGCTGAAGGGGCATGGGGGTGCAGTGGGAGGGTGAAGGTTGGGGGCTGCCCTCCAGGAACTGAGCCTGACATTTCTCTGATGTCTTTGTGAGGCCCGGGTCGGTTTAATATGTTGATGTGGAGGTCATAAGAGACGTTGGGCAGGACGACCTAACAACATTGTTGGACGTGTGGAAAAGCTGCTGCACTGAACCCAGAGCAGCCAAACACAGCTGTCGAGAAGGAACAAGCACACACTCTGATTCACGGACACACAACTGCTTCTATTTTACAAGCACACTTGTACGACTGCATGCATACACGCCACACACGCACGCACACCTTCACCTTACCTGACCAGCTCCTCATTGTAAAGTGACTTGGGTGACTCTCGGCCCAGGATGTAGACCTGACCCTTGAAGACAGACAGCTGCACCGTGCCCTCCACATTCTCTTGGGATTTGGTGATGCAGTGTCGTACAAATTCAAACTCTGGACTGTACCAGAAACCTGAGGCAAGCAAAGAAACAGGAGCATGTGTCAAAAAACGATTCCTCTAATGGTCTGTCTAACTGCAAGGTTTCACAAGACATCTGTTACTATAAATGATTTCACTTAGACAAACCAAACATTTGTAACATCCTCCATCAGTAACATCGTCTGCATGACAACCACCAGTCCTTCTCGTGAGAGTTCTGTTCCAGGTGAAGTTCAAACCCACCCTTTCTTTTCTCCCATTTTGCAGACCTGGCCCATCAGACAATGAGACAGATGGGCAAAGGATATGCCTGTATACGTGCAAGGGTCAGGCACGCCCCGCTCAGCAGGGGTCCTTCTCTCATCAGTGGTTGACCTCCACCTCGTCTCTGGGCCATGTTCAAAACCACAATTCTTCCCTGCTTTGATTACCTCTGTATTAGCACGCATAGGCTCAGTTTATCTCCAGTGTGAATGGGATTTTGTTATTCGTATAGGATTTGTTTTAAAGTGATTGCCTGTGTCTCACTATATAATGTGAGGTTTCACTAGTTATCGTGAATTTGATTTAAAAATGTAATGAAAAATAGGATACATGTTGCCAAATCAACTGATGATGTTTCAGTGGGGAAGAATTTATTTGAATTTCTTCTTGCATTAGTGTTACACTGACTCCGACTGCTGCATCGTCTGTAATGAGAGACTGTTTGGATAAATAGCACAGTATTAATGCAAAACAGATTCCGAGCAGGTGGATTGTTAACATAAGCCCCAACAGCAGCTGTCTGTTATCTATCTGCAGAATTATTAATGATTTAAACCTACGATGGGTTTAATCTCTGCTCTCCTTCTGAAGGTAGGACCTTTGTGCATCTGTGTGTGTGTGTCTGCTTCCTGTCTCTGGAGGGTATAATTGAAGTGGCCTAGTAGTCAGTCTCTAATGGGGCTGATCCTATTATGTGGATGAAGGTGCAGGGGACTGAAGACCAAGCAGAAGGGAGGATTAAGACACCTGAGCCAAGAAAAGCTCATGCACACGCACGAACATATACTTAACATACAGCAACATGTAAACACATTCTCCTTTCTCTTCTCTACCAGATACAGAGTGGCATTTTTGAAATAGAAATCTACCTAATCTGACCACCAATGCACTGTGGGAAATAATACAATATTGCACAGACTGTGTTTTTTCAACAATGCAAAGGATAATTCATATATTAGACATGCATGTATGACCTTATGCAAAAATAATTTAGGTGGTAACGCTGCATGTGCAAACTGAGATTGTGGTTCTGAACAGCTCTATCTGTCCTAACCACAACAATATGTCAATCAAATCAAGACTATTTATTATTTCATTGACTTACCATTGTAGACCAATTCAGAGAACTTGACACCAAGTCCCTGTTTGATCCTCCGCACCTCTTTGTCCATGGTAAAGGTCTCAATGTCCAGATGAGCTTGCAGGAGGATGGTGCCTCCTGGGGTTTCATAAATCCCTGAGATTTAAAAAAGAAAGAAAGAAAGAAAGAAAAAAGCTCATGAAAACACAACAGCAGAGTGTGGGTTTTTATAAAGGACCCAGATTTATAACGCTGTGTAAATATTCAACACAACATCATGTTATTTCACATTTACTTTGACATTTTAAAGATCTGAATGACGGAGACTTAAACCTAAAGTTAAAAAAGAAACAAAACACTGAAACCACACATATCATTTCCGTCAATAAATACCTAAATTTTACCACAACCAGGTGTGCCGTCATCATTATCACCATCGGTGGCCATTCAGAGGAGCATGAACGACAAGCCCCATTCATTTGACTACAAGGAAACTGCTCTACTGGCCATCAGCCATATGACAGACAGGTTGACACAGTGCTCACAAATCATGGATGAGGCTGTCCTGGGTAAATGACAGGGTAGGAGGACCCTGCCAGCCTGGTGCCTGGACCAGGCCCCTCACTACCCTGCAATTTACCCCCTCTGGACAGGGTGGGAGGGATGGGGGTAAAGAAGATGAGGTAGATGACAGGAAAAATGAAGCTGTCAAATGTCAGGTAAAAAAGCGGGTGGGGGGTTGGAGGGGGTGCTGACAACATAAGTAGAAGCTTTATCAATAATACCCATGTTTGCGAGAGCTGAAGTTTGGGGAAAACTGCTGTTTCCCCATCGTCACATGATTGATGATGATGATGGACTGTGATGATGAGTGCATCACAGACACACTTGTTTTGGTTCAAGCTACGTCGAGCTCCAAATATCACTGTTTGCGTTGTTCTTCTGAGTCCATTCGTTGCACGTATAATAGTGCTGGTGGCCAAAAACAGAGCTTAACTAATTGTCTACAGCCTGGAAATACAGCTACCTGAGCCAGTATGGCTGCTGGCTGTTTGATCCCGGGCCACAGAGGGCACGTAGGGACATTTCCGCTGGCTCCATCAGATAAATAAGTTAAAACTGCCCTCCAACACAACTTGGCTTAAGCGCTCCAAAAGAGAGGTAGCTTAACAGTGAGGAGCAACAATGAAATGTTATCTGAGTAATCTCCAACCGTGGCAGTTCAGTTAATCTCAAGGAGACAACACAGTTTGGGGAAAACTGCTGTTTTTGATTGATGATGATGATCGACTGTGATGATGAGTGCATCACAGACACACTTGTTTTGGTTCAAGCTACGTCGAGCTCCAAATATCACTGTTTGCGTTGTTCTTCTGAGTCCATTCGTGCACGTATAATAGTGCTGGTGGCCAAAAACAGAGCTTAACTAATTGTCTACAGCCTGGAAATACAGCCACCTGAGCCAGTATGGCTGCTGGCTGTTTGATCCCGGGCCACAGAGGGCACGTAGGGACATTTCCGCTGGCTCCATCAGATAAATAAGTTAAAACTGCCCTCCAACACAACTTGGCTTAAGCGCTCCAAAAGAGAGGTAGCTTAACAGTGAGGAGCAACAATGAAATGCTATCTGAGTAATCTCCAACCGTGGCAGTTCAGTTAATCTCAAGGAGACAACACCCCCTGCAGTTTTGGGGTTTTAATCTTTTATACAGTTACTGCAGGTATGCTAACAATGGTGCACGCCTGCAGGGGCTCAGATCAGGAATGAATCCATCCTGAGATGATCCCCTCTAACGCTTTGGGCAGGCTGTTATTCTAGCATAAACAGGTAACATGTAAATAAATGTGAAGACATATTTTTTAACATTCACGGAAATGGAGAGAAAAACGTTTCGTTTTAAAAGATTAAATATGCAAAAGGGGAAAAAAAAGTGCCGCAGTCCTGGAGATTGACAGCAGCAGGAAGTGGACGTGAGGCGGCGCGCTCATCGTTAAAAAGACGCAGTTATTTCCGACTGTTTGATAGGTGCATCCCGACTAGCACCATCACCTGTGCACAGGTCAGAGGTTTGACAGCACTGTGACAAGTGGGAAATGGTGGTCTGGCACACGGGCTTTTGAATGTTTTGTAGCACAGTGACAACATTCTTGACAATCCATTTCAATCCCCTCCGCCCACCTGACCCCACACAAATAAATATGACCCAACACAAATAAGTATGACATGTCACCATTCAATCCCTCCAATCATCTATTGTGCTGACATGACTGTCGCTGCAGATCTGACCAACATGTGCACTCGACGGTAGTTATTCAACCACTTGGACACCTCGTGCTCCACCTCCTCCTATGGCTTCGGTGGAGGAAAAAGCGTTGATCTTTTGTTCAGGAGAAAAGAGAGAAAAGTGGGCTTCCCATTTTCCAATTTCTACCTGCCAAGCTGCGCCACAGCCACAGTCTGTTGGCAAGTCAATTTGCCAATCAGAGCACATGGTGTCGTGGGGGAAGTGGAGTGGGTGTATGTGTGCGTGCTCTCATGTGATTGTGTGTGCATCTCACAAGGCCGTGCAACTCACTGGCCTTGTATACGCGCCGTAGTAACGCACAGAGAAACCAAACGACAGAAACAAAGGAGCGTTCCAAGTTGCCTGTTGATTTAAAGCTAAGGAGAGAAATAAACGTCCCCGTGCAACTCCGTGTTCACACATGTGACTGACTGTATTTGTGTTTATCCAGTGAAGCGTGTGCGCTTTCACCTTTTATCCAATGATGTGTTTATCCGCACATGTGTGTGCATGCATAACTGACGGGAGTAACTTCAGTATCTGTAATTCCAGGTGAACCAGAGGAGAGCATTTGCTTTGAGGAGAGTGTGTTCATTGTCCAGCCCGCTTTTATGGCAGCCCAGTCGCAAGTGTGACACTTAAAGCACTCAAGTAAAGTAACTGCAAATTGCATGAAAGCCCTGGACACTGAAAGGGAAGGCTCTGAATAGATGCAAAATTAAAATATTGCAAATACGTCCATTTCACTGCATTTACAGTGTACATCATTGTTTGGCTAAGTGAAGCAGCCTGTCAGACTAATTGAAGAAATGTCATAACCAAGACAGATAAAAAAAAAAAATCAAAAATAATCTTTCATTTCTTACCTCTGGATTTCATTCCAATGAATCGGTTCTCTACAATGTCAATCCGGCCCACGCCATGCTTTCCTCTGGGTGAGAGACAAGAAGAACCAGGCTACTTTCAGTGCACACAACACATAATATGACCACAATGTAGTTTGGACCACATAAGCAGCCTAATGCCACATGAACAGTGGTCCCCCATAGGAACCTTGGGTAGACTATGTCCCTTGCACAACTTTGCTCATCATAAGAGGTGACAGATGAAAAAGATCATACATGGAAAGTTATTCATGGGAAAAAAAAACATTATAAATAATATTATAAGCCACAGAAATTCGCTCACCCAATCTCATTGAGGAGTGAGAAGATCTCAAATGGAGTGTCTTTAGTTACGCTCTCCTTAACGTTGGTCACTTTGACAGGCACTCCTAAAACAAAATAAACCCCAAAACTTCATTTCATGAATGCTTTCATACAAAGACAAAACTTACAAACCAGATTGTTAGTCTTTATAGAAAGAGTAATGCTGAGTTAAACCACATTCCTTTTAACCTTTAATTATATATATGAAAAAAATAAAAATAAAAACAGCACAGAGTTTATGAATATTCGCTGACAGGTGCTCATCATTTCAGTCACTTAAATCGATTGTCTGGATAAAAATGAAAACCAATACAAAAGGAGGTGGTGAGAAGGGCTAATAAATTCAAAGGCCCTGCACAATCTGAAGGCTGTGAAATCGTGGGCTGGCCTTCACCTAATTCAATTACACACGCCGCTTTGTTAGCCCTGTGCTCTTTAGCGCGAACATTTTTGCGTGCCGCTGGATGTTTGTGTGTCCATGTGCAGGAGACACTTGTAGCTTCATCACATATCGTCCGATGACTATGTTTCGAACACACACGCGCACGCACACACACACAGACACACAGTTTTTGTTTCAAGGCACCCACACACTTCCTCTCTCAGGCCACTTAAACAAAGTGCACATCCATCACTGTCATGGACCTGCTAATTCCCAGCCTTCAATGATCAACGCGGGCCAAAAGGTGGACACAGCAAACAAACAGAGTCATGGGTGAAAAAGAGAGTGTGCATGCTAAGAAGTGCATATAGCCATTCATATAATCTGCTTATATTCACTTTCCATCCGTACGGCATTCAGTCCGATTACATCCTTCAGCATCGTTGCAGTTGTCAGTCAAGCGGCTTTGAAGAGATGAGCAGCCATCCTGGTTGCCTTTCAGCCGCTGTTTACAAAGCCCTGATACGAGTGACACATGAAGGACTTGACAAATTTTTTTCGACAAGGGCTTTGTTGATGGCCCCGATTGCGGGAATCGTGGTGGCTCCCATGAAAGGAGAGAAAGTACCTCTCAGTGCAGGAGAGATCAGTATATGGATGGTGGATTATTAAAGCCCCCCCCCCCCCCCTATCCCGGATACCTAATAATTAGATTAAAAGTTCAAATAAATCGAGTCTGAACGTGGGAGTGAAAGGGCTGGCCTTTCGTCTTTTTCCTCGCTCCCTCCATCCTGCGGATTCTGTCATCCACTGCGGGGTCTTTTTTTTCCACCGAGATCCTTTTCTTCAGTTTTGCGCAGCCAGCGGTGCTGACAATGGCAGCGCAGACACAGTTGTAGGAAAAATTACTGCTTTACATTTTTTCCTCTCTGTCTCTTTTTCCTCTCCAGCACGAAAGGCGGGAGGGATGTTTTTTTTTTTCTTTTTTCCTTAAAAAAGGGAGAGGGAATGGGGAACGGGGCGTTTGACGGGGGGGAAAAGGTTCCTGTCGTTGAATATTCTTTTTTAATCAGTGAGAAAACTTTGGGGAGAAAGGCAGGGATGAAGAGGCGGGAGGGGGAATGAAATGAAACATTCTTGTGCTGATCTTACGCTCAGAGGGAGGAGCAGGCTCGGCCCTTTGTGTGGACAACTAAAACATCTTTTGTCATAGCGCGCTCAATAAAGGCAAAGAATATGTGTGAAAATACAGCGCCGACCTGGTCTGAACCCACAAAAGCCAGACGAGGCTTTACTACTGCATCAGTGTTTTTACAAAAGCACACCTCATCTCTGGCTGCAGCGACGCCGGCCTACTTCATCTATAGTTAAACATTTTCTTTGAGAAACTGGTAAACTGCTCTTGACACCACTTTAATGCAGATACACTTCAGGGCCTCTAATTGGCACTTTTAATTTGCTCCCTTAGCAAACACCATTATCAGTTTAAACTTTAATGATCAACTCTCTGAACTTCTCCCTAATTACTTTTGCAGCCCATAAAGCTGTTTGTCAGGTCAGTGTGATCAGAGGCGCTAGTGTCTCTCAGGCGATTGATGTTTGTGATCTCCAGCTACCACCAGTGACCAAGGATGAAGGGACATCTGTGCCATTTGCCCAAGGCATGGATGTTTCACTTTGTGCAAACACATGACACTTTCTACTATTAAGCCTGGCCCCTGTGGCAGTATATCTAATGAGTCTCTGGCCCCTCAGGGCTCAGTGTATTAGCTGGACCTAATGCTTCCGGCCTGTGCGTGTGCCCCCAGGCCAAACATGGCAGCTTTGGACCATGTTATGCTGTGAGAGGTTAAGGATAAGTCTGGGTGGTCAGGAATGGTGATAAAGTGCAGCCGGGTGAACACTGGAGCTGTAGCCCTGTGGCTATGACCAGCGTTTAGTAACAAGAAGAGTCGGGAACAGGAGTGGACAAAGTGAGAAGGGACTTTCCGAACTCATTCAATAAAACTCACTGTAACTTATCTTGATGTGTATACAGCATAAATCATAATCATCTTGTGTATACAACGCAACATCATTCAAGGTCAAATGAAGAAGACCAGGTTGCACTCTTCAGACTTCAGAAATTTCAACTGACAAATGCAAAATCGATATCACAATAATAAAGTAAAAAAAAAAAGAAAACAAAATGAAACTTCAATGTGACTGAATTTGCAAATAATCAATCATTTGTATAATGAAATCAAATGAATAACAAATAAGGAATGAAGAGGTGACACAAACCGTTTCTGAACTCTATCTCCAGCACATCAGGGATGTTAGGAGATTCTTCTGGGCTCTTGGTCATCAGGTACAGGTCAGCTGGAGCATGGCTCTGAAAGAAAAAAACACACACACACACACAAACACACTCACTTTCTCTGTTTCACACACTTTATTCCACTTGATGAATAACCAGGACCTTTCTGAGACCTCATCAAAGCGCAGCGCGGCAAATATGGAGACTATTGTGTGAGGTGATAACCGACCACTTGCGACATGGCAGACAGAAGAAAAGAGGGGACGATGCGTGAAAAAGGAGAAACCTGAAAATGCCACGAGGAGTCAACTGGAGACAAAAAAAAAAAAAATCAATATTCCATTTTTCTCCTCTATTTGGTTTTGTTTTCCCGGCGAAGCCCTTCACCACAGGGGAGGGCAGCGAAAAGAGGTTTGCAACAAGAGGGAGAGCGGGAGAGGGCAAAATAAAGAAATGACTCACATCCCCACAAAGAGTGAACACCTGACAGGTCAAAACACATTTGGAACTATGACAGAACCTGTGTGAGTAACATTCATCCTAATAATATTCTGCCTGTCTGTAATAATATCTGATTCACCATGTGTCTATGTTTAATCGTTTAGTTGTACAGCTTTGATTTTCTGAGTGACGTCCCTCTCCTCTATTGTACTTTCAAGTTGTGTTTTTGCTAAATGGGCGTCACACGATGCCTTCAAGCCCACACCTCAAATCCTTTAAAGTTGTTTTTCCACTTGCTGGGGGCCCAGATTTCAGTAAGCCATGTTTGGGACCTGAAAGTGTGCGGGCGTCTAACGTGTCCGCCCAGCAATGTGCCCCTCGGACAATTACATAGCATTAGGACAAGACGTTGGCCAATGTCTCCTGAGCTGAGGCAAATTGCAGGGGGACTATGCAAAATAACTACTGGGTGCATTTAAATGGAAAGCTTTACCAGACACTAAATCATCATAGAATAACTAATCGGCATCCGCTTGCCGCCTGTCAGAGAAGAGAAAACGAGCAACGCAATCACTTTCCTTCCTTTTAACTAAACACTGAAATTGACTGAGACGGCATCCGTCTTCCCTCTCCTTTATTTTCTGCCTCAGAGCCCTGAAAGATGCCAAATGAGAGTGAACAGGAGAGGGGTGAAATGACTACCCTAAAAAGCCTTTTGATGCATACTCTGAAGGGGGAAAGACGGGCTGCATTTTAAATACCGAGAAAGACTACGCATCCTGTGGTGTTATGTGCTGTCGTAAACAAACCGTCTTCTTCTTTTTTAAATACTTCAAATGAAACAGTGCAGTACATAAAAGCCAACAGTAATAGTAACAGTAATAATGCCTGTTTCCAGTGAGCAAGAGATCAATGCATTTCAATTCAAACCCCCTGCAGGTGGATCAGTGCCCTGCAAAGGGAAAAGGTAGAGCAGGAGAAGGAGGGGTGCAGGAGGTATTGGTGGGAAATGGGGCGTGAAGCGCACCATCATGTCGCAGTGAGCAGCTCCTTTGGCAGCCTTTGCTTCTTCCATTTGTTGTGCTAAACGTGGCCCATGCACCAAAGAAGTACGTTTCTATGTTTCCACATATGAGTTCCCTCATTGTTTTTTTGTTTTTTTTTTAAAATCAAAGTCAACGGGGCCAAAGAGGACAGAGGTGGCAGGAGGGAGAAGTGGAGGAAGAGAGGGAGCGTCGAGAGGCAGCCGGAAGAAATGATAAAAACATCCATGGCGCAGTGGGTTGGAAGTGACACTTAAATCACCATGTTTCACGTCTGTCCTTCTCTTTAGGATGCAAACGTGGCAAATGGAGACAAGAACAAAAAAAACAATATGCACGTGATGTGCTGCAGAGATTTATAGTCTTAACACCCAGGATGTTTTGGTTAATGTTAAACCCTGGTATTCCCTCACCGCGGCAGAGATAGAGCCATGCCAGCGACACGGGGAGCGACCGTTTAGTATTACAGGTCAGACCAATCAGACCTAAGGGCAGCAAAGGCTCATGACAAACGCTGACCTCTTTGCTTCAAAGCACACATTCTCCTGCATACATACACTTACAAGACCACTTCCTTCCCCTGCAGGCTGTCTGTTCATCCATCTTTCGAACCAGCCATGCGACCAGCAGAAAACAAGTCTGCGTTTCCTCTAGGTGAGCTTGGCATTATGCTCCTTTACCCATGGTCAACACAAGCAGCGGCCCGTCGGCTCGAGGATCAAAGATCAGAGAGGGCCCGGGGAAACTCACTGATGAAGGCTATAATTAAGAGCGGGGTGATGTTTTAATGACACAGGACGAGTGTCGGGCTGCCTTGGGGTGGGGTCCTGACTGCTCGCGCGTGGAGGGATAAAGTCAGAGGAGACGGGGAGGAAGGCCATTTTACAGTTGGCACGTTGCTAAATAAATTGGATGAATGCAACAATGTGATAAACCAGGTCTTTCAACCCTGACCCCGCCACCCCCAACTCCCCAGGTGCATGCTATCAACGTTAAATGTACAGGCATGAGAACAGCTTGCCGGAGTTTGCATGTCTTCACATCGGTGAATGCCACCAAATGTGGTGAGGAAATAAAACAAAGTCACCAGGCCATTGTGCTGCAGGCAACAAGGTTTTCGGGCGATCAGGAAGGATATAGTGTTAATCATAGGAGTAACCTGAACTCTGTTGACTCTTATCTATCAGAGAACATATGAGCGACCATTTGGACATTTCCTAATCTGACTGTGTTGAGCAGAGAGAGGCCATTGTACCACAGGTGGGGGAGTCGGGGGCTTTGAATAGACGAGGTCCGCCCTGAGCCTTTAGGGCTGTAACTGGAGGAGAGAAAGAGGCTGATACAGAGAGGAGATACTTAGAACAAGATGACCTCTTTCAGATGACCTTCTGAGTGGATCATAATCCATGTTGGTTTGAGAATTAGGGTGAGAAATTCACTTTTCTTTGTCGCTTCATTTGTTATTTTTGTACAATTTGTATTTATAAGGATTTCAAGTTTCACGTATTATTTAAAGCAAGTGTTAAACATAAATATATGCACGAATACTGTGATGGCGCGTGTCGTGGTTGTGATGTTGACTCTGAAACGACACAGGGAGCAACTTGGAAAAGTCAAGTTGGCCTAAAGGGCCAGAGATTATAGCCTATGAAATGACAGATGACAACAACATTTTGCAACTCGTTCCAAGTTTAAGATGTCATTGTGTGTCTGGGGTGATGTATTCACCACTCTGGCCCCCGCTCAGTATTACATTCATTATATTTGGTACCATTAATTAAGTCAATACTGGAGTGAATGGTCCAACACAAAAACACTGAATAAATTACACAATAGTCATCACACGTTTCTGTACTATTGAGACAGATCATCTCATTTTTTTCAAAACATTTCTCCTCCACAGGCAAGCAACGAGATAGACAGCAGAGGGGTGGGAAAGGGACAGAGAGCGAGAGAGCGAGAGAGCGAGAGAGTGAGAGAGAGAGGCTTGTGAGTTACAGTGGCCCTGCCCCTTCATCTCTACTCCAGCAGTGTGGGACCCCTCGCCTCCCTGTGATACCCCTTCCATTGGGGACTCATCCGTCTGGCGCACTGTCTTTGTACTTTACTGTTACTGGTGACATTTTGGTGTCACGGTGTCACAGTGAAATGGCTCCCCTCCCACGTCGCAGCCCGCGGCGGCACAACTAGTGAAACAATAAGGTCCGAAGGAGCTGGGGCTGGATCCCAGGAGGCCCCAGCTGGGCGCAACGCCCTAACCCTTCCCCCTCACTGGCTCCCATGAAATCGGGAATTAGTCGAAGCGTTGCTGACGACAAGTCAGTGTCTGTGTGTCCCGGGCTATTCCCAGGGCCTGGCAAAGACCCGGGGTAAGGAAAGACATAGAAAGAGACACAGCTACCAAGGGATCGAAGCTTTGGGGTCACTGGGGGCAACCTGTATGTACTGCTTTGACCTCTGACCTCAGCAGAGATCAAACTCCGTTCCACCAATGGCACTCTGGGAGAGTGAATCCTCTCTTTTGGAGCTGGCATGGGTCAGCAGATGGGACAGTGGGCTTTCTGCCATGTTATTTTTACAGCCACTAAAAAAAAATGCAATATTTTCTCTGCTGTTTTAATAAAGGCTCCGGTGATTAAGAAAACAACTACAGCAAGACAGTTTTGATTCATTGGGATGTATTGAAGATTGGTGTAATTATATGTATTGTCAGCTTGTGCTGTCCCAAGCAGACAAGATGATGAAGATTTAGAAACAATACAAGGATCGGCAATAGAATCTAAACTCTATATAATGTATGTTGTAATGTAGGGTGATGGAATGATGTGATGTTATATATTGTCGTCTGGTGTGGGTCTCATGTGATGTAATGTTGGTTAGTGCAGTGTGATCTGATATGTATGTCACATCAGTTTAAAGTTGTCTTACCTTTGGATTCTCTAGGATGCCAGACTCATAGCTGTTTAGAAACATGGTTGAGAGAGTCACCAACTTTTCACACCGACTTTGACACAGAAATAATAAAGGTGTGTCTCAACAGTCTTACCCACCTTATATGCATAAGATTAGCATCCATGCTCCAGGGGGCTCGAGGAGTCACTGGGACAGGGATGCCATGTTTCTACAGTGTGAAAGAGAAAGCTGGTTCATCTCAGAAGAACAGCTTTGAATCAAATCGAGACCGTTAAAAGTGTTTTGAATCTCTGTTCCCTCACACTGACTGAATCTGTGCGATTACACAATGAAAAATCTGATCCAGGATCAGAAAGAAAAGGTCAGCTGTTTACTCTTGTGCGACTGCAAACATGTGGCGCTTTCCTCAAACCAGGAAGAGGTGTCGACTAAAACGACATGAGCTCCCTCTAGTGGGCAAAACTAGTATAGAATGGAGAATGGTAAATTGCAATTAAACCTACTGTGCATACGCTGTCAATTTAAAATAACTGAAGGGGAGAGAGACCTATAATAGTTGTGTTATCATGTAATGTGTGTGTCATTTTTTTGGACTATTTAGATCAAACAATGATAGACGCAATGATAATAAAAGTGATCATGGCACAAACATATTAAATATTAGGACTTTTGTGGCTCATTATTGTCTCTTACCTCTGCGTATTCCATCAGGTCTGTTCTCCCCTGGAAACGGTTGTAAAACTCTGGGAGCCTCCACGGTGCAATGATCTTAACCAGGCCAACAGAGGGTGAGGTCAGAGAGATGCAACACATTTTGCATCACGAAACAAAGTTAGCTGACGTCAAACAGGCAAACTCACTTTCACTTCAGGGTAGAGGGCGTAGCACGTGAGCTCAAAACGGATCTGGTCATTGCCCTGAGCAAACACAGTCAAGTCAATATTTGAGGTCTTTGTACAGTATGTATGTAATGTGTGTAATCATACAATGTAAATACTGTGTTTCAACACAGACATTCAACAAATTAGGCGCCATCCCTTTTTTCAATATTTACAAGCAATACATTTTACCACACAAAATGTGTCTTGACATTTAACTATTAAGATTTTTTTTTCACAGACTTCGAGGTTAAAGACCTAGATTTACAAGAATGTAGTCGTTAATTTACGAGAATAAAGTGGTAATGTTTTAACCTGTTGTATTTATTTGTTTCGTTTATGGGGAGGTGGTGGCTTAAGAGTTGGGCTTTGGACCCACAGATTGCGGGTTCGATTCCCAGCTCGGCCGAAAATTTGGGTGATGCGCCACCATCCTGGACCAGGTCTAACAAGCCTGGGTATGTGAGGTTGCCGGTTTGCATCCTGGATTGGCTGGAAATCGGGAGAGGTGCCACCATCTGTACCTTGGGCCCTTGAGCAAGGCCCTTAACAACCCTGTTGTACTAACTGTATGTTGTGTACTGCATGTGCAGAAAAATTAATTTCCCCATGTGGGACTATTAAAGGTCTTTCTTCTTCTTTAGAGGAGAGCTGTTCAAATGAGAGACCGGGATTTACAGGCGATTTTCAGAGTGCAGCGATCATAAACAACAGAGCAACCACTGTGGTGTAAATAGATGATCTTTGACCAATCATGGGGGTTCCTATTGTTTAGACCCACTTCCGTTTTAAGTGGAACAGCCTACAGTATCCACTCACAGGTACAATTACGACTTTATTCTCGTAGATTTACTACCTTTTTCTCGTAAATTTACAACTTCATTCTCGTATATTTTCGACTTTAATCTCAAAGTCTGTGAATTTTTTTTTCTCAATTTGGCCCTAATACTCCATCGCAATTCATGAGCACATTTTCTCTGTCTGTTATCATAGACTTGTATATTTACCACCCTAGTTTTACTGTCAAAAAATCAGAATGTCATGTGAAACCATTATCCTTATAACTACGCGATTAATACCACTGGCCATATTTTAAAATAATTTCCATTCATTTTGTAGGCACACAGTTATAAAATGACGCTACTGAGTTTATACTTTACTAGTTACTTTACTATTTAAGGTTTTTTGTGTTGATGGGAGGGAAATGTTTTCAGAGGCAGTAAATATCTGACCTACTGTTGCACTTTGGTTAAAAAAGGTTAATGTTCAACTCTGATAACACGTCGCCTAAAGCCCAGTGTTCAGACAATGGACAATAGCTTGTTTGGGAGAAAATAGTGTGATTGTTTACATTGTATGTCTAGGATTCAGTTCCAGTTTCACAATCCATGGTTGGTCATATATATATATGTGTGGGTGTGTGTGTGTGTGTGTGTGTCTATATATATGTGTGTGTGTATATAAAAATGTGTGTCTATATACACACACACACATATATATGTAAAGCCATATTGTCCTGGTTTACCTTTCCTGTGGCACCATGAGAGACATACTGGGCACCCTCCCTGAGTGCAATCTCAACCTGACGGCGGGCGATGCAGGGCCTTGCTATTGAAGTGCCCAGCAGATACCGGTCCTCATATACAGCATTGGCCTGAACTGCTGGCCAGATGAAGTCCTCCACAAACTGGGCACGCAAATCCTCAATGAAAACCTGGCCAGGACCCAAATACACAACACAGAGTCTTTTAATCAGTGCTTGCCCCATTTTATGCAAGAAATATCGAACTAATTAATATATTTTACAATAAATAAAAAGCAACCTGAAATAAACAGAAGACACTTGTATCAAATGTAGCTATTTCCGTTTGCAGTTCCCTGGCCAGTGACATATTGAACATAACTAACATAAGGAATTCAAATCTTTTTGATCTGCAAATTTGTACTCACCCCCATTGTCATCTGATGCTAGATAATGTCTAAATCATATTCTGCAATATATTTCATAACATTTTATTTTGTCTCTCACCTTCTTTGCACCAAGGTTTTCTGCCTTTTTGCGGGCAGCTTCAAAATCTTCATCTTGCCCAATGTTGGCCTACAGACAAATTAATTTGGTAAGTTTAGTATACTTGGTGGGAACAGCTGCCTGGGCTCTAGAGCCGTACATAAAACAGAGGGAGGTTTCCATTTTTTCACGTGATATTCCTAATTCAACAACGGATTCATTATTTACACCATTAACATAGAGATATCAGTAAGCGTGGTGTATACATAACCCCTCACTGGTGCAGAAACCAGTTTAACAAGACTTTTATTCCCTGAGTGACTGGAGATTGCAGATTGCTTCCTAATAATATTGCCCATATCGTCTTCCCTGACAGACCCACTGCTAAAAAAAACCACCAAAGCAGTGGACTATCAACCATCACCCTTCCCCCAACCAAACCACTGAATGAAAAGTTTGAACACAATGAAATTTGCTTGCTGTGCACATCTGAACAGCCCTGTGGCTGCGCGTCGGCCAGTGTTGTAGCTCTCTGATAGTTGTCTACCTGTTGCTGACACACACTGCTAGTGAGACCGTACCAAGTATGTGATGACATCGTAGCCCTGTTCCTTCAGCCAAACCAGAATACAGGAAGTGTCCAGTCCGCCGCTGTAGGCCAGAACCACTGCTCCTTTAGCCATGATGGGGGTTGTCCAGGCCAGCAGGTCGAGAAACTGTGGAGAGGCAGCAGAGAAGAGCCAGCAGGCAGATAAATCAGTTAGCCTACTATATCAATGTGTAACTGAAGTGGACATTCTGCAAGTATAACAGGCCCCTGTAATAACTGCTGGCAGAGTCTGACTTCCATGCATGGTTGAAACATAACATAACTTATTGGCTTCAAAAGAAGAACAGTCAAAACCCATGTGTGTGATCTATTTACTGCAAAAGAACTTAAAGTGAAAATTGCAACAACAACAAAAAAAGAGTCAGTCAGCACTGTCATCATGGATTGAGGATGATGACATCGTCACGTGTGGTTTCTTCAAGTAGACACACACACATACACAGATTCTTACCGATGGATAGCAGTGTGTGTATATATATAAATATATACGTGATTCGGCCGGTGACGAGCGGAGGAGAGCGGCAGCAGCGTGTGGCGGCGGCGGAAGCAGAGCGTGCTGGTCGCGGCTGTGGAGGTCGGACCCATCTGACTGGTCCAGATGGCGCAGCGTCATCCTCCACAGTCACGCTCTGCTTACGTCATGGGCGAAACGAAGACCACGTCTTCTTTGAGTTTATACAGGATAGCAAATGGGAATTTTACTTTCCCTTAGCTGAATAGAGGATACGTAACCTAAGTATTGATCAGCTCTGGCGCCAGTATTGTACCTGCATTAGATTCAAGGGAGGATATAATGCTGGAAATAGCACAAGCTGTCAAAATGAATAAAAAGGACAGGAGTAGACATTGCATTTTTGTGGATTCCAGCACACAAGCAATGCAGTGGATGACAAATGTGCAAAAGAAGTTATAAGGAAAAAGACACTGGTATTGTTATTGCAGTGCATCGCGTTGCATCAATACACACTGGGTTGCAGTAAAGCACCAAATGGCACAGCACTGTACTGTTTAAAATATAACGCAAATCAAAAATTATATTAACCTTAACACCAATCACCATCATGCATCCCTGTAAGCACTTACAGCCCATACCCACACAAACATATGCGACAGTGATGAAGGAAATCTATAGCTTGGGTTACGTTTTTTCCCCCAACTTTATGGAATAGTAGCGTGGCGTAACAGAAACAACTATGGCCCCTTCTCTTCCTGTGCAGACCCAGTGGGGCCCCTCTTAATAAAAATTCCACTGACTTCATTGTGCAGTCCTGTCTGCGTTCGGGTTGTTCATACTGCCCACTTGTGGCAGCATCATACTACTGTCTCTTTCTAAGAGGGCATAGATGTGTACATTCTACACAAAGCCTGTATACTATGCTGTATGTTTACACATCATAGTGTATCCAATAAGTGAAGAATTTACACTGAATTGAAAGACTACTAATGTTCTTTAACCTTTGAGACCCACCTAAAAGCAAAAAACCTTAAACGAGACATTGAGTTTATATTTTTTAATTTTTACTTTTTTGCCATGAGTTTCCATAATCAAAAAAAAGGATCAAAAATACAATATAAACGTCTGAAAATCAATACACTGAATATTTTTTTGTTTTCTCATACAGGGCAAAAAACATTTAAGTTCAGGAGACTAGTGCCGCTGTTTACTCCTCTTTGCTTTTCGAGATTGCAGAATATGGTGTTTCACAAATGTCGAGCCTTCCCTCTTACTATCCCTGATCAAATACATTTCACTAGTTTGGCATTTGCCAGAGACGTACAGTACAAAGTCCCCAATAACAAGTTCTTGAGCTAACAACTGTGTTGAAATTTATAATCAAGAACCACTGCAATCCACCACTATACAATATACATGTCTCCCCGAGATTCAGCTCCCCATGGACAAGAGTTCGTTGAAACTGAGGGTGTACAGATGCACTGACTTGATATGGTATCAAAGAAATTAAAGAAGGGAGACAAAACCTGGAGAGTAAACATAAGTTGTTGTTAAAAGTGGGGCCAAAGTTTCAGAATCAGTGATTAAGTCTCTGACACTCCAACATCCAAAGGCCAAAAAAACAGTCAGCATCCATAGGGAGAACCCAAACTGCCGAACCCTCTCTACACAGCCAGTATTATTCAGAAAATATGAAAATCAATCTATGATAATATATGGCAAAACACCCATAATATACAATAAATTATTTTCAGTCCTCTTCTGAAAGATAAATCTTTTCATCCATTTATCCATTGTTTTGTATGCTGTTTGAATTACACAGGCTTTTTTATAGACTGGCATTCACATGTTCAACTAAAAAATAAAGATAGCGGTTGTATGGAGACCAGGAGAAAAAAAGTGAGATGTGGCTGTGGATTTGGCCAAATAAAAAAAGCGCTAGCAAAACTGGGGGAAACTGGAGGAGAAGGAGGGTCTTTGTGTCCCGGTTGTCAGGGAAGTTAGTGGTGCTGGGCAATCCTCTTATCTTATCCCGCTTTGCCTACCACTCTTTCTTTTTCTCGTCCATGGACACGCCGCCTGGCCCAAGTGCCACCACCAACAGCAGGCCACCGATAACAGATGTAGTCTGGAAGAAATCATACTTGAGGAAGTCGTGCATGGGCTTATAGGCGGGGATGGTCCAAAATGCGTTGAAGTAGACATTGATAGCTAGAAGCCATACGACAAGAGTCAACGCAGCTAGTTTGGTTTTGAAGCCAATGGCCACCAGGATGATGAGAGCAGTCCCCACCATGTTCTGCAGGATCTACAGAAGAATGCAACAAAAAGGCAAACAACAGTAACAGAGTGTCAGTTCAACTACTGTGAGTGAAGTCTTTTTATTGTAAATTTTGTCTACGTCCAGACGCACATGGAGGCGAAGCACTGGCCTCGAGTGAAAGCCTGGAAATACATTTGTGTTAAGTCACATAATCTAGGAGTGCTTGTTATTGTCCATACTCACAGAGAAGAAGCTAGAATCAAAGTGCAGCAGAGTCATGAACATGAGCACAAGCAGTACTCGACCACCCAGCTGCATGTATTGCTTTGGTGAGCTCTCTCCCATGGAGGGGACTCCAGCAAACATGCTCTTTCCTTCTGAACGGGATTCAGCCAACAGTAGGAGCAGACCACCACCAAGAGCAAGGTTTCTGGGGGAGGGGGAGAAAAAGGATATTTATTTTTGGATAGTCTGTGTCAGAACTGCAGTCAGACAAGCAGAAAACTAATTAGAAAATAGATTGCATACAGTATAATTAGGCTTTCTGGGGTTGACTGTAAAAGACCATGGTTCCATTTTTCTTACAGAAAATTACTGAAATTATTCATTAGTTATCAGTTATTATCATAGCTGTTATTCGTGTTTATTTTTCTGTTCATTTTTTGCAAAGAATGTACAATATACTTTGACAATTCACTAACAACCCACAGGACATTGATTTTAAGTACACAGAGTGCACAACACTGTCCATGACACACCTAAGTCTTGTCCACCATAAGTTACTGTAATTGTAAACGTTGTTGTGGATGTCATAACTGAGATGATTACTATTGCTACAATCACTGCATTCTTTCCAACAGATCCACCTGTATATATAAAGTATATGATGTACATACAGATATATAATCATAGGAAATGCTGTGCAAAGTCAACAGCAACTATATCCCAATAACATTCTGCTTCAGACTTCAGCAACTTGCCTCACACTTTATGTCTCACGTCACCCCTACTTTTGAATCAAGCAAAATTATGACTTGATTGTCGCTACCCGATTACATTTGGGGGCTGATCAGCTGATGCAACATGTTGCATAATATTCCAGCAAATATAATTTGTCTTCTTTTGTTGCCAAAAAGTATTTACACTTTTAATAACGGACTATAACAGAGCAACACCTACCTCATCAGGAATTTAAGGTCCCATAAAATGCTGTATGCAACAGTCTGGTGGGAAAAAAGATGGACATTTTCCAGATTAGACACCAACACACTACTTTGCATGTATATTTAAAACGCACTAATAATGTCATTTTTACCTGTAGAGCTATGATCCCAAATAATCCAAAGCAGGCGTACTGCACAAAATTTCTACTGAGAATGAGGACACAACCACCTGTTAGGGCACACAAAACAAAGTTTATGGTGGCTACACCCTTTGTTGTAATTTCCATTGTTGTTCCTATAATAAGAAAGGCAATCATAACATATGATTTGCTGTACTATCTAAAATAATGATTACATTATTTGTTTTTAAAGCAACTATGAACAACAACTTTGGATGAAAAAACAATTTTTCACTTGCTAGTGAAATTTGTACATTCTTACAAAAACAGATTCAGAAGCACAACTAAACAAAGCTATTTAAATGTAACACTTGGCTGATGTCTCATTGTTCAGGGGAAAAACTAAATTGATATGAAATAAAATCAGAGGCGCATTAAAACATTAATGGCCTTAGTCCATTTTTCTTACATATTTTATTATATAGATATGTATTTTATTATATATAAACATTATTGTTTAGAAATAAATATGTTCTAATATGCTATGCCATGCAGTCCAAAGAAACTGTGTGAACATGTCATATTCACTAACCCAGCTGTCCTACGAGGTTAAGAAGCACAAAGCATGTAGCCAGGAAGTAGCCACAGCTCCAGGTGGCCTCAATGTAGTCTCTCTGCTCGTTCCACTGGAACCACATGCGGATGCCATCTTCCAAAAAGGTACTGATGAGACACAGACGTGCCAGGTGGGGCAGGTACTGTTTAGTTACCCGCAAGAACTGGACAATGAAACAAAAGACAGGATAGGTAAGCTGATGAGAAATAGAAATTATGTGACTACTAAGGAACAACGGAAGCCTTGCCGGAACCATGTTGAAATCCTGACATAATTTAATAGTAATAAGTTAGTAAAATATCATACTGGATCACCAGAGCTAACATGTTAAGAAACTACATATGAATAAAAGTACACTTAAGACTCACAAAACCTAGTAATATGACAGGTTGGTGGAGACTACTTCTAATTGTTATTTACACTGTCGATTACAGTGACAGGAATGAACTCACTAGTTATCTGGAAGCAGCTTTCCTGCTAAGAGCATATTAGAACAAAAGTCTTTTAATGCAGAATTGTTTCCTTGGACAGACTAACTTGAAAAAAAAAAAAGAATGTAATGACTATTTCAAATGATTAAATCAAATAAATAAATCAACATTTTTCTTAAATTTAAAACCAATCAACTATATCAGAGGTTATGCAGGGTTAATGCTACAAAAATAAGATACCAAGACATCTTTACTATTATGATTATAAGTGGAATTTATGTGATAACATGATGCAACACATTTCAAAGGAGTAAGAAAGTAAAAAAATGCAAAGGTTCTGTTGTTCTGCTGAGATCTACTAAAAAGGCTCTGCCTACATGTTACAATACCAAAACAAAATCCTTTCCATTAGGTACAGCCTGATTAAAGTTTTTTTCTTTTAAACAAATTAATAAAAGAAACTATGTCCTTCTTTCAAACCAAATTCATGCACAGACTCTCAGTTGCTGCAGAGACACAGTCGAAGTGCAGAGACCTGCCCTCAACCCGCCTACTTAGCAGTCCACATCAGCACTGTCAGACTATGGCAACCTATCAACGTGCACCAACTCCTACTACGACTGCTGAGTGAGACATGAATGCCTACATGTTACAATACCAAAACAAAATCCTTTCCAAATTCATGCACAGACTCTCAGTTGCTGCAGAGACACAGTCGAAGTGCAGAGACCTGCCCTCAACCCGCCTACTTAGCAGTCCACATCAGCACTGTCAGACTATGGCAACCTATCAACGTGCACCAACTCCTACTACGACTGCTGAGTGAGACATGAATGGACAAACGGGGATCCAATCTGAGCAGGCCCAAGGTTGCAGCAACAGCCTGTAAATAGATGAGGTCTGTAGAGTAACATGTTAGCTCAAGCATCTTGTGAGGGATGTACTATCAAAATGGGCATAAACTGTGACATCTACAAAGCTTTGGAGTTGTCACAGTATATACAAATTTGCCTTAATTTTTCAACGCACAGCACAATGCACTTGTGATGTGACTGTGTAAACCGATCAGTGTAGTCTATTAAGGAAGTGTAGCATTTTCTGCCCTGTGGGTTTAAGTTTAAGTCAACAAAAAGAACACAAACAAAAACAGAACTCCTAAGATATGATATCTGAAATTACAGTTCTCCTGCCATGAAAAAGAAACGTCCATGAATCTGGCACAGAGAACAACAGCACGAATGAGTATTATAAGCTAGTCTTTTTTTTTAGAGATAAGGAAAACCGTAAAAACATCACTGGCATTTTACCACGGGTCACATGCTGACCTAAAACCTGCTCTATTCATCTCAGCTCACTTCATATTTAGAAATATGTTTCCTGTTGTCAAATCAGTACAGTCCACTGCAGTAGCAGCCAAAACCGGCTACAGAAATGCGTCTCTGGTGTGTAATACAGTGAAGACAAGATTAACGTCCAGTTTTTATCATTGTTGGAGCAGTCCTGACATATGGTAATGCACAGTTTGGTAAGAGTTTGGTAGGAGTCAAACCCTGAGCCATCAGCAAAGCTAAGCAGCTAATTGCAAACACAAAAAATTAACCGGTGGCTACAGACGACTAGCTAACAAGCTGCCATGTGTACACTTGTTAAATAAGTCTTAGTTACACTAGTCTACTGAAGCCTATTTAGCCGTTTTTTACCGATATTTATGAAATAATAATGTTAATAAATATGTCATTAGACACATGACAGAACCTCTCAACCCAAACGTTTATCATGCTAAGTAAAATACGGGTAAATAAGCTGCTGCGTTGACGAAAACTCTCCCCACAACAGACACAGTGTTTGTAGAAACGACAGTACAGGCGTCATATGTTGAATGGAAACACTCAATGGCCTAATGTTATTTAGTCCTCGGGTAAACTAGTTAGCGGCTAACATGCTAGCAGCGGCTAACGCGAACAAGTGAGGAGCTAAGGTTGAAGTTACCTGATCCGCCACGTCTTCGGCTGTGTTCATGAGATCTTCCTGACCCATGTTTGTGTGAAATGACGGTTTTTGGGGGGGACAGGGGGGATTAAGGCTCAGCGCAACACAGTCTTGGTGTGTTGGGTTTTCCGCTCCGACTATTCCTCTTCCCGGTAACGTTATTTACTTGAAGATCTGCCGATCGCCTGGACTCAGAGAAAGGCCGCCTCCGCCCCACAATGCCCCGCGATTTGACGAGAGGCAGAGACCCCCTACATGGTACTGCAACCGCTGCATGCCACGTATACTGATCCGTCCAGGGGCCTGTCGCCGTTACACGCCGCTGTTTACAGCTACTCCACAGGTAAACAAGAATCACGCATAATTAAATAGAAAAGTTGAAATTCAATTATGTGTATTTCTTTATTTTAGAAACATCCAAGCATCAGCCAATCCCTTGAAAAATGCCATTTAACAGATGAAGACGTTTGGAGGGGAATGACACAGATTGACTGCAACATGAGAAAAATGACAAGGGGCCACAACTATACACTGGTTTACTGTTTTTCATAAGATATGAAAAAGCAGCAGATCAAACTGAAAGAAATGGAGTGTAAAATTTGAATTTTGTAGAATAAAAATAGATTTGTAAACTACAATTCCTATATATATAGATTTAGATGGTAAGCATACATAGGTATCGGAGATGTACTACTCCAACAAATTACAAAACTTGTCTGACAAATAGGAAAAACTTCAGGATTACACTATTGAAAGACATTATTAACATAAATAGATATACATATTTGAGGACTTCTCATAGACTCCATTCCAAGTCTGTCCACCATCTCACATAGGGGATGTACAGATGGGTTGAAATATGGTAAATCTCAACATATGATTCACCACCTGCAAATGTTTGAGTCTCAGTGTTTTGTATGAACAGAATAATAAAGAACTTTTGAATCCATATTTTGTTGGCAGAGATTTAATAATCCGGATATCTGACCAGTCAAACAATCCAACACAGGTTGTGATTAAATACACTTTTTCAGAGCTTGACATGTTGCTACTAAGCCTTTTCTATCTAATGAACAAGCTTTAGCTCTACACGCTCTGGTCCTTTATCGAAATTACCCCAAGGTGTCCACATAACATGATCCATTTGCAACATGGACAGATAGCAATATATCCAGTCACATTTAATGGAATCACTTGTCAGCACATGGGAATCGCTCATAATGCTATTTATTCACTGAAGAACAGCCAGCTGAGACAATTGGTTGCTGGTGACTGATGACGGTTGCTGGTGACTTATGATGAACATAACTGCCATGAGAGGGCAGAACTACATATGAAGAGAAAATGATGGCGATGTAAAAGAAGATAATAGCAGATACCACGTACAGTCTTAAGCTGCCATTCAGATCGGGCATACATGCGCATGCTCAATGTGTCTTCTGTGATCGAATCTCTACATTTCAGCTCTGTTACCAAATAAACATGGATGTCAGTGTTTTTAATCATTCAAATTGTACAGATGCATTTGTTGTTAATGGGTTTTGTGCACAAAATGACAGTTGAAGTCAGGTGCTGTAAACACACATTTGAAAAAACAAACGAAAAACTATTTGTTGTTATGCTCTTTGTGTAAAGATCAGATTAATTTACGCATAGGACTCGACCCAGCCAGTTGTAAGGGACGTGGCTAGACAAAATTGCTAGTATAAAATATTATACAGACATGGTTTTACATTTTACTTCCCACTTGGCACTTTCACATGTTTCTTAGGCCCTGATTTCCTGTGATTATTTCTGAATTTCTTCTGAAAACCACCAGCCTGGACCTGAAAGACATTAAAATGATTTTTTAAAAAATCGTATTTTATTAATGCTGTCTTTGAGCTGATGTACACACACACACACACTTTACAACCATACCTTTTTGCGTTTCTGCACCACCTGCTTGTCCACCTCCATTCCCTCGTCATCATCTGTTTGGAAGTCGTCTTCCTCTTCCCCATCACCTTCCATTCTTTCCTCTTCTGGATTTTTGAATGTGAACATACATGCTGTGGAAACACAATGTCACATTAAACATAAACTCACATATCCACAAGTTGTTGCTTGGTCACTTTGCATCTGCATATTAGGACATTGTTGCATTGGCAAACGTTTATTCTGCAGACACCACATCATATTATCGGTCAACAGATTATAATCTTGGATGAATGTGTCTGCAATTTGGGTTCTTGAGATACTGACGAGGATAGAGATCACTCATGCTGTCTTCTGAGTCACTCTCATTCTCGTCGCTGGATGAGGGTTCCCACATTCTGCTGCCTTGTTTTGAGGCCCTCCCCCGACTAACTTCTTCACCGAAGTCTTTGGCCTTCGGCTGTTTTAGTCTGGCTGGAACAAATTCAATCCCCTGCTGCACACATTCTTCATCTGAAGCAAGAGCAACACAAATAGGCAACGACGTCAACTGACAGTGTAAATAAACTCACAGTGAAAACTCACACTCAACTAGCAGTGAAAAACTCAGAAACTGACATTTCTGAGTTTTTCAGACCACAAACAAGAACATTGTTTCACACAATGTAAATCAACTGAATATACTAACAATCGCACAATCTAAAAGGTGTAAAAAAAAAAAGTAAACAATGTCAAGGTGGTGAGAAAGACCAAGATACTGTTCACTGGATAAACGAATTACAACTGAAGCAATATTGCAAGCATAAATATTAAATATATATTAACATCCATATATATGTAATCAAACCTATATGGGAATATTGTGAATACATAAAAAAAAATGAACACAATTTAAAACTGACTCTCAAATAGTTTCTGAGCAAATGTTGGTCAGAACAGTTTAGGAAGAATTATGTTTAGCAGAAAAGTAACACAGGGGAAAAACTTGTTTTCTATCTACAGACAAATCAGATAGCTTTGGTTTTCTGATGCATAGTATCAGTAACACTGCGGTTGTAGTGTCATACATGTAAACAGTGGTGTACTGACATTTGCAGAGGGCCTTCTTGAAGCGTTTCCCACCGACATGTCTAAGGACATGGTGTGGCTGCCGGTTAAGATGACGGAGAGTCAACTTACAGAAGAGCTGGCCCCTGGAAAATAAACAAGGAAACGCATTACAAAACACAGGTTGACACATACGCTAACAATCTGGGGCGTTTCTGAGAGGAATTACACTCCTTAAAGGGATATCGGGGATTAACAATCTTTGGCAACATGCTGACAAATGGACAGAGGCATCTAAGAGAAAAATAGTGTCCTTACGGCTGCTTTGTACTCGGCACAATGTGTGGTTCATACTGGCCGTAGTTGAACTCAGCAGCTGCGCTTAGTTTCTCATATTTCTTCCCCCGTGTGAACTTCTGCAGCTCCGCCAGGTTGCATGGAAACTCGTGGCCATTCAATGTGCATTTGATCTGAAACACACCGATGACACCAGTGGCACATCTATAGTGATGTTATTTCCGCAATTAAACCGGGTGCTGCAATAAAGCAGACACCCATTTGCAAGTTTAGCCATAGTTTTAGCCCATCATCGCATCATTTCACAACACACGGCTCATGTGATAAGTTAGCAATATGGCTAGCAGCAGAATGGTATGTCGTGTGTTGTGAGGTAACCTGTTCTCTAACCTTTTTGTCACCAAGCTGAAGAAAAGGGTGATTGCGCAGAAATGCTCTGAGGTCCGCAGGTAATTCATCCATTTGAATCAAAACAGACCTTTTCGTGTCTTGATGAGGCCACCTTTTGCCGGAAGTCCCTACACGTGCGTCAACTCCACAGACTGTTGAATGATCTCATGGCGCCATCCACTGATCAAAGTGAGGAAGGTCAGGTTGCACAAGACGAGGTTTCTTTTCGGCACTGTTTTGTAAAAAACGACCCCTGATTAGACCCCTGATTAAATCTACAGCACTGCATCTTAATCCTAATAGAGATCGTAATCTTTATTTTATTTCCCCCTTAGTCTGAGGCGGTGAGGAGTACGAGACAATCTCTGCATTGAGTTAACGGATGCTTTTATTCATAATTTACTTGTTTATTGCAAGTCCAGTCAGCTGACTGCCACCACCCTACAGCTCAGAGACAGCGAGGACAAAAACAAAAGAAAGTTCACTCTAAGCATATTTCCAGAAACCTTAGGTGTCGTCTAAACGTGAGCTGCGGAAATGCGGGAGGACCTTAAAGAAAATGAGAATCTTAACGGGCAACAGTAAAACAATGTAAGGAGGTTTTTATATAATGTGCAACGTAGGCCTGAATATTTTTTTGTCTTACCTAGCGATACAGTTATCGCTACAAAGTGAGTCATCTGTACACTACAACTATCTTTCATGCGCGCAGATGCGCCGCCCACAATTGTGTCATAACACACTGGTTCCGTAAACACACGGAGTCTTTGAATAGCAAATAAGCCGACTGTCGCGTCGGGAGGGCCATATTTCTGATCTGCAACTTTATCGAAACAGTCTAAAAGACCTTTAAATGGTAGTGAACATAAATTGTTTTTTTTTAGTATCACCTTTGCTGAATCTTTGCTGAATTGTCACCCGGCAAGGCCCTTGCTAACACGAGTTGCTTGGTACCGTAGCTAGCTTGACAGCATTAAGAGACACATTTGCATAATGTCAGGACCAAATGGAGATCCAGGCAGTTCTATCAACGACGGCGTTATAAACGACGAAGATGAATTTGGCGAAGAAGGTAATGTGCCATTATGTTAATTTTTTTGTTGTAATTCTATAGTGTTATATGTGTATTTCCGCCCTCATCCAACAGGCTTCCTTAATTTTAAACTATTTGTGTGAGGTTGCACATTGTATGTGTTTTGGACCGAGATGCTCTCCTCATGCACTACACTGACAGTTATAGTTCAGGTCAACTCAAAAATTGATACTTTTTGTAATCCAGTTTTAACAAATACTGTCATGTGGGACTGATAAGGATGGAAGGAAAACAGTTTTTAAAACTAAAACATATTTATTATTATAGCCTTAAGTCTATAAGTCAAAAAAGATTTCTCTGCTGTTTATCTACAGAATATGCTGCTGTCAACAACATGCTAGATCAGATCAGCTCTTATCTTGACGACCTGGAGGAACGCAATGAAGCACTGAATGACAAACTGAAAGACCTGATGGAGTCAAACCGGCAAGCTCGGCTGGAGTTCAGGGCACAGCTGCTATGTTGCCAAGTAGAAGAGGGGCAGCAGCCTACAGATGGGTGCTACTCCACTAAGGAGGAACCGAGCAAAAACGATGAGGGCTCACAACTGAGTTAGTCCTCTAATCGCACTTGCCTGATGAGGACTTTGCTCAGAAAAATGCAATACTGATGACGAGAATATTAATGAAAATTCAACAAACTTCTGACATCTGCTGTGTGGACAAGCAACCTGCTTAAAGGAGAACTCCAGCCATTTTTACACTCGGGTCGTATTTCTTGGTCTCCGATGCGGTAGGACGCAAACAACCGGAGAAAAAATGAGCGGCATTGTGTAACATATCTCAGTGATCCACTGGAACAGCTGCAGGGCTCCAATGCTTTCCTGTGGGGGCAATCTCTAAGCGCTTGTATCGCCTGGAAACGTCAGGAAATGTTTACAACAGCGCCAGAAGACGGGTCCCCTCCTTAATGGACACCACCGTGCGAGTGTAACTCAGATAATATGGAAAAACATTATAAATGGTGTTTTTTTAATCGACAGTCTCTCGCCCCCTCTTTTCTGGGTAGAGGAAAGCATTGGAGCCCTGCAGCTGCGCCAGCTGATCATGGAGATATCTCACGTGACGCTGCATAATTTTTTCTCTGTTTTTTTGTTACCTACCACATTGGAGGGGAGACCAAGGGATATCACCCCATTGCAAAAATGCCAAGAGTTTTCCTTTAATAACCTGTCAAATTGTCCTTTCCTTTGTTCTTTACATTGTCATCAGCAAATTTGTGGTGATATTTTTCTTGTATGTGAAAACCCTCTTGGCAGTTTGATGGCAGATTGAACCTGACTTTGATATCCTCTGATGTAATTGCCCTACAAAACACATGCAACATTCCAGATGTTCACCAAAGTTTATGATGTTGTTCAGCATGACTGTAAATGTTTTCACTGATCTGATATGTGATGTAATGTGATGAAGTGTTTCTATATTTTAAATGATTGCCCAAAAACTCAAAATAAGGTTGATAATGTGTGGGAATTTAATATAGTCACCCCTCATTTCTGTCATAGATAGACATTCAAATTTCAGTGAAGAAAAATAAGAAAAGGATTAAAAATAAAAAATAAGGCAATAGTCTTGTTAGATTCTTGTTATCTCTTGATAGAGAGAGGAGTTATACTGTCTGATGGCTTCCGTCATCATCATCCACTCCTCACTTACCACTGGAATTGTTCCTCCTTTCTTCAAAACTGCTGACATCACTCCAAAATTGAAAAAAAAGTGACCCCGCTAATTTCAAAAACCTTCGTCACATTTCTCATCTACCCTTTATTTAAAAATACTTGGAAAAAATTGGCACATTGGTGCCTCCAGTGGCTGTGGCCCACCTGGTGGCGCCATTGTTCTCATTTATCTAGTAATCTCCCACATGAACAATTTCAGTCGGGTTTCTGTCTCCCCCTACAGCACAGAAACTGCTCCAATAAAAATTACCAATGATGACATTGCTAGCATCTCTCACACTATCCTCATCCATAGACTCATCTCCATTGGTATCACCAACACCCCCTTGACTGGTTTAAATCCATTCACTCAGGCTGCACTGAGTTCATTCAAATCCAATCTTTCTGTTCCCAGCCATACCCTGTCACCACTGGCATGCCTGAAAGCCCTGTGCTGGTGTTGCATTTCAGTGTTGGATCTCAAAATGTGAGATGTGATATGATGCAATCAGAGAGATCAAAAAGATCAAAGTCTCAAACATTACACATCTGTGTCATATATATATGTATATAGATATATATATGTGTGTGTCAGACAACTGACAGATGAATTAAAAATTCACAAGATGGCGGGTGGAATCTGAAACACATTTGCCAGACTGGATTTCAAACACGTTTCACAGAAGAACTGAACATGTTATTTGGTGGTGATGTATCTAAACGTTACCTGCCACAGAATAAGTAGGTGTTCGCCAACTGCCATTAACAACATTTTAAAGAAAAGAAAAAGGAGGAGGAGAAGGCGAAGGAAAAAAAGGAAGAAAAGAAGGAGAAGACGGAAAAGAAGACGCAGGCTTTAGAGACAATGGAGGTTGAAATAGAAAACGATAGCATTTCTGTTCACAACGAAATAGAGACTGAGAGCAATGACACTCAGAACCAAACAGATGTAAAAGATGATGACGCGCAAAGCCAAACAGAGGTGACAAACGATGACAGTCACATCCAAATGGAGGACATAGACACTGAAAACAAGTGTAGGAAGATATGGAGATCAAGAGACTGGTATCGTTTCCTGTGCATTGTAAATTTTATAACACTTTGTCTTGTAATTGCAACCTTTATAATCACGTTAAAGAATCCGATAAATGATGAAATTGTACAACGATATAACACATTGGAGAAGCAAATGAAAGAATGCATGTCTCAAAAGGAAGCACAGGAAGAATTCAGATTGAAGATCTATCACCTGTTAAGTGAAAACAACCAACTGAAGCAGCAGAACGTCGAATTGGAACAGAAGAATACAGCTCTGAAGGAGGACCTAAATGCAGCACAGAAAAACTGCACTTCAGAAACCGCACGTCTGACAAGCGAAAACGAACAACTGAAGCAAATGAGCGTCGAATTGGAACGGAATAATACAGCTCTCAATGAGGATCTCATTGCAACCCAAAAAAATTGCACTTCAGAAACCGCACGCCTGACAGACGAAAACGACCAACTGAGGCAAAGGAGCGGTGAGCTGGAACAGAATAATACAGCTCTCAACGAGCATCTAAATGCAACCCAGAAAAACTGCACTTCAGAAACCGCACGTCTGATAAGCGAAAACGAACAACTGAAGCAAAGGAGCGGCGAACTGGAACAGAATAATACAGCTCTCAACGAGCATCTAAATGCAACACAGGCAAACTGCACTTCAGAAACCACACGCCTGATAAGCGAAAACGACCAACTGAAGCAGAGGAACGTCAAACTGGAACAGAATAATACAGCTCTCAACGAGCATCTAAATGCAACCCAGAAAAACTGCACTTCAGAGACCAAACGCCTGACAAGCGAAAACGAACAAATGAAGCAGAGGAACGTCGAACTGGAACAGAATAATACAGCTCTCAACGAGGATCTCATTGCAACCCAGTATAACTGCACTTCAGAAACCGCACGCCTGACAAGCGAAAACGAACAACTGAAGCAGCAGAGTGGCGAACTGGAACAGAATAATACAGCTCTCAACAAGCATCTAAATGCAACCCAGAAAAACTACACTTCAGAAACCACACGCCTGACAAGCGAAAATGACCAACTGAAGCAGAGGAACGTCGAACTGGGTCGAGAGAACACAGCTCTGAAGGAGGATCTCAATGCAACCCAGGCAAACTGCACTTCAGAAACAACACGTCTGACAAGCGAAAACGACCAACTGAAGCAGAGGAACGTCGAAGTGGAACGTAAGAATACAGCTCTGAAGGAGGATCTAAATGCAACCCAGGCAAACTGCACTTCAGAAACCACACGTCTGACAAGCGAAAACGACCAATGGAAGCAGAGAAACGTCAAACTGGAACGTAAGAATACAGCTCTGAAGGAGGATCTAAATGCAACCCAGGCAAACTGCACTTCAGAAACCGCACGTCTGACAAGTGAAAACGACCAATTGAAGCAGAGGAACGGCGAACTGGCACAGAATAATACAGCTCTGAAGGAGGATCTAAATGCAACCCAGGCAAACTGCACTTCAGAAACCGCACGCCTGACAAGCGAAAATGACCAACTGAAGCAGAGGAACGTCGAACTGGCACAGAATAATACAGCTGTCAACGAGCATCTAAATGCAACCCAGAAAAACTGCACTTCAGAAACCGCACGACTGAGAAGTAAAAATGAACAACTGAAGCAAAGGAGCTGGGAACTGGAACAGAATAATACAGCTCTCAATGAGCATCTAAATGCAACCCAGAAAAACTGCACTTCAGAAACCTCACGCCTGACAAGCGAAAACGGCCAACTGAAGCAGAGGAACGGTGAACTGGAACAGAATAATACAGCGCTGAAGGAGCATCTAAATGCAACCCAGGCAAACTGCACTTCAGAAACCGCACGTCTGACAAGCGAAAACGAACAACTGAAGCAGAGGAACGTCGAAGTGGAACAGAATAATACAGCTCTCAAAGAGCATCTGACTGCAACCCAGAAAAACTGCACTTCAGAAACCACACGCCTGACAAGCGAAAACAAACAACTGAAGCAAAGGAGCGGCGAACTGGAACGGAATAATACAGGTCTGAGGGAGGATCTAAATGCAACCCAGAAAAACTGCACTTCAGAAACCACACGCCTGACAAGCGAAAATGAACAACTGAAGCAAAGGAGCAGCGAACTGGAACACAATAATACAGCTCTGAAGGAGCATCTAAATGCAACCCAGAAAAACTGCACTTCAGAAACCTCACGCCTGACAAGCGAAAACGAACAACTGAAGCAGAGGAACGTCGAAGTGGAACGAGAGAATACAGCTCTGAAGGAGGATCTAAATGCAACCCAGAAAAACTGCACTTCAGAAACCTCACGCCTGACAGGCGAAAAAAACCAACTGAAGCAGAGGAACGGCGAACTGGAACAGAATAATACAGCTCTGAAGGAGGATCTAAATGCAACCCAGAAAAACTGCACTTCAGAAACCTCACGCCTGACAAGCGAAAACGAACAACTGAAGCAGAGGAACAGCGAACTGGAACAGAATAATACAGCTCTGAAGGAGGATCTAAATGCAAACCAGGCAAACTGCACTTCAGAAACCACACGCCTGACAAGCGAAAACAAAAAACTGAAGGAAAGGAGCGGGGAACTGGAACGGAATAATACAGGTCTGAGGGAGCATCTAAATGCAACCCAGAAAAACTGCACTTCAGAAACCGCACGCCTGACAAGCGAAAACGAACAACTGAAGCAAAGGAGCAGCGAACTGGAACACAATAATACAGCTCTCACGGAGCATCTGAATGCAACACAGGAAAACTGCACTTCAGAAACGACACGCCTGACAAGCGAAAACGAACAGCTGAAGCAGAGGAACGTCGAACTGGCACAGAATAATACAGCTCTGAAGGAGGATCTAAATGCAACCCAGGTAAACTGCACTTCAGAAACCGCACGCCTGACAAGCGAAAACGACCAACTGAAGCAGAGGAACGGTCAACTGGAACAGAATAATACAGCTCTGAAGGAGGATCTAAATGCAACGCAGGCAAACTGCACTTCAGAAACCGCACGCCTGACAAGCGAAAACGAACAACTGAAGCAGAGGAATGTCGAACTGGAACAGAATAATACAGCTCTGAAGGAGGATCTAAATGCAACCCAGGCAAACTGCACTTCAGAAACGACACGCCTGACAAGCGAAAACGAACAGCTGAAGCAGAGGAACGTCGAACTGGCACAGAATAATACAGCTCTGAAGGAGGATCTAAATACAACCCAGAGAAACTGCACTTCAGAAACCGCACGTCTGACAAGCGAAAACGAACAACTGAAGCAGAGGAGCAGCGAACTGGAACAGAATAATACAGCTCTCAACGAGCATCTAAATGCAACCCAGAAAAACTGCACTTTAGAAACTGCACGCCTGACAAGCGAAAACGAACAACTGAAGCAAAGGAGCGGCGAACTGGAACAGAATAACATAGCACTCAACGAGCATCTAAATGCAACCCAGAAAAACTGCACTTCAGAAACCGCACGTCTGACAAGCGAAAACGACCAACTGAAGCAGAGGAACGTAAAACTGGAATGGAAGAATACAGCTCTGAAGGAGGATCTAAATGCAACCCAGGTAAACTGCACCTCAGAAACCGCACGCCTGACAAGCGAAAACGACCAACTGAAGCAGAGGAACGGTCAACTAGAACAGAATAATACAGCTCTGAAGGAGGATCTAAATGCAACGCAGGCAAACTGCACTTCAGAAACCGCACGCCTGACAAGCGAAAACGACCAACTGAAGGAAAGGAGCGGCGAACTGGAACAGAATAATACAGCTCTGAAGGAGGATCTAAATGCAACCCAGACAAACTGCACTTCAGAAACTGCACGTCTGACAAGCGAAAACAAACAACTGAAGCACAGGAACGGCGAACTGGAACAGAATAATACAGCTCTGAAGGAGGATCTAAATGCAACCCAGGCAAACTGCACTTCAGAAACCGCACGTCTGACAAGCGAAAACGAACAACTGAAGCAGAGGAATGTCGAACTGGAACAGAATAATACAGCTCTGAAGGAAGATCTAAATGTAACCCAGGCAAACTGCACTTCAGAAACGACACGCCTGACAAGCGAAAACGAACAACTGAAGCAGAGGAACGTCGAACTGGCACAGACTAATACAGCTCTGAAGGAGGATCTAAATACAACCCAGAGAAACTGCACTTCAGAAACCGCACGTCTGACAAGCGAAAACGAACAACTGAAGCAGAGGAACATCGAATTGGAACAAAATAATACAGCTCTGAAGGAGGATCTAAATACAACCCAGAAAAACTGCACTTCAGAAACCGCACGCCTGACAAGCGAAAACGACCAACTAAAGCAGAGGAACGTTGAAGTGGAACAGAATAATACAGCTCTGAAGGAGGATCTAAATGCAACCCAGAAAAACTGCACTTCAGAAACCGCACGCCTGACAAGCGAAAACGAACAACTGAAGCAGAGGAACGGTCAACTAGAACAGAATAATACAGCTCTGAAGGAGGATCTAAATGCAACCCAGGCAAACTGCACTTCAGAAACCGCACGTCTGACAAGCGAAATCAAACAAATGACGCAGAGGAACGTCGAACTGGAACGGAAATTTACAGCTCTCAACGAGCATCTAAATGCAACCCAGAAAAACTGCACTTCAGAAACCGCACGCCTGACAAGCGAAAACGACCAACTGAAGCAGAGGAACGTCGAAGTGGAACAGAAGAATACAGCTCTGAAGGAGGATCTAAATGCAACGCAGGCAAATTGCACTTCAGAAACCGCACGCCTGACAAGCGAAAACGACCAACTGAAGCAAAGGAGCAGCGAACTGGAACAGAATAATACAGCGCTGAAGGAGGATCTAAATGCAACCCAGGCAAACTGCACTTCAGAAACCGCACGTCTGACAAGCAAAAACGAACAACTGGAGCAGAGGAGCGTCGAACTGGAACAGAATAATACAGCTCTGAAGGAGGATCTAAATGAAACCCAGGCAAACTGCACTTCAGAAACGACACGCCTGACAAGCGAAAACGAACAACTGAAGCACAGGAACGGCGAACTGGAACAGAATAATACAGCTCTGAAGGAAGATCTAAATGTAACCCAGGCAAACTGCACTTCAGAAACCGCACGTCTGACAAGCGAAATCAAACAAATGACGCAGAGGAACGTCGAACTGGAACGGAAATTTACAGCTCTCAACGAGCATCTAAATGCAACCCAGAAAAACTGCACTTCAGAAACCGCACGCCTGACAAGCGAAAACGACCAACTGAAGCAGAGGAACGTCGAAGTGGAACGGAAATTTACAGCTCTCAACGAGCATCTAAATGCAACCCAGAAAAACTGCACTTCAGAAACCGCACGCCTGACAAGCGAAAACGACCAACTGAAGCAGAGGAACGTCGAAGTGGAACAGAAGAATACTGCTCTGAAGGAGGATCTAAATGCAACACAGGCAAATTGCACTTCAGAAACCACGCGCCTGACAAGCGAAAACGACCAACTGAAGCAAAGGAGCAGCGAACTTGAACAGAATAATACAGCTCTCAACGAGCATCTGAATGCAACCCAGCAAAACTACACTTCAGAAACGACACGCCTGACAAGCGAAAACGATCAACTGAAGGAAAGGAGCGGGGAACTGGAACGGAATAATACAGTTCTTAAGGAGCATCTAAATGCAATCCAGAAAAACTGCACTTTAGAAACCGCACGCCTGACAAGCGAAAACGAACAACTGAAGCAAAGGAGCGGGGAACTGGAACGGAATAATACAGCTCTCACGGAGCATCTAAATGCAACCCAGAAAAACTGCACTTTGGAAACCGCAAGCCTGACAAGCGAAAACGACCAACTGAAGCAAAGGAGCAGCGAACTTGAACAGAATAATACAGCTCTCAACGAGCATCTGAATGCAACCCAGCAAAACTACACTTCAGAAACGACACGCCTGACAAGCGAAAACGATCAACTGAAGGAAAGGAGCGGGGAACTGGAACGGAATAATACAGTTCTGAAGGAGCATCTAAATGCAATCCAGAAAAACTGCACTTTAGAAACCGCACGCCTGACAAGCGAAAACGAACAACTGAAGCAAAGGAGCGGGGAACTGGAACAGAATAATACAGCTCTGAAGGAGGATCTCAATGCAACACAGGCAAACTGCACTTCGGAAACCGCACGCCTGACAAGCGAAAACGAACAACTGAAGCAAAGGAGCAGGGAACTGGAACGGAATAATACAGCCCTCAAGGAGCATCTAAATGCAACCCAGAAAAACTGCACTTCAGAAACCACACGCCTGACAAGCGAAAACGACCAACTGAAGCAGAGGAACGTCGAAGTGGAACAGAAGAATACAGCTCTGAAGGACGATCTAAATGCAACGCAGGCAAATTGCACTTCAGAAACCGCGCGCCTGACAAGCGAAAACGACCAACTGAAGCAAAGGAGCGGCGAACTGGAACAAAATAATACAGCTCTGAAGGAGGATCTAAATACAACCCAGAAAAACTGCACTTCAGAAACCGCACGCCTGACAAGCGAAAACGAACAACTGAAGCAAAGGAGCAGCGAACTGGAACACAATAATACAGCTCTCAACGAGCATCTGAATGCAACCCAGCAAAACTACACTTCAGAAACGACACGCCTGACAAACGAAAACGAACAACTGAAGCAAAGGAGCGGCGAACTGGAATGGAATAATACAGCTCTCAACGAGCTTCTGACTGCAACCCAGAAAAACTGCACTTCAGAAACCACACGCCTGACAAGCGAAAACGAACAACTGAAGCAAAGGAGCCGGGAACTGGAACAGAAAAATACAGCTCTGACGGAGGATCTCAATGCAACACAGGCAAACTGCACTTCGGAAACCGCACGCCTGACAAGTGAAAACGAACAACTGAAGCAAAGGAGCGGGGAACTGGAACGGAATAATACAGCTCTCAAGGAGCATCTAAATGCAACCCAGAAAAACTGCACTTCAGAAACCACACGCCTGACAAGCGAAAACGAACAACTGAAGCAAAGGAGCAGGGAACTGGAATGGAATAATACAGCTCTCAACAAGCATCTGACTGCAACCCAGAAAAACTGCACTTCAGAAACCGCACGCCTGACAAAGGAAAACAAACAACTGAAGGAAAGGAGTGGGGAACTGGAACAGAATAATACAGCTCTCAACGAGCATCTAAATGCAACCCAGAAAAACTGCACTTTAGAAACTAAACGCCTGACAAGGGAAAACGACCAACTGAAGCAAAGGAGCAGCGAACTGGAACAGAATAATACAGCTCTCAACGAGCATCTGAATGCAACCCAGAAAAACTGCACTTCAGAAACCACACGCCTGACAAGCGAAAACGAACAACTGAAGCAAAAGAGCGGGGAACTGGAACAGAATAATACAGCTCTCAAAGAGCATCTGACTGCAACCCAGAAAAACTGCACTTCAGAAACCGCACGCCTGACAAGCGAAAACGACCAACTGAAGCAGAGGAACGTCGAACTGGAATGGAAGAATACAGCTCTGAAGGAGGATGTAAATGCAACTCAGAGGAATTGCACTTCAGAAACCGCACGCCTGACAAGCGAAAACGAACAACTGAAGCAAAGGAGCGGGGAACTGGAACAGAATAATACAGCTCTCAAGGAGGATCTAACTGCAACCCAGAAAAACTGCACTTCAGAAACCACACGCCTGACAAGCGAAAACAAACAACT
>JAFBJQ010000420.1:189124-379620 GCA_016785345.1 Trinectes maculatus
GGGGAACTGGAACAGAATAATACAGCTCTGAACGAGCATCTAAGTGCAACCCAGAAAAACTTCATTTCAGAAACCGCACGCCTGACAAGCGAAAACGAACAACTGAAGCAACGGAGCAGCGAACTGGTACAGAATAATACAGCTCTCAACGAACATCTAAATGCAACCCAGCAAAACTGCACTTTGGAAACCGCACGTCTGACAAGCGAAAACAACCAACTGAAGCAGAGGAACGTCAAACTGGAACAGAATAATACAGCTCTCAAGGAGCATCTAAGTGCAACCCAGAAAAACTTCATTTCAGAAACCGCACGCCTGACAAGCGAAAACGACCAACTGAAGCAATGGAGCAGCGAACTGGAACACAATAATACAGCTCTCAAGGAGGATCTAAATGCAACCCAGGCAAACTGCACTTCAGAAACGACACGTCTGACAAGCGAAAACGACCAACTGAAGCAGAGGAACAGCGAACTGGAACAGAATAATACAGCTCTCAATGAGCATCTAAATGCAACCCAGAAAAACTGTACTTCAGAAACCGCACGCCTGACAAGCGAAAATGACCAACTGAAGCAGAGGAACGTCGAACTGGAACAGAATAATACAGCTCTCAAGGAGGATCTAAATGCAACCCAGAAAAACTGCACTTCAGAAACGGCACGTCTGACAAGTGAAAACGAACAACTGAAGCAAAGGAGCGGGGAACTGGAACAGAATAATACAGCTCTCAAGGAGGATCTAAATGCAACCCAGAAAAACTGCACTTCAGAAACCGCACGCCTGACAAGCGAAAACGAACAACTGAAGCAAAGGAGTGGGGAACTGGAACAGAATAATACAGCTCTAAACGAGCATCTGAATGCAACCCAGAAAAACTGCACTTCAGAAACCACACGTCTGACAGGCGAAAACGACCAACTGAAGCAATGGAGCAGCGAACTGGAACAGAATAATACAGCTCTGAACGAGCATCTAAACGCAACCCAGAAAAACTGCACTTCAGAAACCGCACGCCTGACAAGCGAAAACGAACAACTGAAGCAACGGAGCAGCGAACTGGAACAGAATAATACAGCTCTGAAGGAGGATCTAAATGCAACCCAGAAAAACTGCACTTTGGAAACCGCACGTCTGACAAGCGAAAACAACCAACTGAAGCACAGGAACGTCAAACTGGAACAGAATAATACAGCTCTCAAGGAGGATCTGAATGCAACCCAGGCAAACTGCACTTCAGAAACCACACGTCTGACAAGCGAAAACGACCAACTGAAGCAGAGGAACAGCGAACTGGAACAGAATAATACAGCTCTCAATGAGCATCTAAATGCAACCCAGAAAAACTGTACTTCAGAAACCGCACGCCTGACAAGCGAAAATGACCAACTGAAGCAGAGGAACGTCGAACTGGAACAGAATAATACAGGTCTGAAGGAGGATCTAAATGCAACCCAGAAAAACTGCACTTCAGAAACCACACGCCTGACAGTCGAAAACGACCAACTGAAGCAATGGAGCAGCGAACTGGAACAGAATAATACAGCTCTGAACGAGCAACTAAGTGCAACCCAGCAAAACTGCACTTTGGAAACCGCACGTCTGACAAGCGAAAACAACCAACTAAAGCACAGGAACGTCAAACTGGAACAGAATAATACAGCTCTCAAGGAGGATCTAAATGCAACCCAGAAAAACTGCACTTTAGAAACCGCACGCCTGACAAGTGAAAACGAACAACTGAAGCAAAGGAGCGGGGAACTGGAACAGAATAATACAGCTCTCAAGGAGGATCTAAATGCAACCCAGAAAAACTGCACTTCAGAAACCACACGCCTGACAGGCGAAAACGACCAACTGAAGCAACGGAGCAGCGAACTGGAACAGAATAATACAGCTCTGAACGAGCATCTAAGTGCAACCCAGAAAAACTTCATTTCAGAAACCGCACGCCTGACAAGCGAAAACGAACAACTGAAGCAACGGAGCAGCGAACTGGAACAGAATAATACAGCTCTCAACGAACATCTAAATGCAACCCAGCAAAACTGCACTTCAGAAACCACGCGCCTGACAAGCGAAAACAACCAACTGAAGCACAGGAATGTCAAACTGGAACAGAATAATACAGCTCTCAAGGAGGATCTAAATGCAACCCAGGCAAACTGCACTTCAGAAACCGTGCGCCTGACAAGCGAAAACGACCAACTGAAGCAGAGGAACAGCGAACTGGAACAGAATAATACAGCTCTCAACGAGCATCTAAATGCAACCCAGAAAAACTGTACTTCAGAAACCGCACGCCTGACAAGCGAAAATGACCAACTGAAGCAGAGGAACGTCGAACTGGAACAGAATAATACAGGTCTGAAGGAGGATCTAAATGCAACTCAGAGAAATTGCACTTCAGAAACCGCACGCCTGACAGGCGAAAACGAACAACTGAAGCAAAGGAGCAGGGAACTGGAAAAGAATATTACAGCTCTCAAGGAGGATCTAAATGCAACCCAGAAGAACTGCACTTCAGAAACCACACGCCTGACAGGCGAAAACGACCAACTGAAGCAATTGAGCAGCGAACTGGAACTGAATAATACAGCTCTGAACGAGCATCTAAGTGCAACCCAGCAAAACTGCACTTTGGAAACCGCACGTCTGACAAGCGAAAACAACCAACTGAAGCACAGGAACGTCAAACTGGAACAGAATAATACAGCTCTCAAGGAGGATCTAAATGCAACCCAGAAAAACTGGACTTCAGAAACCACACGCCTGACAGGCGAAAACGACCAACTGAAGCAATGGAGCAGCGAACTGGAACAGAATAATACAGCTCTGAACGAGCATCTAAGTGCAACCCAGAAAAACTGCACTTTAGAAACCGCACGCCTGACAGGCGAAAACGAACAACTGAAGCAAAGGAGCAGGGAACTGGAAAAGAATATTACAGCTCTCAAGGAGGATCTAAATGCAACCCAGAAAAACTGCACTTTAGAAACCGCACGCCTGACAAGTGAAAACGAACAACTGAAGCAAAGGAGCAGGGAACTGGAAAAGAATATTACAGCTCTCAAGGAGGATCTAAATGCAACCCAGAAAAACTGGACTTCAGAAACCACACGCCTGACAGGCGAAAACGACCAACTGAAGCAATGGAGCAGCGAACTGGAACAGAATAATACAGCTCTGAACGAGCATCTAAATGCAACCCAGAAAAACTGTACTTCAGAAACCGCACGCCTGACAAGCGAAAATGACCAACTGAAGCAGAGGAACGTCGAACTGGAACAGAATAATACAGCTCTGAAGGAGGATCTAAATGCAACTCAGAGAAATTGCACTTCAGAAACCGCACGCCTGATAGGCGAAAACGAACAACTGAAGCAAAGGAGCAGGGAACTGGAACAGAATATTACAGCTCTCAAGGAGGATCTAAATGCAACCCAGAAAAACTGTGCTTTAGAAAACGCACGCCTGACAAGCGAAAACGAACAACTGAAGCAAAGGAGCAGCGAACTGGAACAGAATAATACAGCTCTCAAGGAGGATCTAAATGCAACCCAGGCAAACTGCACTTCAGAAACCACACGTCTGACAAGCGAAAATGACCAACTGAAGCAGAGGAACGTCGAAGTGGAACAGAAGAATACAGTTCTGAAGGAGGATCTAAATGCAACGCAGGCAAATTGCACTTCAGAAACCGCACGCCTGAGAAGCGAAAACGACCAACTGAAGCAAAGGAGCGGCGAACTGGAATGGAAGAATACAGCTCTCAACGAGCATCTAAATGCAACCCAGACAAACTGCACTTCAGAAACCGCACGCCTGACAAGCAAAAACGAACAACTGAAGCAGAGGAACGTCGAACTGGAACAGAATAATACAGCTCTGAAGGAGGATCTAAATGAAACCCAGGCAAACTGCACTTCAGAAACGACACGCCTGACAAGCGAAAACGAACAACTGAAGCAAAGGAGCAGCGAACTGGAAAAGAATAATACAGCTCTCAACGAGCATCTAAATGCAACCCAGAAAAACTGCACTTCAGAAACCGCACGCCTGACAAGCGAAAACGAACAACTGAAGCAACGGAGCAGCGAACTGGCACAGAATAATACAGCTCTCAACGAACATCTAAATGCAACCCAGCAAAACTGCACTTTGGAAACCGCACGTCTGACAAGCGAAAACGACCAACTGAAGCACAGGAACTTTGAACTGGAACAGAATAATACAGCTCTGATGGAGGATCTAAATGCAACCCAGGCAAACTGCACTTCAGAAACCACACGTCTGACAAGCGAAAACGACCAACTGAAGCAGAGGAACAGCGAACTGGAACAGAATAATACAGCTCTCAACGAGCATCTAAATGCAACCCAGAAAAACTGTACTTCAAAAACCGCACGCCTGACAAGCGAAAATGACCAACTGAAGCAGAGGAACGTCGAACTGGAACTGAATAATACAGGTCTGAAGGAGGATCTAAATGCAACTCAGAGAAATTGCACTTTAGAAACCGCACGCCTGACAGGCGAAAACCAACAACTGAAGCAAAGGAGTGGGGAACTGGAACAGAATAATACAGCTCTCAAGGAGCATCTGAATGCAACCCAGAAAAACTGCACTTCAGAAACCACACGCCTGACAGGCGAAAACGACCAACTGAAGCAATGGAGCAGCGAACTGGAACAGAATAATACAGCTCTGAACGAGCATCTAAGTGCAACCCAAAAAACCTTCATTTCAGAAACCGCACGCCTGACAAGCGAAAACGAACTACTGAAGCAACGGAGCAGCGAACTGGCACAGAATAATACAGCTCTCAACGAACATCTAAATGCAACCCAGCAAAACTGCACTTCAGAAACCACACGCCTGACAAGCAAAAACAACCAACTGAAGCAGAGGAACGTCGAACTGGAACAGAATAATACAGCTCTGAACGAGCATCTAAGTGCAACCCAGAAAAACTTCATTTCAGAAACCGCACGCCTGACAAGCGAAAACAACCAACTGAAGCAACGGAGCAGCGAACTGGCACAGAATAATACAGCTCTCAACGAACATCTAAATGCAACCCAGCAAAACTGCACTTCAGAAACCACACGCCTGACAAGCAAAAACAACCAACTGAAGCAGAGGAACGTCGAACTGGAACAGAATAATACAGCTCTCAAGGAGGATCTGAATGCAACCCAGAAAAACTGCACTTCAGAAACCGCACGCCTGACAAGCGAAAACGAACAACTGAAGCAAAGGAGTTGGGAACTGGTGCAGAATAATACAGCTCTCAATGAGTATCTAAATGCAACCCAGAACAACTGCACTTCAGAAACCACACGCCTGATAAGCGAAAACGAACAACTTAAGCAGAGGAACGTCGAACTGGAACAGAATAATACAGCTCTCAAGGAGCATCTAAATTCAACCCCGAAAAACTGCACTTCAGAAACCTCACGCCTGACAAGCGAAAACGACCAACTGAAGCAGAGGAACGTCGAACTGGAGCGAAATAATACAGCTCTGAAGGAGGATCTAAATGTAACCCAGAAAAACTGCACTTCAGAAACCACACGCCTGACAAGCGAAAACAAACAACTGAAGCAAAGGAGCGGGGAACTGGAACGGAATAATACAGCTCTGAAGGAGGATCTAAATGCAACCCAGAAAAACTGCACTTTAGAAACTGCACGCCTGACAAGCGAAAACAACCAACTGAAGCAGAGGAACGTCGAACTGGAACAGAATAATACAGCTCTCAAGGAGGATCTGAATGCAACCCAGAAAAACTGCACTTCAGAAACCGCACGCCTGACAAGCGAAAATGAACAACTGAAGCAAAGGAGTTGGGAACTGGTGCAGAATAATACAGCTCTCAATGAGTATCTAAATGCAACCCAGGCCAACTGCACTTCAGAAACCACACGCCTGATAAGCGAAAACGAACAACTGAAGCAGAGGAACGTCGAACTGGAACAGAATAATACAGCTCTCAAGGAGCATCTAAATTCAACCCCGAAAAACTGCACTTCAGAAACCTCACGCCTGACAAGCGAAAACGACCAACTGAAGCAGAGGAACGTCGAACTGGAACGAAATAATACAGCTCTGAAGGAGGATCTAAATGTAACCCAGAAAAACTGCACTTCAGAAACCACACGCCTGACAAGCGAAAACAACCAACTGAAGCAAAGGAGCGGGGAACTGGAACAGAATAATACAGCTCTGAAGGAGGATCTGAATGCAACCCACAAAAACTGCACTTCAGAAACCGCACGTCTGACAAGCGAAAACGACCAACTGAAGCAGAGGAACGTCGAACTGGAACAGAGTAATACAGCTCTCAACGAGCATCTAAATGCAACCCAGAAAAACTGCACTTCAGAAACCGCACGCCTGACAAGCGAAAACGACCAACTAAAGCAGAGGAACGTCGAACTGGAACAAAATAATACAGCTCTGAACGAGCAACTAAATGCAACCCAGAAAAACTGCACTTCAGAAACCACACGCCTGACAAGTGAAAACGAACAACTGAAGCAAAGGAGTGGTGAACTGGGACAGAATAATACAGCTCTCAACGAGGATCTCATTGCAACCCAGAAAAACTGCACCTCAGAAACCACACGCCTGACAAGCGAAAACGACCAACTGAAGCAGAGGAACGTCGAACTGGAAAAGAATAATACAGCTCTCAACAAGCATCTAAATGCAACCCAGAATAACTGCACGTCAGAAACCGCACGCCTGACAAGCGAAAACGACCAACTGAAGCAGAGGAACGTCGAAGTGGAACAAAATAATACAGCTCTGAAGGAGGATCTAAATGTAACCCAGAAAAACTGCACTTCAGAAATCGCACGTCTGACAAGTGAAAACAAACAACTGAAGCAAAGTAGCAGCGAACTGGAACAGAATAATACAGCTCTCAACAAGCATCTGAATGCAACCCAGAAAAACTGCACTTCAGAAACCGCACGACTGACAAGCGAAAACGAACAACTGAAGCAAAGGTGCAGCGAACTGGAACAAAATAATACAGATTTCAACAAGCATCTAAATGCAACCCCGAAAAACTGCACTTCAGAAACCACACGCCTGACAAGCGAAAACGACCAACTGAAGCAGAGGAACGTCGAACTGGAACTGAAGAATACAGCTCTGAAGGAGGATCTCAATGCAACCCAGAAAAACTGCACTTCAGAAACCACACGACTGAGAAGTGAAAATGAACAACTGAAGCAAAGGAGCGGCGAACTGGAACAGAATAATACAGCTCTGAAGGAGGATCTAAATGCAACCCAGAAAAACTGCACTTCAGAAACCGTACGCCTGACAAGTGAAAACGAACAACTGAAGCAATGGAGTGGCGAACTGGAACAGAATAATACAGCTCTCAACGAGTATCTAAGTGCAACCCAGAGAAACTGCACTTCAGAAATTGCACGCCTGACAAGCGAAAACGAACAACTAAAGGAAAGGAGCGTTGAACTGGAACAGAATAATACAGCACTCAACGAGTACCTAAATTTAACCACGAAAAACTGCACTTCAGAAACCATACGTCTGACAAGCGAAAACGACCAACTGAAGCAGAGGAACGTCGAACTGGGACAGAAGAATACAGTTCTGAAGGAGGATCTCAATGCAACCCAGAAAAACTGCACTTCAGAAACCGCACGACTGAGAAGTGAAAATGACCAACTGAAGCAAACGAGCGGCGAACTGGAACAGAATAATACAGCTCTGAAGGAGGATCTAAATGCAACCCAGAAAAACTGCACTTCAGAAACCGTACGCCTGACAAGTGAAAACGAACAACTGAAGCAAAGGAGTGGCGAACTGGAACAGAATAATACAGCTCTCAACGAGTATCTAAGTGCAACCCAGAGAAACTGCACTTCAGAAATTGCACGCCTGACAAGCGAAAACGAACAACTAAAGGAAAGGAGCGTTGAACTGGAACAGAATAATACAGCACTCAACGAGTACCTAAATTTAACCCCGAAAAGCTGCACTTCAGAAAACATACGTCTGACAAGCGAAAACGACCAACTGAAGCAGAGGAACGTCGAACTGGGACGGAAGAATACAGTTCTGAAGTTGGATCTAAATGCAACCCAGAAAAACTGCACTTCAGAAACCACACGCCTGACAAACGAAAACGAACAACTGAAGCAGAGGAACGTCGAACTGGGACGGAAGAATACAGCTCTGAAGTTGGATCTAAATGCAACCCAGAAAAACTTCACTTCAGAAACCGCACGCCTGACAAGCGAAAACAAACAACTAAAGCAAAAGTGCGGGGAACTGGAACAGAGTAATACAGCTCTCAACGAGCATCTAAATGCAACCCAGAAAAACTGCACTTCAGAAACTGCACGCCTGACAAGCGAAAACGAACAACTGAAGCAAAGGAGCGGGGAACTGGAACAGAATAATACAGCTCTCAATGAGGATCTCATTGCAACCCAGAAAAACTGCACTTCAGAAACCGCACGCCTGACAAGCGAAAACGAACAACTGAAGCAAAGGAGCGGCGAACTGGAACAGAATAATACAGCTCTGAGGGAGGATCTAAATGCAACCCAGAATAACTGCACCTCAGAAACCGCACGCCTGACAAGCGAAAACAAACAACTAAAGCAAAAGTGCGGTGAACTGGAACAGAGTAATACAGCTCTCAACGAGCATCTAAATGCAACCCAGAAAAACTGCACTTCAGAAACTGCACGCCTGATAAGTGAAAACGAACAATTGAAGCAAAGGAGCAGCGAACTGGAACAGAATAATACAGCTCTCAACGAGCATCTGAATGCAACCCAGAGAAACTTCACTTCAGAAACCGCACGCCTGACAAGCGAAAACGAACAACTGCAACAAAGGAGCGGGGAACTGGAACAGAATAATACAGCTCTCAACGAGGATCTCATTGCAACCCAGAAAAACTGCACTTCAGAAACCGCACGCCTGACAAGCGAAAACAAACAACTGAAGCAAAGGAGCGGCGAACTGGAACAGAATAATACAGCACTCAACAAGGATCTCATTGTAACCCAGAAAAACTTCATTTCAGAAACCGCCCGCCTGACAAGCGAAAACGAACAACTGAAGCAAAGGAGCGGCGAACTGGAACAGAATAATACAGCTCTCAACGAGGATCTCATTGTAACCCAGAAAAACTGCACTTCAGAAACTACACGTCTGACAAACGCAAACAACCAACTGAAGCAGAGGAATGTCGAACTGGAACGGAATAATACAGCTCTGAAGGAGGATCTGAATGCAACCCAGAATAACTGCACCTCAGAAACCGCACGCCTGACAAGCAAACACGAACAACTGAAGCAAAGGAGCGGTGAACTGGAACAGAATAATACAGCTCTGAAGGAGGATCTAGATGCAACACAGGCAAACTACAGCATTGTGGAGACTGAAAATAATCGCCTCCTTGCAATTATCCCAGTCTGTCGTCATATTTGGAACTATTGTGACAAGACACTGCAGTGCTCACGTTGCCCATCTGGCTGGCTGGAGCATGACTCACGCTGCTTTTTTCATTCCATGGAAAATCGGACATGGGAGATAGCTCGCTCAATTTGCCGTAAAATGGGTAGTGACCTGGCAGTGGTTCATAATGTTCAAGACCAGTTATTTCTGAGCAACATAACCTATTGGTTTAACAAGCAGAAACGACATCCTGTGTACGTCTCAGCCTGGATTGGGTTGCAGGATATGGTGGAGGAGACTGAGTTTGTATGGATCAATGGAATCAAACTCAAAGACTCACTCAAGCAACCCTTCTGGAGGGACGGTGAGCCAAACAATTCACCGTCGCCTTGGGTTAAAGGCAATCCAGGACAGGACTGTGTTTCAATGACCCCACCACAAACACCTGAACAGGACGACTGGCTGAAATCCTGGGACGACAGTATTTGTCTGAATCCTCGACACTACATATGTGAGACCCCGGCTCTCAAACTGCCCGCATGACAGAGCAATGGAATCACAGCTCCAGGTCTTATCCAGGTTTCTAGGATATAGATGTCCGACAACCCCACCAGACAACGGTGGGGAGGAAGAAGAAAATGCCGGTGACATCGCAGCCATCAGCTAACGCTTGTTGGGATCTCAAACCATATGTGCTGGAAGAACTAAGGGGAGACCTGTATTTCTTCTACAAAGCCAGAGATTGAGTTGGCTAAGAGGGGTAATAAAACCAAACCAGAAATGCAACCTCTGCATGACCTGTGGTCAGCATCAGCAGTCCCACCAGGGGTCCTGTGCACATCACGCAGCTGATAAAAGAGGCCCTGCACCTCTCATTCTTTGTCCTTTGCCCATGGTACCTGTCGTAGTAGAGAGCCATACCAGGCTTTCTCAGAATTGGCAACCAAAAGGGAGCACAACTTTATCTTTTTCATTCTCATGCCTTCGATCCTGGTACCAGTCAAAGGACAGCGGCACACCAGGCTGTCTTCAGACTTGGCTAGCAAAAGGGAGCAAAAAATGCAAACCCTCATCGTCTCCCTAAGACCAGGCCACAGTCTTCAACTTGCCACAGTCTTCAACTGTTGAAGAACAACAGTCTTCAAGAGACTGTTGTTTCCCTTTTCCCGACACCGATCACTGAGCAATCAGCTGATCGATGACACACCGAGGACAAGCGAGCCAAACCAGGTCCTCATCTGTGAGGCGCCTCATCCATGGGGCGCCATATAAAATCTTGCCGAGGACGCCACATTGGGTAGGGCCGGCACTGCGTTGGAGATACTTCTCATTTGTTGACTTCCAAGCAGAGGCATCGCTTTTTCACTCTATTACTCTGGACCTCTTTGTCTAGCACCTCAATTTGGATCCAGTTTAGTGTCAAGAGTGAAAAATAAATCTTTTAACTAGGACACAGACATTCTTCATATTCATGGATTTAAGATTTTAGATTTTAAGAGTTTAGCTGACTGTATAGTTGGAGTTAACACACTTCCGTGAAGACAGTACACAGTATATACAGATGTATAGATGTGGCAGCTTTTTAATTGGCTGGTGTTTTGGTGCTTTGAGTTAGAAAAGTCAATTTTCATGTGTTGTGCATTTCATTTGTGCAGGTCCTTTAAGTTTTGGTATATTTTGCTACTAAATGCCGCAAAGGAAAAATTGGTTGTTTATAAAAAGTTTGTAGTTATATGAGAAAGCATAATGTTATTTTGGCATGATGGTGCATTAAAATGATCAGTATCAATGGGGAAATAGAAGTGAAATCAGCATAAACAGGTTTATTGTCAAACATGTTTAAATTAGCGCCTATATGATATGCCACCCCACCCCCCCATTCTGTATTTTCTCCAAATAATAAACTCAACAAAATAATCTTTTTGTTTTCCATTTTTCCACCACACCATAAACGGACTGGTGTGGGAGCTTTTCATGTTCTTCTGCTTTTTTAAATTTCATGTTGATTGGTACAACATGTCGTGCTTGCACATCATCATCTCCTATTTTTGATTTAATGCTGATAGCTAGAATATTGTAATGTAAACATTTTGATGTCCTGCCTGCACATCATCATCTATTTTTCTTTTGTTGTTTAACTGTATTTGGTAAACTGTATTTGGTAAACCTTTCAATGCATTACCACTAAATCATATCACCTTACGTCACATTACACTGCATTACCTGTAAGGCTCTTATTTAGAATGTCAACATAAACAGTGAGTGATGTCTTTGATGTCTTTAATGTCACATTACAACCTTGAGATATTTGCCTGTGGAATTCTAGTAGACTAGAATAGGCTGGTATCCAGTGTAATGTGATGCAATGTTATGTTGTATTTTGTATGCTGTGATATGTTAATGAGACTATTGTAATGTGTAGTGTGATGTGACAATGGAGGGTATCAAGTACTACTCAGATTTCCAAAGAATATGGATTAGCAGAAGTTCATAAGTAAGCCTTCTGCAGTGTAATGTGCAATTAATATACTATTAAACTTTCTTACATCCAACATGGTAATCTCAACAAAGGAATTTAGATTGCGCTGCTGGATTCTCAGCACCACTTCTCTTGGGGAGCATGGCCCCGAACCCCCCCTGCATTACTAGGTTACTGACCCACAGCACCACTCCTATGAATCTTTCTGGGGGAAACACTAACTCAAGTTCCATAATTAATGATAATATCAAGCCTAATGTGGTTAGCAGCATTTAGAATATATCTACTTACCATGAGGCTTATACAATTATTAAAAATGTAATGATGCTTCATCTAGGTAAGTAGACAATTAAAAGTAAAAGTCTGATAAGAAAAATACAGCAATAGTCAGGACATTGTTCAATGAAGGAGTGAAAATGCAATTGCAGAAACTGCAATACTGAGAAATAAAAGGCAAGTAGAACAACCTGAAATGTATCAACATGTTTCACGTTGGTCAATGAAAATTCTAATAGATTTTAATTTATTGGTCATTATACCCCAATTGCATTGTACTACAGGTTTAGACTATGACTTTTGACTGAACTTAGGTGAGTATCTAAATAAACCCATTAGCCTACAGCTTTATTTTGTATTGTATATGATGTGCAATTTAGACTCACGGAAACACCATTAGTTTTTCATCTTTTAATTACTGTACAACTAGTTTGATGAGATGATAGCATTAATGTGAAACGTAACGTTTTTGTGTATAAAATCTTCCAATTTGGAAAAAGTCTACACTGTGCATTTCTTGGTTGCTGTTTGATGCAAGCATGCATACAGTGCTAAGGTTTTACAAGGCTTTGTGTCTTTCCACATCGCATCTTTATCTCTCATTGAGTGTTTGTGGCTCTCCCTGACCTGCGTTTTGGGGTGGCTTTTGTTTTCCCTGTGCCTTTCTTTTTTCCTGGGACAGCAGGAGCTTCTCTCTCCGCCTCCTCCTCATTCACATCCTCCACAGTGGATGCCAGCTTGGGGTCTGGCTGCCCTCTGCTATCAACAGACTGCTTAGCAGGACTCTCCTGTAGTATCGATGCCTGGGATGTGGTCAATGTGGTCTGTTCATTTTTGCAGCGAAAGTGGAGGTCTTGATTTGTGCTGCCAGTGTAGGCTGCTAAGTTGGTGGAAAAGGCCTGTGAATTTAGGTTGTTTTCTGACTCTTTTGCATGTTGTTGGTTTTCTCTCTGTACTTTATCTGGAGTGAGTGTAGTTTTAGGCTGCTTGGAGTTACAGTTTGTTAATAAACCAATGTCTTTGGAGATGGAATTGTCCTCTGGACAGTCTGTGGTGTTTTCTTAGCTTTGAGAGATTCTCTGGAAGATTGTACAGCTTCACTCTTTCCACTGAGCAACATTTTGTACCTCTGCAAAAAAGCAGGAAAATACCAATAAACTAATGCAAATTTCTCAAGAATGACATCGTTTGATACATCTGCCAACATACTGCTGCTCACTTTGAGGGTAAATATAACTTGACTGAGGGTTACACAATAAATAAAGTGAAATAACACATGTCTAATACTGGACAAGCAATACTTTCTTTTAGCTTCATAAGATGCTGTATCACCTACTGCCTTTTCAGTAGTAGTTGAATATGTCATGAAAACTAACCTTGAGGTTCTCAAAGTGTGTCAGTGATTTGCAGTGGGTGTCTTGGGCAGAGGAGTCAAAGTGGTAAAACCTATTGCAAAGTCTGCAAATGAAACCTGTGGCTGGAACAAAAAACCTGGACCCTGTGGTACAGCAAATCAAAGACTTAAATGTGAGAGGGTTCACAACAATAAAAAAAAATCAATAAATTACACAATGAAACAGAAACTAGTCACCACTCACCATAGACTTTGTCAGGATTATACTGTTCATCAACTGCCATGCTCCTAACAGTCACCTCTTTAAGGAGGGACCAGCAATCCTGTCACCACAGACATTGTAATCAATCAGTAATTCTACTTTAACAATGTGCAATAATACTGCGCAATCATCCTGTGCTACTGCACTGTCCATATTCTCCTACTACGCTACTCACAATGCATATTTGTAGTGAAAGGTGTATATTATCTACATGTATTTTGTATATTCTATTTTCCTTCTGATGTTTTAGAGAAGTTGGCCTGGTGTGGAATGATTTGTATATATGTGTGTGTGTGTGTATATATAAAACGTTTGGGTGGGAGTACACAGAACAAAAAAATTCACCTGTTTCTTGGGGCATTCTTGGTCTTCTTCATTCCTCTGCCTTTCCTCTTCATCCTCCACATCACTGTCGTCTTCCTCTCCCAATAAGAAGCCATCTGTATCCACAGCACTAAGCTTGACCAAGGCCTCACAGTCCTCATTTTCCTGAAGATAGTAAATGAGAACAAATACAGTACTGGCTATTAATCTGGAAGGGTGATAGTGACAATTTGCATTGGATTTCAAGTTCATCACTGAGAAAACAATAACACTTAATTGTAATAACTAAACTTCAAAGACAGATTATACACACAACTAGCTCCAAATTAGCTTCTGGGACTGCAAATGCTCCACCAAAAAAGTGTTTTTTGCAGACCATACAGGAGGAAATGACTGTTCTACTGGCAAGCTAAGAAGAGATCACGTCAATTTCTCTCCCTGAAAGCAACCAGACAGGATGTATTAACTGTTCTTGCAATCCGAATTTACTGTACATTATATAATTGTGTTTATATTTATAAAGTGATTACTTTGTGCTTCTCAGTGCAACGGTGATCAATGATGCTACTGGTGAAATGAGTCTGACACGTGTCACACCAACACTTCAGGTCAGCTTTTACAGCTCTGCAAAGAACACAGACAAGCATCATTTAAGATTCATAATGAGCGTTATTTCATTTTTTAAATAAAAGTCTCAATTTTAAATGTATGTAACAAAACACAAGCCAAACACATTTTTGTGGATTTAAAACGAACCTGTCTTTGTTTACTTCCTGTAGAGTCTCCTGCACCCGTGGCAACAGTGTGACCAGACAGGCATTGCTCATGTGTTGAATCTCCATCATCCGTTGCTGATGGGAAATGCTATTCATATGACTCCTGAAATTCTACAAAAATTACAAGAGAGAGAAAATTAAAGAGAGAAGCAAGCTGTTAAACAATCCCATCAAACAGGAGCAACTACATTCCACCACGGCCTATGTCTATCACTGTATGAGTCCATGTTCAACCCACTTGCTGGCTGTGGCAGGTAATGCTGCACAGGTAACAGTAGAACTTATTAGCACCATCCACTATGCCCTCTTCTTTGTCCTGGTTTCCTGGTGAACCCAAGGAGTCATACTTCTCCTGCGGCATCTCTGACAGTACATTAACCTGCTGGTCATCTTCATTCAGCTTGTCAGAGGTTGACAGGGCAGAAAAACAACTGTGAACCTACAAATGAGTGTCACAAAGCTTGTTACCCTTTAACAGTATCAAGCATTTATTTAACTGAGATATGTAGAAGAATATAAAAAATATACATGAATACATCAAGAATCCTTTAACCTCATCAGCTCTGCTTTCCTCTGGCATCGCAGCAACATCTGATTCCCCTGAAGAGCCTCCTCCTCCTACTGTGACACAACCTGGCAAAAGATGGCCAAGGCCAAGTATTTATCGAATTATTTCAATATGTCACTAGATTTAGATGAAGACTCATATCTGAACTATCAAGAAAAGAATCGGCTGTTGTTTCTTACCTTCAGGCTGGCTTCTATTGCTATAACTGCCTGGATAAAAAGCGTCCCCCTCCACATTTACAACATTGGTTGTTTCTGACCTGACATGACACAACAGTCATCAGCCACCCAGTGTCAGTGAAAACAAGTTGATAATTTTAATTACATTTCCAAAAAAAAAAAAAAAATCTCTGCGCAAGAGTTGTGTCCTCACCCCTCGGTCCTTCGCTTTTTCACTGCAGGTTCTTCAAGTTGCTCCTCTGAGGTCTGTGGTGGTCTATTTACTCTTTCTACTGCATCATCTGTGTGTAGAAAATACAAAACCAAAGCTTAAAAACTGAATAAAAACACAGTCAAAGAAATGTTCACAATAACATTTGTATTCGATGAAGCACAAACAAGCTTAAAGTTGAATATGATATTCAACTCATGTTTAATCTCATAACATCCTTCAGCGTAGAGTTGATTGCAGCTCTACCTGTTTCAAACGTTTCAGTAGGTTCACTGGTACTGCTCGCTGCTTGCTGGTCAGCTGTGCTCGCTATCGGCTCATTGTTTTGCTTCCTGTCTGGCTGGCGAGCTGTGGTGTCCTACACAGCAACACAGATGATGTTTTCAAGTATGCTGAACATGAACGCTTGTTTGGTTAGAACATTTTAGTAACATCACTCAGCCACACTGGCATGGCTATAAATTTACGTTTGAGATAAAGATGCAGTGGTGTGACATTTTAAAAAAAGCACAAATAAACACGGTACGAAATAAGGATACAATTTGGTTTGACTGTATAGGGTTAGGATAAATAGATACACCGATAGATTGCAATTTTATTATATATGTGTGTGTGTGTGTGTGTATTTTAACTATATTAAACTTATTTTTTCATGAATAAATTATGTAAGAAAATAGTGAAAAGGCTCATTGCTAAATATTTTTAGTGTATTGTTTTCCTGGCACATGTACCACAAATAAAAAAGGGTAGTCTAATACATTAAAAAAGATCTGGAACCCCCAATTTATTTTTGAGTCAGAATTGTGGAACTGTTATAATTACTGTGGTGGTGGTGGACGAGGAGGACGAGGGAGGGGCTGTGATGGTGTTGGTGTTGTAGTAGCGAGCATGTGGGTGAAAGGGTCGTGCAGCTGGGAAACCCATGATAGGGGACTTAATGGCCATGCCCATGGGAACCGGCCCAAGGAGAGATGCCCGGGACCCAGCTGTGTAGAACTGACGAAACTGCTGCCCACCCATCCCAAAGTTCTGCATGTTACCTGAGAAGAAGTAAATAACGAGAGAAATTCTAGCCATTATTGATGAAAAAGTTCAATAAAAGAGTAGTTCTGATTCAGATGAATTAGTACTATAGTCTCGGCTGTGAGCTCTTTTCCAGATAATTATGCATTCAAACAGTAATCCCTACTGTACCCTGCATCTGCTGCATCAGTAAGGCCCCCTGCAGCATGGGATTGGGGGCAATGATTGTAGTCTGGGTCGTCTGGCACAGGTTGACCATCCTTGGAGGAGGGGCTGTCTGAAGAGGCACAGGCATGGCTCTGTATAGCAATACACATAATAAAATAAAGAAGCATTATTTCAACTCATGAAAACTCCAGAAACGATTTACTCCTGTAAACACCCAGAGAAGACCAGTCTGCAGACCCAACTAAACTGGGAAATTTATAGTTCACAGACATAATTGACCATTTCCTCACGTCCTGGTGTCGAAAACGTAAGAGAAAAAGAAAATGGCAATTTGTTGACATGATCACCTACACACAGATGCAGGCTGTTAGTATTATTGTACTCTCTTCAAACTATGATCTCAAACAAATTTGATTTAAAAAAAATAGTGATGCTTGGGCTGTAACAGCAATAGGCACATAATAAGGTTAAGAAGCATGACTGTACAACATCAGGTTCTCAATCCAATGTTTAGTTAAGACAAGCAAATCTTTGGCCTAGATGCACCATCACCAGTGGGCTAACCCAAAGCCAAGCAGCACAAATATTGGATCTGAATACTGCTGATACTGCACCCTATTACATTTCCAGGCATTCCAAAACTGTACAGTCGGATATGTGTTGTGTCAGTACTTTCAGCAATAGCATCTCCACTAACCATCGAAATCACCCAGGAGGCCCTGCCAAATCCCCGTTCTCGAGTTCACGTGCTTACCGGGGTGTCTGGTGGTGTTGATGGACGACATGATGCCCTGGCGGTGGCTGCGGCGGAGGTGGTGGAGGCTGCTGCTGGAAAAGTTGTTGTAGCTGCCGCAGGTGCTGGTGAAACTGCTGTTGCTGATGTTGCTGCTGGTGGATGTGTGGGTTGAACATTACGAGCTGCAATTTCCGCCGTTACATTCACTCGATAACTGTATGGTGCTAATAATTTGACACCTGTCAGAAAACGGAAACGTCTGAATCAAAGAAAGACAAAGCAGACGTGAACGCGTTCCCTTATATAAATAACATATTGATATAAAGACAATTTGAATTGATAAACCCTGTGGCTGAATGTGTGTGTACAACACATTCAACCATATAGCCCCCCCAACCCACGACAACAGGTCTCCCATATTTCGCGACAACAACTAGGTTGTGTTAGCTGATGCGCTCGTTTAGGTTAACATATTTTATATCTTTACTCGCTACAACACACAACTTTGGCGTCTGGAACAGCTTTAACAATTTGCAAGCGGGTTGCGGGTTATTCAGCCAGTGACGCAAGGTAGTGGTTATCTTGACCCAATGAATAAAGTGTCACCTGCCGTGAGATGAACGAAGCTACCGCTTTGTAAACACAGCTAGCTTAGCATTGTGAGGTGACCAGCTGCGCCTCCTCAGCTACTTTCGACAAGTTATCATGGGCTTCCTACAATTGTTAGGACTTACTTCTTGAAGCGGAGAGCGAAGGTGGCTGTGCTGCACGGCTAAACGGGTGTTAGCGTGTCCAGACGCAACTTACATAAGGCAGTAATACCCATAAGCCTTTCCAGTGTAATAAACGTACTGCAACCTGTCGCCCCCTAGTGGTTGTCTGTTCGACTTCCACAAAGGCCTGGATAACGTTCATTGAGGCTGATGCAGCCTCTCATCCATTTATCTTGCGTCACACATTTATAACTTATAGATGACACGCAACGTTGTTAAGCATGTTATGTTAAACATGTTTAACCAATATTTCTGAATTTTTATTTTTTATTTTTTGCTGCAGACGTGAGCGCCGAATGAAAACTCACCAGGGTTGCTTATTGATTATTGTGTGGTTATGGCCCACCGTCAAGAGCTCAATGTTAGGGACCACTAACTTTATTTCAGTCGATTCAGCTCTTTTCTCATTTCCTCTTTGACAATATTAAACCACAGTGACAGCGCACCGGTACCGCCACCGAATGGTGTGTGGGGAAGATGACCCCCCCATCCCCCCCACCCCCCCGACCACCCCCCCTTCACGCGCGCGCGCGCACGCACACACACGCACCCCACCCCCGCACTGGAGGCTGAGGCTGATCTGGCAGGGTGAGGAGGCGCGTTCACTGGAGGAGCAGAGGAGGAGGCACGCAGAGAGGAGTAAGGACCCGACGGAGAAAAGGCTGACAGCCTCACTGCTGCACCGCGAGGATGGGGAACCGAGGGATGGAGGATCTGATTCCTCTGGTGAACCGTATGCAGGATGCTTTCTCCGCCATCGGTCAAAACGCAAACCTGGACCTGCCGCAGATCGCTGTGGTGGGCGGCCAGAGTGCGGGGAAGAGCTCGGTGCTGGAGAACTTCGTTGGGAAGTAAGTGGCTTTTTGCGGGCTGCGGTGCCGATCGGTGCGTCCCGGTGCGTCACGGCCGCTTTGGTTTCACAGTGAGACGCGCTTCAAGTCCCCATCCCCCCTTTGCAGGAAAGATCCGCCAAGATCCACCGAGCAAACACCACACGTTTCACCGGAAGTCATCGTTTTATCTCCCTGTTTTCATACATACAGCACCAACAGCCTTGGTCCAAGGCAGAGGCAGGAGATTATTATAGGCCTACACAAATCCCTGGTGAGGTTCATCTGTTAATACGTGATGCATTCAGGGAACCGCAAAAGATAAACCACCTCTGGTCATAAAGACGGACATGTATTTTTTTATGATTAGATATTTCGAAGTAAGAATGACCCATTATAATAATTTATTGACATCCGTCTTAGAGGCAGGGTCATTTGGACGTGGACGAACATAGTCACTGTATGTATGTGTGTGTGTGTGTTTATGTGCTAAGAGGCTTCAGTCTTGCAGACTTGCCATTTCCTGTGTGTCAGAGCTGAAGATGATGATGATGTTAACGTGAGGCAACGTAAAGGGAAGGAATCTGATCTGCTATGCTGCAGTATGACCTTGCAGAGCGAGAGTCCACATGAGCTTTGAGCCCTTCCAGCTCAGCTCTTCCATCTGTCTCCCAGTGCTTATGCTGTCAGTGAAGCTTACCTCTTCCAGGCAAAAACAAGGATGGTAATCAGCTGTTATCAGCAGCTATGTCTGTTTGTATTTCACTTCTCTTAAGAAGTTTGTGTCTATATTCCACCGAGTGCTCCGTCAATCACAGTATGTGTGATTCAGCACTATTTCCTGTGCAAGCAGTGTCGAAGTCTATTCATACTTTCTTCACTCCCACTTTGAGCAAGGAGCAGGAGTTTAAAACAACAAATCATCATATTTTTTTGTGACAACTGATTAAAAATTGTGATTTTTAATTGAATCCTCAATATTTGCAAACATTGTTTTCTCTTTTTTGCTTCACACCGTCTTCATCTTTCTTACATTTGTTAAGCAGTAGAGACAAATAGTTCACACGTGGCCAGAGTGTTAATCCCCATGTTAACTGGTGAGGCAGACCTACTGTTTACATGTCAGGCTATGAGGCTAATCTACACATGGTGGTTGTGGATTGGCAGTTTCATGAGGACAAATGTAGCTTCCACGTACCATTTAGGGAACTTAAAGTTAAGTGAATTAGCAACTGTCAAACTCACTGATAGGTTAAAAAGTCAATGAAGCAGAACTGGAGATTGCATAATCTTCATATATAGGCAGTCAAGAGTTGTAAACATAGACTTTCATGTCTCAATTTAAATGTCCTCTAACAAACCGATTCAATATATTTCAATGAGCAAAAGATCAAAAATTATGTTTCTATAGAAGCTCGTTGGTTTTATCACATGTTTCACAGGTCTCTTTGGAAGACCTTGTTTGGACCCACATTATTCTGCACTTGCTATGCTGTCATAGCAACCTCTTCTACCTAATTACATTGTCGCACCCAAGGGACCCTGAGTTTAGCTGGAGAAAACACTGAAACATCGCAATGAAATGTTTGATTATAAAGGAGCAGACTCACTACATCTTGTCTGCAGGTGACAGTAACAAACAAATGGCAAACTGCAGCCTTTGCCATTTGCCATTTTGCAGCAGTGAATTGTAGATACTGTCTTGTGTTAATGTATGCACTAGTCCTACTGCAGTGACTCAGGTCCTCCTCCCCCAGTCTACCCTCACCCCAACCCTTCACGGTTGCCCATTGTGTTTGTGCATCAGCCTTAAATCAACACACACTTACAAGAATCTGTGTATCCAGGCACAGTGCATCTTTTCTCTATCTTTATCATGTCCTTCCTTTCTCATATTGAGACATCAACATTATGCCTCTCAGAGAGTTGTAATGTAATTTTATACCAGTCTGTTAATGTGTTTTGGCTGTAATTATGTCGCTAGCTGTTCCATCCTTTTTGCAGTATGTCAGCAGATAGTAAACTATATTTGTATTTATTGGTAGCCTTTCTCTTGTCTTGTCTTGACTGCTCTTTTTTTATTCCACACATAAGTAGCGGACTCATAAAATAAAAAAAAGGAAAATATTATCCAACTTATGATGCTTAGAAAAGTAGTCAAAACAACCCACAGGCCACAAGTTTATAGTAGCAGAGAAAAGCAGCAAATTCTTGTAGATAAGAGGCTGAGAGCAGCAGATGTCAGGCTCTTTCTTGAAAACTGCCCTTCTTGTAACTTTACTGAAGAAGATATTTCACAAATGTGAACCTGAGTACATCGGTTGGTCAACGTGCGTCTGTTACGCAGACTTTGTTTTCCCTCCCCTGAGTCTCATTATCACAGATGAAGCATTGAGCATTACTGATCTGAGTGGCAAACCCATCCAGTGCCTGCTGTAGATCACCTGTCAGGTATTCAGTTGGTAGTAGGGATACTTGGATATGACTGTATGCAGAGTGTGCCACTTTATCTGAGAAGGCAGAAAAGCAGAATGAGTGTCACAAGAAAAAGGTGCATCCGATTAAACGTAAAATAAGCTTCTTGGGTTGTCTATGCAACCTTAAATGAAATATAAAAGACACATGTGCAAATGTACAGTATTAAATACAAATATAACAGTCACAACATTTGGCATATAAGTCATATTCTGTGTTTATCTGTGTTTATGTTCCACTGTGCAGCTCAAAATTTATTTGTACAGCTACAAGCCTCTTTTAATGGAGAGATTAGTTTCAGCACCATGGACAGCTCTTTCAAAACAACCACATCTGCAAGCACTGAAAATACTGAAACACTGTCAGTGAAAATGACTTTTTGCATACAGTATAATATTGTATCGTGAGTCTGTATAATGTATCGCCATACAAGTTAAAAGATTTATGAGTTTACTCTCACAATTATGGATTGTTGAAACTACAGTTATGGCTGGTAGGGGCGTGCAAAAGGAGACATTAGTATGAAGGTCATATACTACGTTTATGATGTGTTCCTGGGCTGTGATCAAAGGAGAATGTTGTTGTCACAGTGTACATGTACTACGTGCACAACCCAGCCGACTGAAGCACTTTGTTTATAGTGAAGGCTGCTGGCATCAGCACAAACCAGGAACATAAAAATAATGCACAGATGTTTCTCCCTGCTGCCATCACAACCCCTACACAGAGATTAAGTTTGTGATATATAGCCACTTTCATGTATTACATAACACACAAGAAGGCCAGAAGCATCTTGATGAGTAGCATCAGCTACATCAGCCTTTATTCTTTTTAAATAAAATTGTGAGGGGGGGAGGCTTTTATGGGTTATAAATGATCACGTGTAAAATGATAAACCACCTCACATATAAATAATATTTTGAGATACATACTGTATTGAGGTCATATCTTCTAGGATGTGCAGTGAAACATCAATAACATACAAATAAAATATGTCTCATTTGTCCTGGATTTATGTCAGTTCAAACTGATCTTTTTTTGTTTAAAGTGAACAGGATTAGTATTCACTAATGCATTTCTAACATTTGTATTAAAAACAACTATGTTGGTAGTAGGATAATGCACCTTTTTTTTACCTGTGACATAAGTCTGCTTCTGTATGATACAGTAACTAACATGCAGTTAGTGAGGAACACTGGAAAAGAAGACATTATTTGTTATAATACTGCTACAGAGGATTACAACTAATCTGTGTTTTACTGAACAAACACCAGCAAGATAGTCTCTAATTGGTTGGGATCTAATCTAGAATCCAACATCCAGCTTTTTCATTGGCTTCCTCAATTGAAGCTGAGTGAGTGTTTAAACAAATGTGTATGTGTACTATTCACCATGAAACAGCAGAATGCTTATTAGACATATTATGCTATGAAGTGAAATTAACTGATTGTGTTCATACTGTTGGGGTGGCTATTGTAGAATGTATTAAAGGGGACTTCGACAGGGAATGCAGGGGGACTGTCACCCTTTCATCAGGATTGGATAAAGGATGAGTGACCACAGAGATAGGGAGATGAGAGTTACACATTCATAATACCTGTCTTGGTTTACAGGCATCAGGGAAGTCAGTGTGGTGTGTGTATGTGTGGACAGGCAGACTTCTCCTTGTGGTTGCAGTTGAAGGGAGGATGAGAAGTGGAGTGATAGAAAGACCTGCAGTTATTACCATCTGTCCCCTTACAAAGGAATCCAAGCAGGATACAGGGACAATCTCTCTCACTCTCACTCTCACTCTCACTCTCACTCTCACTCTCACTCTCACTCTCACTCTCACTCTCTCTTTCTCACACACACACACACACACACACACACGCACACACACACAATTTCCTTTGTTGTATGCTGACACAATATAACAACAAACACTTGCTGTTATAGCTTGACAGGCTAATGTTGGTGAAGAGCAAACATTGGCTTCCTTATACTGTACATGTATGTTGACAGTTACTATGCTCCTTTTATTGATGTGTTTTACAGTTAAATGTTGGAATATGATTAAGATTGAGACATTTTGTTAGTGATGTGTCCTGAAACACAGGTTCATTTAATTTCCAAATTTTGTGTCATAATTAATGTATTTGATATTTTGGTGAAACGCAGGCTTGAATTAACATAATGTCATAGTGGAAGCACTAAAAACTTGCAAGAAATCTGTTTTTAGTCATGAGTGTGTGCCCTGATTAACTCTCAGCTCTTGACTCATGTGTCCAAACTGCCACAGGCTTTGCTGCAGGTCCTGACACACACACACACACACACACACACACACACACACAAACACACGCACACACACACACACACACACTTTCCAAAAACACACTTCACACCTCAGACACACAATAAGCCACTTTATTTGATATCAAACGGGAAACATTAACTTTGATATTCATAAATCCTCTCTTGTAGAAAGAATATCTAACGATGACAAGATTGTTAATTTTACAATTATCTTCCAGACATTAGAATAGACATGTCAAGTAACACACACTGGCAAACATCACTAGTTTAGATTTCTAGTGTTTTACCAAACCAAAAGCAAAATCATTCTCATTACCTGTCTGTTGTGATACAGGGATTTCCTTCCCCGTGGTTCTGGCATTGTGACTCGTCGTCCTTTGGTTCTGCAGCTGATGAACTGTCCTACAGGTAGTTTTTAATATATGTAAAGCTTTTCCCTTTAAAATACTATTGTTAAAGTCTGGTTTAAAGTTTTTGTTTATGTTAGTAGGGTGTTTCATGTATTTGTATTTAAGTAAGAAATGTTTGTACTTATATATATATATGTGTGTGTGTGTGTCTTTATGTCTTTAGAGTATGCAGAGTTTCTCCACTGTAAGGGCAAAAAGTTCACTGATTTCGATGAGGTGCGGCAAGAGATTGAGGCTGAGACTGATCGCATCACTGGGGCCAACAAGGGAATTTCCCCCGTACCCATCAACCTGCGTGTCTATTCCCCTCATGGTGAGGCAGATATAACTCTCCTCCACATCGATTCTAGTTAATCGGGACTTGCTTGTGGTTATACAGTTGTAGCTGACGTTCTATAATTTATTGTTATGGTTACATACAGCCAAACCTCTCATCTGGCAACTTCCTTACTCATGCTCCCCTTTTTCTGCACACAGTGCTAAACCTGACTCTGGTCGACCTGCCAGGGATGACCAAGGTGCCTGTGGGAGACCAACCTGCTGACATCGAGTTCCAGATCAGAGAGATGTTGATGCAATTTGTCACCAAGGAGAACTGCCTGATGCTGGCTGTCTCCCCGGCCAACTCTGACCTGGCCAACTCTGATGCTTTAAAGATTGCCAAAGAGGTCGACCCCCAGGGTGAGTAATTTATTCTTTCACCCCAGTGTAGAGAGGGAAACATTCTTCTTCTTACCCCCACTACAACCATTTGGTAGCTGTGGTAAATACCTTGACACCTTCTAAATAATGAACACTTTTGTTAGCAACCACATATACATTTCGCTTTGCTCCTGTCTGGATCTACTGTGTCTGGGTCCGTGTTCAGTGTTTAGGCCAGATCGTGTGTGGCTACCACATTCCACTGCAGACACACACTCCTGTTGTGTTGACCTCTGCTCTAACAGTAGTCGTACAGTCACCGTGCATTAAAGCACAAACAGATACAGATTTACATTTAAAATGAACAGTTTAATAATCACACACACACAATAAAACATTGACACATTCACATTGACAGAGAGGCGCCTCTTTACCCAGATGTTTACATAAAAAGATGTGGCCACATTTACAGGTTTACAATTACAATACAAAAATAACACAACAACAAGATGGAAGATCAAAAATAACCAAGTCATAGATATTGATAAACTTAACCCAAATTAGATTGTTAAACTTTAATTTGCTTGTTAATTGTAAGATTCTATTCCAAGTGTTTTTAGATTTTTAAATTCAAATTTAAACTGAAATATCAGTTTAGCTTACATTATACAAGTCAATTATTGTTTACCTTTAAGATTAATACTTGATGCATCAAACGTCATTTTTGATCCTCCATTTACAACAAAAACAAAAACAACAACACTCCTCCAGCTTGTGCTCTCAGTGGTCTGTCAAAAAAAACAAAAACACATTCAGCATTTTTTGTCTTCATAGACAAAAATTTCAAAGACAACATTTGCATTTAATGCCTCATTAAATGTTTTTCCATTTATAAAGTTTATAGGTGACATAGCTCAGGTTTGTGCAATGAAATCATTTCTTTATGATATAAAAAGGTAAGACGTGACTAACCTAGTGACACAGAGAGCAGACAGATCCAACCGTTTTCCCTCATCCAGGAGCCAGGAACTGGAACATGGCCACGTCAGCGCTCCTGGTCCAGGGTCTGAAGCTCCAGGGACGCTCTGGTGGAAGACGGAACATACATTTTTACTGAATTGCATTCTGACTAAAGAGGAACAGTGTCATTCTTCAGATCACCCACCTGTCCTGCACTGTAGATCATCCTCTATGCATCTGGCAAAAACAAACTGATTGTTAAGGGATATGGAACAAACTTTACATCACAACAGTGACTTGTTGTTAAAGATGTAAATGTTGAAACTTGTCATATCTGAGACACTGTATGAGATCAGGCACATACAAAGACGAGACTAACCTTGTGACAGAGCAGAGTTCTGCAGACAGATCCGACCATTTCCCCTCATCCAGGAACTGGATCACAGGCATGTCATCGCATCTTCTGGTCCTGGGTCTGAAGCTCCAGGGATGCTCTGAAGAAAGATACAAATTCCTACCTCCTCCTCCTCCTACTACTACTATCTACAAAATTTTCTAAAACTTCATATTCAATAAGGCAAGTACAAAAGATGAGACTTAGCTTGTGACACATGAGCCAAGTTCTGCAGACAGATCCAGGAGCTGGATCACATCAATCCATCTTCTGGTGCAGGGTCTGAGGCTCCACTCTGGATGAAGATACAAATTCCTATCTTGTAGTAGTACTGATTTTTTAAAAGTTGAACTTGAAATAAGGCAAATGCAAAGTTGAGACTTACGTTGCGACACCGTGAGCAGATTTCTAGGGCCGGACGCTCCGGGGACGCTCTGGATGAAGATACAAAACAGTGAGTAAAATAATAGAATCACAGTATAACTGAATAGAGAAGTCAGTCAGTCTTCAAATCACCCACCTGTCCTGACAGAGAAAGACATAGTTTGTTCCATATCCCTAAACAAAGTTACACAACACTAATTTTGTTAAAACGCATGTCACAGCTGAAAACTGAGTTGGAATGAAACCAGGAAACCTGTCACATCAAGCAGTGCACCTCAGAACAATTGAAGCAGCAAATGCCATGAGTGGCACAGTGAGTGTGTGTCCCACTAGGCCACAGTTTCAACCACTACAACAGCATCCACGATGACCGATCACCAACACGTCAAGGTGGCAAGGAAACCTACACAATGAAAACGCTTATGATGATGTAGAAAGTTCAAGTTTAGTTTACGCCAACGGGGAAGACCTGCAGGGATTTAAAATTTTTTTTTTTATGAAGAACAAAAGGCGACGACAAAAAGCCAAGATGACAACAAAAACCCAACACGACAAAAAACCAAGACGACGACGACAGAAACCGAAGACAACGACAAAAACCCTGGGCAAGGACAAAAACCCAGATGACCAAGACTTGTTTTACGCACGCAGGTGCGAACAAAAAGCGCTGTACATCATCATTGACCTTTGCCACCACGCACATTTCCATACCACCAAGACACATTGGTCATCAAGCACCAGGACACTACAGTAGTGGCATACTCTTCTGACCCAGCAGGAGCAACACAAACATCATGACAAACACAGACATGTACTGCCAAAAAGGCACTGAGGGAACACACACTCCAATGGCCTGTTTCCATGGTGACCCCAAAAGCTCAAAATTCAAACTGTCAACTGCACTATACTGTCCACAACACAGGAGGAGACTTATCTTTGGCTGTGTCTTCTTTGTGTGTCTCTGTCCAGGTAGTTTTCATTCATCCTGTTCATGCAGCTAGAAAAAAAAAACATACAAACATTTACCCTTTCAATTTAAAACATATACATCATCAACTTTTCTATGAGTCGTCAGCCTGTGTAAATGTAGTTTGACTCGTATGTTTAATAAAAAGAAGAACATTTCTGTACCTGGCTCAAACTTCAGCCACAAACAACCACTGACCTGTGACTGAGTCTCGAGGCTTTGACCCTTATCAGGCTCCTAATTTGACTCAATTACCACCAGCTGTGACTCATTCTGCAGACTGGCAGGGTGTTTGTGCATTGTTCTAAAATATTCTAAAATTTTTTTTTATTCATTCTAAAATAAATCTACAGGTGGCTGCTGCTAAATGTGCAAAAATACTAAATAATAAAAATAATAATAATTTCTTCTCTTGAATATCAGGGCATCAGTGAAGTGTGAGTGAGCACGCAGGTTCTCTTGTATTGGTTTATTTGTCCACAGCATGTACTCCCAACCTATATTTTTGTTCAAGGAAATAACATAGAATCAGCAATTGGGGATATTTTACCCTAGACGTGCACAGAAAATTTTTACAACAAATTTTCTGTGTAGTGTATAATTTCGATACAGGGATTGATCTTTGCAGTTGATAAATCAGTTCTGTGTTTGTGTGTGTGCGTGCAGGTATGAGGACCATTGGTGTAATCACGAAGCTGGACCTGATGGATGAAGGAACAGATGCTAAAGATATCCTTGAGAATAAACTGCTTCCACTCAGAAGGGGTCAGTACAAACGTTTACCTAACTCCCGAACAACAACGCACTGTTTCCCTCTTGTGGTAATTCATTCTCTTCATTCATACTCGAAGCTCTACAGTTCTCCAACAACAGGCAGGAGCTAAGGGAGGGGATAATAAAACAGCAGAGAGTGGGTAATCGAAACAGAGGCAGAAATGGAGAAGAGATGGAGGCTTGGAGAAAATCTTGGAAAAGAGCATGCATGCTTGTATCTTGTGGGCTTCCTACGACTGCAATGTGCCGATGCAGTGCTCTTCTTTTCCATTTGCACTTAGGACCCAGGCATGCACTCTTGAATAGATTCCAAGTCTGTTTTTTTCCCCTCTTCTTCCTCGTTCATCTCTCTCTCGACTCTGCCTCTGTTTAATGCCTTAGATGTTCACATTTACAAGGCTGCTGGCTCACAGTTGCATTAGTTATGGAGCATGAAACAGCCTTTAACTGAGTGATGCATGAGAAAATTTAACTGGAGGTGAAATGGGAACCGCATGACCTGAACTCAAAGGCTCCAAGATATTTTTTTCCCCTTTTTTCTTTTTTCTTAAAAACTTGGACACACACATACAAACACTTATTCATGTTTTTCTTTTGTCTGTCCTGGACTCCTCTCCTAAATGTATCTTTCATTTAAATGATGGTCTTCAGTCCCATGTCTCTTCACATTTGGTTTTACACAGCTTAACGTTATTACACATTTATTCTGGGTTTGGCTGTTCAGGCTCAGTTCACAGGTAGCAAAGATGAGTCCATCCAAATCCCAGTTTCCTCTAAAGCAGGAATATACTATTTTGAATAAAATATTAATATCCAGGCCTCAATTTTTGAGTCTGTTTGTTTCTATTCTCTGAAATTAGAGGAAGTGGTGAAAAGTGGTTGTTCTCAGATCTCACAATGGTTCAGAGTGTTTTGTAAATGTCAGCGTTGCTCTTGTTGGTTGTGTCCAGGTTACATTGGCGTTGTGAACAGGAGCCAGAAGGACATCGATGGAAAGAAGGACATTAATGCTGCTATGGCTGCTGAAAGGAAGTTCTTTCTCTCCCATCCTTCATATAGACACTTGGCAGATCGTATGGGTACTCCATACCTTCAGAAAATCCTCAATCAGGTGTGTAAAATAGCAGTAAAGTTTGTTGTTTTTTTTAAAATTCAGACTAATTCCCGCTAACCATGACTTTTGACTTGGACAGCAACTGACCAACCACATCCGGGACACCCTGCCAGGCCTGCGAGCCAAGCTACAGAGTCAGCTTCTCTCTATCGAGAAGGAGGTGGAGGAGTACAAGAACTTCAGACCTGATGATCCTTCCCGCAAGACCAAGGTTCTGCTCCAGTGAGTATATATACAGTACGTACATCGACAGCTTGGCGCCTGGTTCCCTGATGTGTGCATGGGTGCCCTCCTGCAGGATGGTGCAGCAGTTTTCTGTGGATTTTGAGAAGTGCATCGAGGGCTCTGGGGACCAGATTGACACGGCGGAGCTGTCAGGTGGTGCTCGGATCAATCGCATCTTCCACGAACGCTTCCCCTTTGAGCTAGTCAAGGTGAGTGACTAGTTCAGCTCAGACATTCCTCTCTCCTCACCGTTTCTCTCACTCCATCACAATGTGCGTCCTTATTTAATCTCTCCCCGTATCCCTAATATTCACCTTTCACTCTACCTTTAACTGGAACTCGTCCCTCCATTCACCTTTTCCGACCTCTGCCTCTCTAAGCATTTTGCCTCACTCCAACCCTGATACACTCCGCTCTTTTGTCCTCTCTCATCCTCCCACTGAGGATATAAAATTTACTGTCTGCGACTGAGGCTGCAGAAAAGTGCCCCATCAGTTTCCCAACGTTGCATCCTGTAACCACAGAAAATCCCAGTGTCTGCCTCAGAATATGTTATGCTTAATATGTTTATAATAAATGCATCAAAGAAAAAAAATATCAATAGTGTATATATATATATATATAAATATATATCAGATCAGATAACCTGCATTTAATGTATCAAAGTCAAATCTGCATGGGGAATAAAGTAGGCATGTTATTATGTTTGTGTCAACCACAGAGAAAGGATGTTTTCTTTGTTCCTCCAGATGGAGTTTGACGAGAAGGAACTACGCAAGGAGATCAGCTACGCTATCAAGAACATCCACGGCATCAGGCACGTCCGCCACATTTTCTCCTCTCCATCCTTCCCCCTCTTCCTCTTTACCTCACCCCTGTCTCTGTCTCAGTATCCTCTCATGCCTCCAACTGGCTTTGCCTATCTAATCACCAAGACCTCGAGAGTCAGATGGTCAGTTCATTAATGGCATTAGTGCCCCTAAATAGAGGAGATTTGGGATTCGATAGGTGATTACTGTTTGTTTTCAATGCAGATTCTGTGTTTGTTGGTGAACCAACAAGGGGACCAATCATTGATGCTTCACTTACCTTTCTTACACATTTGAAAAAAAATAATTTTTGAAAAATGCATTTGAATTCATGAGGTGAATAAATCGAGCACCCAATAGTAATTTTGCACATAAAAAAAATCTAAAATTGTATAATTCAGTCAATTGTGTTCCTATTGGATAATTCAGCACCTGGTCGGGAGTGACATCCATACTGTGAAGAATGTGTAAAGAGGAAAAGAGTGGATATTTGCTGCAGAAATACCCATAACAAAGAGAGTTGACGGGATATTTCTTGGCAGCTCTTGCTCTGTAACAGTTCTCCCATAACCTCCCTCCATTTTATTTTCTGTTTGGTTATGTTTGGGGGGAAAGGCTCAGAAAAGGAGGGTATTTCTTTACAACTAACACTCTTCTCTTTACCCAACCCTCCTCCCTCCTTTCTCTCTCTCCATCATCCTCCTTTTCTTTGGCCCCGTGGCTTGTGCTCTCCCTCTGCCGGGCAGAACTGGCCTCTTCACCCCGGACATGGCCTTTGAGACCATTGTGAAAAGGCAGATTGGGAAGATTAAAGAGCCGTGCACCAAATGTGTGGACATGGTCATTTCTGAGCTAGTCAATACGGTTAGGCAGTGTACGAAGAAGGTAAAAGAAAAACAGTAAACGGTGGATAACACTTTTTTTTTCATCTGCAAATCCCTCTGCTGTTTACACCTTTTACTGTAGCCACCTGTCTCTCTCCGGACCTCACTGTTGTTGGACAGTGAGGGGGACACCTGGAGTGGCAGGGTGGGCTGCAGGACACCTGCCTGTCTGCCTGCCTGCTGTACGGCTTTAGACAGGTTTGGCTGGACAGGCTGGCCTGTAGTGAAAAAGCTGTCGCTGAAGAAAACCGGTGTGCAGGTTGAGCTGTCATCAAAATATGGTTGCCAAATAAGAGTCGGTGAGTTTGCTTGAATCTGAATCTGATTGAAAAATAGATAATTAAAAATGTCAACAAGGAAATAAACCAAGAGAGAAAATGCAATATTTACATTTATAATCTAAATATTGCATATTGCATATTATACATTAAAAAAAAACATCAGTCATGAATTAACGTTTTGGTTTTTTTTGCACCAGATCCCAGATCTGTTTCACTTGTACACGGGCTATAAAAATACCTTAGTTAATGGCGTCAGCCTTTCACCCTTTGCTTGTGCATTCAGACACAGCACACACGTTCAGAAAATCACTCGACTCCCTGGCAGCCATATGAGATCATCTTAGCCTTCAGACGTTGATGTGTATGAGACTGCAGCTGTGCACCTGCAGCAGACAGGATGGCCCTCAAGGGCCACACTCACAGCAACAGAGGCCAGAGTGTGTGTGTGCAAGTGAAAGCACAGTAGTCTTTAGCCAAATTGATCCACTGTGACCAAAACTATTTAACAGACTGATACAAACTGGCTGAGGGATCATGACTGTTATGACTTGAGTCCTGCTGGAAGTCAGGGAGGAAGAAGCGATGGGTGAAGAGAGTCAAAGGTCAACACCAGGAGGGATCAGGGCATCCTGACTTAAGCGTGAGGTTGCACAGCTGTGGTCTCGCAGTGCGTGGCTTGGATTTTTTGGCTGGTGGCATTGTTCTCTGTTTCTTCCTCTTGTCTTTCTTCTGGGCTCTCTACTGCTAGACACACTGTAATGTGTGTAATCTATTCCCCAAACTCCCCCACACTTTTTTTTTAAAATATCCAGTCTGTTTTCTCCTCGTTTTCCTTCCTTCCTTCCTTCCTTCCTTCCTTCCTTCCTTCCTTCCTTCCTTCCTTCCTTCCTTCCTTTTTATTTGTATTTGCCCCTACATGTCCTTTTAAAACCTGTCTCTACTTCGGTGCCTCTACTTCTCTTTCTCCACCTCTTATTCCTCCCTCTTTGGCTTTATCTCACTCATGTCTTCCATTCCGCCTGCCTATCCCTACAGGACGGGGCTGTTCACCCCTGACCTGGCCTTTGAGGCTATAGTGAAAAAGCAGATCCAAAAGCTGAAGGAGCCCACACTGAAGTGTGTAGATATGGTAGTGAGTGAACTCACCTTCACCATTCAAAAGTGTAGTCAAAAGGTAAAATACCAAAGAGGACCAGACACATTCACATTAGCTCTGTCCATGTCACAGGTAGGGGTAGACCGATGGCTGGAGATTTTTCCCTTAAGGCTGAAAAAGAGACACATAAGAGACCTGGGCCTCAATAACAGTAACTATTGTAGTATTTTTCAATGAATCAATTCTAAACTAGAAAATGACTTCATGAAATATAACTTCAAATATGACAGCTGCTGAGGAACTGCTTCTTTCCTTAGTTTGTGTGAAAAAGGATATTTGTTTACAATGAATGGAATGCTCTGATTGATTTACATCCAAATGTGAGCTATCGAACCTTAAAGAATGACTAAACGACATGTTCAAGCCGGATTTATTCTAAACATCCAGAACGAGTTGTAGCTGAAGTTTTGCTCTTTGCACCAGAACACGAGATTAATTTAAGCGATTAAGTCATTGATGTAAACTGAAATAAAAGTGTGTGGAACCAGAAAGAAGCAAACACACCGTTTCTCAAACAGATGTGGTCAGAGGCAGCCAGCAGATATCGGTCTGTCCTTACTCCACATTTTATTAGTGTAAAAACCAAAAATAAGCTTTATTTGTCATTTGTCTTCTGTCAATTACTAGCATTATATTTGTAATTTAACACACTGCATGTTAGATGTCTTTCATAGTTGCGTTATGATGTCTGAAGACCCTTAATTTAATTTAATTTGATTCAAATCTTATTTTATTAATGACTTTGTTGTTATTGTTTGAAAGTGGAGTGAGTGTGTAGCTCCATTCACTGACTAACTCAGAAACGTTTGTATTTCTCTCGTTATTTTTCTATCATCCTCTCCATCCGTCCACTCTAACTTAATGCTTTCGGCCAAAGCAAATTAGCGAAATAGACCTTGACCTCCTTTTTGATTTCCCTGTCACTCTTTCAGCTTGGTTTTACTGTCAGGGACATACTGTATTTCAAGATACTGTATTACATTATGCAGTTTTTGGGAATGTCAACAAAGGGGTCAGTTTGAAGTGTTTCCTCCGCATTCCATTTCTCCCATCGCTCCCTCTCCCTGCTCCTTTGCATTGCATGTCAGTCTTATTCAGTGTGAGACTCTTTGCTTTCTTCCTTTTTGTAGAAACCTTTTTGATGTGTTTTTTAAATTGCCTTAAAGTGCCAGTTGACAGCCTTTGTCAGCCTTCAAGTTGCAATGCACCTTTCTATTGGCACAATTTATATATATACTTTTGTAAATGAGCACTGATGCAGTTTACTAACAGTGAATTAAAATCTTAAAATGCATATGATGGCCACTTACATTAAAATGATTTTCGGCAAACAGTACAGAAACAACATGGCTCTTGTTTTACAGGGTTGAAGTTGTTTGTATTTGTGCTACATCTACACATTTCTATATAACCTAAGCTGCATCTAACTGACCTGAAGGCAGCATTGTAACTTGCAAGAACCTACGCTGTGTTTTTTTCTGTCTTGCCTTGTGATTTTTGGTTTTGAATTTTCTTCTCTCCTCACACTTCTTAAAAATGTATTTGTGTCACATTGGAGGCCCACCAACGTTTGTGTTCGTGGGTTTGCAATGAGCTCATGGAAAAAGACCCACACTGTGCTGGGAAGAAGAACTTTTTTTTGCCAGGAACATTTCTTAGTGTGTGTGTGTGTGTGTGTGTATGACTGTGTGTGTGTGTGTGTGAGAGAGAGAGAGAGTATCAAGGACTTTGCATGACTCTTTCTCATTTGTATGATGTTGGTATTGTTTTGCTCATTAATCCAGTCTAAAGAATAGAGCTAAATCTGGGTTAAACTCCACAACATAACTCGTTAAACTGTGTTTCTGTATGCTGTTGTACTGGTGGAACTGCATGTTGTGGTTTAGCAAGATGACTAATTTTGTGGCTTACATTGTGTGGTTTATTTGTGGGCTTTTGTGTGTTGCAATGTTTTCCGTTTTTCTTCTGCCACCTACCGACTAATCTGTGTGGTCACAGCTGGCTCACTATCCTATGCTGCGGGAGGAGATGGAGAGAATCGTCACCCAGCACATCAGGGACAGAGAAAGCCGCTCCAAGAACCAGGTAACACAAAAAAAAAACAAAAACAAATATACTGTTTATATGTTTCTTCTATGCCATAGAGGGGATTTTATTCATATTGAATTATGATGAAGTAAAAACATATTTTCATAGCTGTACCTATAATAAATAATTAGCTTAGCATTTAATGATTGTTGGACTTAAAGACACTAGTAACACAGCACACAGGGCATTAACTCATATATTAAACAGTTTTAGAGGGTCTCTCAAATATGATGAATAAACAGGAAACATATGGGCACTTTATGATACTCTCTCTCTCTCTCTCTCTCTCTCTCTCTCTCTCTCTCTTGCTAGGTGTTGCTGTTAATAGACATTGAGTTGTCCTACATGAACACCAACCATGAGGACTTTATTGGATTTGCAAAGTGAGTGTCTGTTCAGCCCCACAATATGTGTGAAAATTAATACAGTGCGGCTGCAGTATTGTTTATTGTTTACATGTGCTGGTTGAGGTCATACCACAGCATGTGATGTACATATATGTATATATCTTTGTACAGCGCCCAGCAGAGGATCAGCCAAATGAACAAGAAGAAGGCAGCAGGCAACCAGGTACATAAATCACAAACATGCAGACGTAATAGTAAAAAGCTGTGTTTTTTTCTTCACGTCACTTGTATCTACAGGAACATGATTCTGCACAAGATGAGAATCAGTAACCAAACAGAACACAAACTGAAGTAAATGCATCGCAGTAATAAACAGAGACAGTGCTCTTGCATGATTTCAACTATTTTATAGATCCTTATCTACTTTCATGCATTTTAATTTCAGTCGTTGGTTGCCTTTTTCTCTCATCTCTTTTTGATTTTCTTATATTCCTGCACCCTCCTGTATTTTCTTGATTGATTTTTCTTTTTGTGCCGTGTCTTGTCTTTTTCTCTCTCTCTTTGTGGCTTTGCTCTTTCAGGACGAAATCATGGTGAGTAGCGAGTTGAGAGTTACACATCTTCATACCCGTCTTGGTTTACAGGCATCAGGAAAGTCAGTGTGTGTGTGCGCGCGTGCGTGTGCGCGTGTGTGTGTGTGTGTGTGTGTGTGTGTTTTCTGTGTCAGTCATCTCTCAGTGACATTGAAACGTTCAGTGCAGAGATGCTCAGTTGGACGTTTTATTTACACATCAGTGGACCTCATCTCTCTCCCTGCCACCTCTCAGTTCACTCTGAGACGTAGCAGAAGGCCAGAGAACTTGAGGACCTGTTGTACAACCAGCAAACACCACCTCCATTGCTGTCAGTTGGCGTAATAACCACCCAGATAAGGGTCAAAGGTTAGGGGCCATTCTAAACATTGGGGGGACCTGTACTTCCTGTTTATAGATGGACCCCACAGTCTCTGTTTGCCACTGAACTGACTTCACTCTTCCCTAACATCTGGAATAAGAACTGTAGGATTCTTTAAAACTACAAAAAACAGATCATCCAAAAATATGCTGATGGAAAGCCCCACTGCTCTTCAGTTACTAAAAAGCTATTTTCTTTTACATACACACTAAGAGTCTTTTTGGATTTTTTTTTTTTTTTTGGATTCAGTTTGTGTTAGAAAGGTTAGACATTAGCTATCTTTGTGGTAATTGTGTGTCGTTCACCCTCACTTTGCCTGGTGACCCCATGGTGCTGGGACTTGACCACCATTGTGTAGTAGGCCTTCATCAAATGCTGTGCGTTGGCGCAACTGTGTAATGCTTTCTCCACATTCTCATTCAGCCTGAGAGAGGAGTTAACGATCGGTTCAAGGTAAATAACACACAACAGGTACTGTTTCCTTACTGTCTGTGTGGTGAAGCAGCTGAAATTCAAATAAGAGCGGGAGTAATGGAGTCTCATAGCTGAGCTCCCTTATCGTGGCAGTTGCTTCTTTCCCCTAGAAGTGGCGTCATTAGATTTGACTGTGTCACTGAAAACATTTTAGTGTAGGTGTATATATAGTATAGGTGTGTTACATAAACAAGCAGACAAATGGGATGTTATATATGTGCAGTGTATTTGGGGCATATACTGATAGGTTGAGTTTTGCTGTGTTATTTATAATTCTTTCCCTTCGTCTGTGTATCCCTCTTCCTCAGGTGATCAGGAAGGGCTGGTTGACCATTAACAACATTGGCATCATGAAGGGAGGAGCTAAGGAGTACTGGTTTGTCCTCACTGCAGAGTCCCTGTCCTGGTACAAGGACGATGAGGTACGATCACTTCCATGCACATTCCCCACATTCCCACTGAATACGGTCTCTGTATATGCATTCACTTATAGCATCTTTTCTAACAAATTACAAAAGCAGGAGAATCATTTCAGTTTATTCGCCACAAGCTTCCCCTGAGTTTCTTTTTCACTTTCTGGTTAAAAAAAAAAAAAAAAGTTCACCTCAACTCAACCCACTGGCTAATATGACTGTTGGTCAAGTTTTGTTTTTTTTCCCCTCTGCTTTGTTAGTGGGCTGACTGGTCAAAGTGGTGTCCCATAATGCTTTGCAGAGCTATTAGGAGGTAGCCACAGTCTCATTGTCTCCAGGCCTTAGCCACAGACACTTGTGTGTGTCTGTGTGTGTGTGTGTGTGCACGAGCGTGTATGTGTGCGTGTAATTGAGAAGGCCTTTTCCAAAAGTCAGGACCCCCCCCCCCCAATATCAGACACCAAAGCTGACACACACATGTGCATACCAGAGCCCTGCCCTGCTCCCAGTCACACACATACACACACACGCACACACACACTCACAAGCTGGCTCTAATAAACTTATTTTATTTCAAAGAAGGGGCACAGAGCAAGAGCCTGGATTGTTGGGGAGGTGGAGACAGGAGTGTCCTTTGTGAACTGGCTTTTCGGCAGGAGAAACAAGGACCATGTGAAGCGAGAGAAAGAGCAGGCGAGCAGGGAAAGGCAAGGACGCTTAGGCAGAGAAAGAAGGACTGGTGTCCATGTTTATATCGATCCATCTCAACTTTTTCCTCCTGACTTTTCCCATTGCTCCTCAATACAATTCCACCCCCAAAAACACACAGACACACAAAAAAAATCGCCCACGTCACCAACTTTTTCTCCGTCAGTCCTCTCTCATCTCTTCTTCCCCGCACGTACTGCACATTTATTTTGAACATGGAAACACAAGGGCGTGGGGAGACCCAAAACCAACACACAGACATGGTGCTGAAGCTCAGAGCCTAGGTTGAAGGGTAGGCTACACTGCAACAACACACATGGAAAAAAAAAACTTTCCATTTTTTCCGTCTGACCCAAGTGTAACATTTTATATAATGCCTATACACACTCGCGCACGCACACACACACACACACACACACTTCTGTGAAGGTAGAGCACTCACATGTGCACCTGGTTGGATACTAGCCTAAATACACACAGTGGATGAGAAGCTGAAAACAGATTTATGCTTCGATTATTGGCAGAGTTCTGTGTAAGGTATCATTGACTGCTGAGACAAAATGCTTTTGTCTATTCTTTTGTTTGTTTCTTTACACAAACTGTCAAAGTGGCACCGTTCCTTCTCATGGATTGCCTTCCATCGTGGGGAAAACCCTTACACAAGCACACTATTACACATAGTTACACAAAGAAACACACGCACACACACACACACACCCGAGACACTAATAATAACTTTCAACCCAACTAGTGGTGCCAGGGTGTTTTGGTTAGTCAGTGTGTGTGTGTGTGCGTGTGTGTGTGTGTGTGTGTGTGTTTCCATGAACCTTCTGGTCTGTATTACCACAGGACATGCCAGGACTTTGAATCAGTCTAAAAGCTTCCCAGAGCAGCAGCGGGGGTGGGGGTGGGGGCGGGTGGGGTTGGGGGGGGGGGGGGGGGGGGGGGGGGGGGGGGGGGTAAGATGTACAGTAAATGGGGAAAAGATGGTTTAGGATTAAAGATTAAAAATACCAACATAACTGGAACGTTATAGATTGTCTAGCACACATTATTCTGATATTCCCTGTGAGCATACAGGCACATGCTGATTAAACAGGAGATATGACGTTTGTGTCAGTTAGCAGCTGCAGGATTTATTTTCTTTGGGTGCTCTTTCGGCTCTGTGTGTGTGTGTGTGCGTCTGTGTGCGTGTGTGTGTCGGCCTGGGTTTCCCTGCTCCTGCTGCAAAGCTGCCAGTGGGCCAGACTCGCCTGGTGATCCCAGCTATAAACATCCTGGGGAGAAAGCGCAAACTGCTCCTTTAAGCGCAATCACCAGAAACACGACTGCTACATGACCGTGTGTGCGTTTGTGTGCGTGCTTTATCTGCCTGTGTGTACGTAGACTTGTGTGTTTGGGTGTGTGCTTGGATGCATATTCCTGGTGCAGTGACTATATTTGAACAAAAAAAAAAAACCCTTGTGTGCACGATGGCGGGGCTGTAAATGGAAACAGGATGGTTTGAGGTTTTCACTCCTGCAGCGATGCTCTGTGATTGGACACCGTGTGACTTGTGTTTCTGCCCTCTATTTTGCGTTTGTGTATCTGCGACACAGAGTTCAGAATGGAGCAAGCGGCGGTTTTGCTTTATCAAACCGTGGGCCTGACGAGCACAGAGAAAAGCAACTGTAATGGAAATGGAGACGAGGTTCACATGATGTCACCTACAAACATGAAAGCCACAATCCATCTTGAACCTTTTTTTCTGAGAGAACTAGACAAAGACTGGCAAACAATGACAGAGGTGCTGCACTTTCAACATTTTTTCATGGCGGCTTCCTGCCTGTCTCGACTTTACATGGTCATTTGAGGTAAAGCAGCCACAAATTGACGCAAGGAAGCAGAGGCATAATTGTACAGAGTGCAGTGCGACGCTGGGGGTTTACTGCATGTTTTGGTTACCTTTTGGAGTAACTGGTCATTTTTTTCTGTGTGGTTGAACCTTTTTTTGCTTTAGTTCTTTTGTTTGGTCGAAAATTTTAACAACTACGTAAAGAAAATCCCACGAAACCATAACTTCTAGATTTTTGTGCCATCTTTAGATTCCTCACATTAATTTTGTAGTTTGATATAAGATTTCTCACTTTGCTAATTATTTTTTTTGCGTAAATTCGTTTTTTATATCTTTGTAACATGCTTAAGAGAAAAAAATACAAACAAAGTCAGATGGATATCCATGTGTCTTTATTTCAGTTGGTAATAAAAAAAAACTCTTGCTCAGTTTCCACTCTTAGTTCAGTGACATATCAAGCTTTAAGGAGAAAATATGAAGCATTGTGTCGAATGTGTCCGTCTTTCATAAATCCGTGGCAGATGAGGGCCAGGCCTCTGTGGTGGGGCCACTGGGTGCTTTATTTAGGCTGGTGCCTGGGCTGGTCCAGATGGACAAGGGGTGGTGCTGCGTGTTCCCACAGCCTGATGTGCTCGTGCCTGGCAGATGCCCTCTGGAGTGCTCTCTCTCTCTCTCTCTCTCTCTCTCTCTCTCTCTCTCTCTGTGTGTGTGTCGTCCCGTGTTGTCCCAGCCAGCCTAACCAATGTGCAGACTACTGTACAACCACTACTTCCTGAACAGGTAGTCTGAACACTGGGCAGGCGGGCTGGGGGGTGGGTGAAGGACGTTTTTTTTCCATTCTCATTTGGAGGGAAATTCTATCAAAATCACTCTCTCTCACACACACAGACTCACACACGCACACATTACAGACACACACACTGTACTCACCATCACTGAGTCCAGCTCCTCACAGTCGGACTGCTGCATAGTGCTGATCAGCCTGATTCAGCGGGCTGGAGGAGAAACAGCATGTGAGGCATGGATGAGGGGGGTGGCAGGGAGGTGCAGGAGAAGGAGGAGGAGGTGGAGAGGTTAGACAGAGGTGATAGCCACTGATTGGCAGGTTCAACAACATTCCCTCCTGTTTCCTGCTGTGAGCAGCAGCATACCACACCAAACTCTGGAGGGAAAGCATAAGATGCAAAAAGCTATTTTGGACGTAGCAGTGTCAGTACACATCAGTGGCAGAATATACAAATATGATGGCTAATAACCGATTCATTCTCAGAGCTATTATCCAAACTCTTTTTTTCAACCCGCAGATCATTTGACTGGAAAAAGTTGACATTTAACAAAACACAAATAGCAAACAACACAAAGCTGCACAGTGACAAGCAATGAAATGTATACACATAAGGTCAAACACTCGTTTAGATCAAATTTGCATGATCTAATTTGCATGATCATCAGGTCATTTACAAAAGTAAATGACTAAAATCAGAAAATGATAGTCAGTCAGCGCTCTCGATTTCTGGTTGGTTCGTTTCAGCGAAAAGTTGTGGTCATCCAAGTCTGTCCCAACACACTTTTCGCCTCCATGACACATGCCATGAGAGAATACCTGTGACCGGATGAGCTTACTCTGTTGAATGCTGCCTCTTCTTCTGGGCTGATTTTTTTTTAAATGTAATTTTTGAGTCCATTTTGGTTAAATTATCAGCCAGCTTACTCCGCAGCAGCTCTCCGTTCAACAGTACCTCACCACCGGGCAGAGCGATTCTACCTCTGCAGCATCTGGATCAGTCTTCTGCAGCTTCCAAAAGAAAAAAAGACGCTCCAGTCGCGAGCAAGGTTGACCAGCTAGAGGCTCAACGTGGCAAAGGACTGGCCACCGAGTTTCCCCTTCGAGAGACAGAAGGAGAAAAAGGAACAAGAGAAAGGAGATATGGAGGGAGAAGGAGGAGGAGTTCCCCGGCCCCCCATTTTTCCTTTCCTCTCTCCTCTCTTCTTCCTTTCTCCCCTCCCTCTGTCTGGCATCCCCCCCCCCTTCTCTCTCTCTCCTTTACGTCTCCTCTGACTTTCTGAGAGAAAGTGGAAGGTCAAAGTTGAACAGGAAGTGAGACACATTCATTTGGCATGTGTGTTGTAAAGTTTGGAAAAGGGAGTGCGGGATTGGCTGGAACTTTGTAGTGGAAGGCGTCTGAGGGCAGTTGGGAGGATATAAGTCTTTTGTATAAGGGTCTGCATGTTCTTCCCTTCCTTGCAGCCTATGTCCAATTCTACTTTTGGTACATGCGAGTGCATATGTGGTTTTCCAGTGATGGATATGTGTGTAGGAGTGGGGCTGGATGAGAGCAGAGGCTTCATGGTCTTTGTAGCAAGGGCAGGAATGTCGGCGTTTTCTTGGCAAGCAGGAGGAAACCTTGTAATAACTCCAGATGTGCAGCCCTGTGGTCTCCATCTCTCTCTTGCTCCCTCTGTTTTTACTTCTAAAGCTGATTTCCTCTCCCTGTCCGACCTGAATAAAGAGCCCTTTATGCAGCTCTGCAGCCACACACACACACACACACACACACGCACACACGGAGGGGGAGGAGGTGGGCCCGATTGGAGGGGTGACATACTACTGGTAAATCAGAACCAGAGCAAAAGAGGATGTGTGTGTTCAGTTGGGGAGGAAAAGTTTGTGTGATTCACAGACAGACAAACTGTCATCGTCAAAGTTTGCTTCATTCACGTTCGTTTCACACACACACACACACACACACACACACACACACACACACACACACACACACATTCCTGTTTAGGTTTAATTTATCAGGCAGTCTGGAGTAATCAGTGGTAGCGTTTCCAGGTGTGTGTGTGTGTGTGTGTGTTCGTGTGTGTGTGTGTGTGTGTGTGTGTGTGCAGAGGTGGCCAAGGCTGCATGTTTGTTTTAGCTACGGTTTCTGAGCTCCAACCTGAGCTCTGAATCAAAGCAGGCAGGATCTCTGGAGACACCAGTCAGCAGTACTGGCCGGGATGGAGGGATGTGAGGGGAAAGTGAGAGGAGAATGGAGATGAAAGAGGGAAGGGGACCCTGAACATGTGGAGCAAAGAAGGGGAAGCTTGAGGAGAAATGTAAGATGTGGCTGAGGATCGTGCAGGAGAGGAGATAGTGACATAAATCAGTCGTCACTTACAGGATTACTGTTGCAGTGAGGGGTTTGGGCTCACAGATTGGAAGGAGTACATTTTAATGGGTGGGTGGGGGAAGCGCTGTGGTTGCACCAACATTGTTTCCACTCTTTGGATGACCAGGCAGGCAGCTTCCCTTTCAAACTATTACTCAGTAAAGCCAGAAATACTGGGAAAGTATGCACAAACAGACGCACGCACGCACACACACACACACACACACACACACACACACACCGCAATATAATCCATTATTCCATGTTATTCCTTCTAGTCATGAAATGCTTCTGGTTGGTACTGTCATGAAAAACGTCTCGTTTCTAACTTGCACCTTTTCCGTGTTTGCATCATTGTGTTGATGCGTAGCTTGGGAATACTATTACGATAGACGCACATATTTACAATATTGATGTACAATCTAGATTTGCACACAATTCCTTTAGGCTTGTGCCACCGTGTCAGCGACTCTATCCGTGCTCTGCTTAGCGCTCTGTTAAGGACGGGACAGAGACAGCGTCGCCAGAGCGTTTGTCCTCTATCACACTGGACGTGTGGGGATTTTCACATGTGTTTATGTGGTTAGTGGAATGGGGTCTCCCCTCCTCCCTCCTCCGCCTTTCGCTCCTTGGTGGTCACAGATGATTGATCACATGTCCCGAGTAGCCCCACGGCTGTTATACAGACCTGCTGCAGGAGTAAAACAAGACCAGCTAATTAACTGCTCAGCAATTAGCCACTGAACAGGAAGGAATCATGGAGCTGTTAGCCTGCGTTCAGCCGGACCACTGGCTGAACGTGTCATTGTCACGTAGACACCACGTTTCCTTATAAATCGATGTGTTTATCCTTGTGAAACAGGACGGTGCAGATTAGATTTGTTATCAGGTAACACTCTGCAGGACACAGTAAGTATTAGGCAGTGTGGACACTGGCCTGCTGCCCAAGGTGATCCGCCATGAGCGCCATTGCGCAACGTTGTTGCTTGATAAGTCATGAAGAGCAGAGTGTTTTCATCCACCGTCCCAGAATAGATCGAGTCCACCAGTCCACAGTCGTAACTCTCTGCCCTCAAACTTTTGCTGTTGTTGATTTCAGTGTTGGCAGCCTGAGGATTTACTTTAACAAAGTCCAAACAGCGTTCAGTCAAACTCAATTTGATCAAATGCTGCGTCTGCTGTGTCCTAGAGACACATTACTCACTGATCAAGCAGATTTCGGCATGTGTTAGTGGGTTGATTGATTACATGCAGCACCAGAAATATGTGCAGTTTTCCTCCGGCAACAGTTGAATATGTTGGGAAAAATGATTTTCATTCTGGATCAAACGCTTCGGACAAAAAAACTCTCTAAATTAATTTACCTGCACTGTACTATTAGGTTTCAAGTAAAGATGCGAAACAAGCTTCTTTTTTTCCCCCCCATGCCTCTTTCCACATTCCCATTGTGTAAGAGTTAGAGCCCAATGGGCGAATGGCAGAAGAATGGAGGGAAAGAAAAATGGAGGGAGGTGAGGAGGAGGGTTGTGAAAATTGCTGTTGGCTGCCACCCAGGGCCCAGTCTTTGTGGTAATGAAGGGTTAGAAGCAGCGTTATTGCTCCCAGATGCCGTGCGGCTTCTCCGCAGCCCTTTGATGTATGGCCCAAGTCACCAGACTCCCGTCAACATACACACATACACACTCAGTGTGACATGCAGCCTCTTAAAACAACATGGATGCCATTAACAACTATCTTCTTGGTTCTGCCCACCAAACGACTCTGATTTGTTTAGCGTTAATTAGATATGGCCCTGCGTGTGTGCGTGTGCGTGTTTGGAGTTTTTTGTATTATGTGTGTATGTGCGTGCGGCCATTTTTCAGCCTCGTTTTGAATCGAGACATTTGAGACTTTTCTTCAGATGCCGTTCAGAGTGGTTATGAATTCAGAGGTGAACTTCTGGCTTTTCATAATTAGCCTGCGATTACTCACTAGCAAAACAAAACCATGGAAAGTACTGCGCTTGCAAACTTCCACAGGTCAGCTCCCTAGTCCACTGCCTCGTGCATGTGTGTGTGTGTGTGTGTGTGTGTGTTTGTGTGTGTGCAAGACAAATATAACACATTACATCATGGTTCAGGTGTTACAGAAAAAAGGTGTATTAAATTATTTACTAAAAAACAATGGATATGAGAGTCGGTTCAGTCAGTAATGTAGGTGGGTCAGAGTCAAAAAGAGCACAGTGTTTTCTGGTCAATTGGAAAGACTGAGTGCACCAACAGCTATTTCCAAATTTAAAGGGCTATTTCACTGAAATTATGAATGGCTTATTCTCTCAATGAGCCTTGGCGGACACTAAGTCTGGTTTGCTTTCTGAATGAATCGTATACGTACCTCACACACAGAGTATGTAAAAGCCTGACTGTCATTGTGTCGGTACAGCGAGATCAGGTCTGTTTTACCTGTTTGTGTTTGCATGCATATGCACTGTGTCTGACATCTGTACTTTTGCCTGACTGGCTTTTATGGTGCCATATGGGAAAGTGCTCAATCCCCAAGCATGTAGAAACACACACATACAAGATGGGCTGACTGACACAAGGCAAGAACCTAATAATCTTTCTCTAGCTTCTGTCAGAAATGTGTGTACAATCTAAAAATAATTAGTTTATAAAAATAAATAGTTTGTTCAAGCACTTAACTTAATTACAATTCAACACTGCCTCTTACTTCATTAATACAGTATGATAATGCAGCATATTACATCCAGCTTGTTTGATCATATACTGATCCTTTTTTCCAGTGCATTAGGAGTTCAGGTTGTCTGTACTTTCCCCACATTATGTGCACACATGCAAACTAGTCTCCATCACCCACCCCTGCATACTTCCAACGCTCCTGACTGGAGTTACTGGCCAGAGGAGGGGGAAAATGTATGAATCAGTCCAAGGCTGCTCACTCTCAGCAGAGAGGGACAGCCAGAAGAGAGTAAGGGGAACAAGGGAAAAGAGGAGAAGAAAGATGTGGACGGAGCAGAATAATGGAGAAGGGCGAACACTGAGAAATATAGAATACACAAGAGACGGCAAACTTGTTGCCCTCACGGCCTTAAAAAATGTTAATGTCAGCAGTCTGGCCAACTGCTTGTTTGGCTTTTTTTCCTCTCCTCTACACCCGGATGTATCGGTACTGCCAAATGTGTGTGAGTGAGTGTGTGTGTGTGTGGGGGGGGAGGTTATGGGGGGAGGGAGGGGGCAGGTTTTTTACAGGCTTTTAGGGGATATGGCCATTTGGCTGCATGGGTCATAATGCCTTTGATGAAGGACTTTGGTCTCACACATACACCCTTTGCCCCATATTTTTATTTTTACACACACACACACACACACACACACACACACACACACACACACACACACAGAGCGTTGGGTTGGGCAGCCCAGTGGTTAGAGATCCAGATGGTTTTATGGTTAGTTAGAGAGTACGCTCAAAGGTGCAACCAAAGCAGGGAGTATGTATGTGTGTGCGTGTGTGTGTGTGTGTGTGTCATGCATTTTAAGGCTATGTTTATGGAAACTTATGCTTCCTATGCTATTTTGGGCTTCTCTTTTTGTGAATACTAATTTTACTGTCAACTGTAAAACATTCATACACATACACATTAACCCTTAGTTTAAAAAAATGTAACTTTGTAACAATTGATTTTCAACAGCAGTGTGTGTTTGTGTGTGTGTAAATAAGAGAGAGAGAGAGAGAGAGAGAGAGGAAATGAGACAGAGGAAGAGGGAGAGTGCTGGTATGTGTCAGACTAAGATGACTACGTTTGAGGTTCCCCGATTCATTAATAGTTGGGTGTCTGGATATCATTGGTTGTTTGTGGATTTACTAGAACAAGAAAGTTATACCCTGGAAGGCAGTTTCCCAGTGTGTGTGTGTGTGTGTGTGTGTTTCTCATTTGTAGCTTGTCCATTTTTTCAAGTGTAATCAAAACCACATACTAAAGGACTATGTATGACATTCCCATTCGTCTCTCTCATCTTTTTCCTCCCTCCTTTTTCTGCTGCAAAATCTAATTATGAGTGTTTACCTCTGTTTTTTCTTTCATCTGCCTTCTCATTGTCTCTTTTCTTTAAACCCAGTTTCTGTCACTGATTACGATTACCACTGAAGTGATACTGCTAAAGCTAAGTCGAGTACAACCAGTTGTAAATCAGCCCACAACAATCTGGCAGTGGCTTTTAAGGTTTTTCTGGTCTTTTATAGGAAACGCCAGCGCTAAACTGTAAATCTATATGATTGCTTTTACTTTTGAGCCATATCCATATTAACTCTTCTCTCTCACACACATACATGAGTAAGGAGTGTTTTTTTTCTCTTTCGCCCCCTGCAGGAGAAAGAGAAGAAGTACATGCTACAGGTGGACAACCTGAAGCTGCGGGATGTGGAGAAAGGCTTCATGTCCAGCAAGCACATCTTCGCCCTCTTCAACACTGAACAGAGGTGCATACATGCACAAGCACACATTATACACACATAGCAAACATATTGCTACTGAAATAAGCCGAAATAAGCAAAACGTGCAATTACTGTCATAAAACATTGTTAACATCAGAACTTTTTGTACAGCTGCTGAAGTAAAAGCATACGCAACAATGTTTGTTTTCCTGTTGTTGCACATCGGCAGGAACGTATACAAAGACTACCGTCAGCTGGAGCTGGCCTGCGAGAGTCAGGAGGACATTGACGCATGGAAGGCGTCCTTCCTGCGAGCTGGAGTATATCCTGAACGGGTTGCGGTAAGATTTATAGTTCACGCGGCATTATACAGAATTTGCGTATTTAATGCATAAATAAAATGTGTGTTGTCAAAAACACATGGAAAAATAAAACACGTTCTTGACCCTCACTGTGTCATGAAGTTAAGCTTGTTTGCCTATTTTTTAAACAGCAGTTTAGACTTGTTGTTGTTGTTGTTGTTGTTGTTGTGTATTTTAGCCTGTTTTAATGTTGTCCAGTCTCATGTGATTCTGTATGTGTCCTTTTCAATGTCTGTCATTGTTCCATCACTGTTTGACCTCGTAGGAGAAGGAAGGGAAGGTATGTAATCATTTTATGTATTTGTATTTTATGTGACACATTTTATGCTACTATTCTCATTGTATACAAAAAAAAATCTCGATCTGTCTGCAGAGTGATGGTGGTGATGACAGCAGCTCAGACAGCTTCATGCACAGCATGGACCCCCAGCTGGAGCGCCAGGTGGAGACCATTCGAAACCTGGTTGACTCCTACATGGCCATTGTCAACAAGACTGTTCGCGACCTGATACCGAAGACCATCATGCACCTCATGATTAACAATGTGAGTCTCTGGTGTGATATGCAGAAGTGTGTTGTTTTTTTGTTTTTTTTTTTACATGTGACAAATAATGTAGCAGAGTCTTATTCCGCAGTCATTTATTTCAGTTGAAGATGTGTCAGACAATTTGCAATGCAGCTCTCTTTCTGTACAATCCCAGACGAAGGAGTTCATCAACGCTGAGCTGCTGGCCCAGCTGTACTCGTGCGGGGACCAGAACACGCTGATGGAGGAGTCTCAGGAGCAGGCCCAGCACCGAGACGAGATGCTGCGGATGTACCACGCCCTGAGAGAGGCCCTCAGCATCATTGGAGACATCAGTACGACGACTGTAACCACCGCCATGCCGCCACCTGTGGACGACTCCTGGCTGCAGGTGCAGCGGACCGGCTCTGGAGGAAGGTAATGCATGAGAGAGGAAGTGCATTAGAAGCAATGCACTTGGCAGTATTCTTTCTTTCTTTATTTAATGATATATAGGTTGGTTATATAATTCAGTATTTAGGTTTTAATGTAAAAAATGTATCCCAGTTATTTTTCATGAAACAGTGTTGAGAAACTTTGATGATTGTACTGATTGTACTTTACAGTGAGAATTATTTTTACTAGATTCATTTAAATGTATGGCTAAATCGTTTCAGACGTCACTATAGCTTGAAATATTCTCTCACCCCCTCTCTTCCAGGTCCCCTGCCACAAGTCCGCTTCCAAACCGCAGAGCCCCACCAGGACCTCCTGCCCGCCCCACTTCTCGCGGGCCCCCTGCTGCAGGAGGACCCCCTGTCCCGTCTCGACCAGGAGCCTCCCCTGATCCCTACGGCGGGCCACCACCCACTGTCCCCTCGCGACCTAACCGCGCACCCCCAAGTGTGCCCAGGTGAGCAAAACCATGCAAAGCGCTGCAAACTCAGCGAGCCTTTTATCACATGGCGAACAGTGCAGTCCGTTAACATCCAACATGTAGCTTAAATCACGAGCAGCTAGCCAACCTGACGCGCTCTCTGTTAAGGGGGGTGTGAAGACCCCTGGATGAGGGGACGAAGGAGGCAAATAAAAGCGGAGAGCAGTGGTTGTGCTACAATAGATTAAATAAGATGAATGCAGATCAATGAACGCACAGATATGATTATTAAGAGTGTTTACATTTTTTATGGTTTCTAATTGAGATGTGTGCATGCCTGTGCTTGTGAACTAGATTTTTTTTTTATCTCGTCAGTGGCGGGACACAACAACGTTGCTAAGCAACGCTCTCAGCATCTCAGTAAATCCTCTCTCTGTGTTCCGGGCTGTCGCGTGCGAGAGCCGAGCTGACGCGACATTAGTCGTTTCCTGCGCTGTAACCATTTGCGCTTCTTTTCTCTTTTCTTCATCCCTCTCTCCTTCACCACACCTCTGTCCCACACATGACTATGGTTCTTTCCTACAGAATCACTATCACTGACCAGTGAGGAATAACATCTCTGGTACGTTGGGAACTGTCCACCACCAGCGTCGCTGTCTCCATCACCACCGCTTTCCTTTTTTTCCTCCTCCTCCCAGAATGCATCCTTTTTGCTTTTCATTTACTTTTCATTTCTCTTTTCAGAGTGCTGCCTGACAAACACACACACACACACGTGGGGTGTGTGTGTTTGCGTTTGCGCCAGTGAGTGAGCTGTTTTTGGTCATAGCCTTTTGCTGTTGATGCTAATCGGTTAGAAACCTGATATCTCTGTGATGTTGCTTATATTTTCAGGCTTCATCCGTGTGTTAGCTGATTATAAAGGTGATTGTCAGTGTGAGTGAAGGTTCAGTATATCTGTGTATGTGCATTCATTTACACGCGAGGGTCCAAAAACAAGCAAACACCTTGAAATGTACTAATCCTGCCTATTCCCCTCCCTCTCCCCTTTGTATCTTTTCCTGTGTGTTTGTGTGTCCGCGGCAGTCGGAGACCCCCACCGTCTCCAACCCACTAGCCCTCCGAGCTCCTCCCTTCCTGCTCTGCCCGTCCCCGCCCTGGAAGAGAGGCCGCGGACAACAGCGCCACCCTCCTGTCGTTCTCTGCCTCACTTGACCTCAGCTGGCTCTCCTCTCCTGCACCTACCTCTCCCACACAACAAAGCCGTCTCTCTCCTCCACACCCCTGCGTCCCACAGAGACGCAAACGACTTTGAAAACCACCTGCATGACTGACAAACAATCACACAGCACCCTCAGTTCAAATAAACTATGTAGTGATGATCAAGTCATTGAGAGGAAACAAACTGGTGAGTGTGTACGCCCATATGCATGCACGCCAGCTTACATAAATACACACACGCAACCAATCTCAGACACACACACCGTTTTTTTTTCTCCGTCTAAACCGAGACTTCTGCATGACTCTTATATTCCTTTTAAATCGCTGCTGATCAAATCTTTTTTTTTTTTAAATACATGAATACCCTGTGTTGCCTGTCACGCTGGAAGAAAAACATTTCAGCATGTTTTTAAAAACTTGTCATAAAATGACAATTAGTAGGAAAGCAATAGCTGCAGATTGGTGATTTCGAGGACGACATATCTTCTTTTCTTCTTTTTTTTAAAGGTGCACTCAATAATTAGATGCCAGAGATTTGGCATCACAGGCTACAAGGTGAAACACATTTTTGCCTCCTCTCCTCTAATGCGCCATTACCCGTCAGCTATTAAACACACTCGCCCATCACTCAGCTCACACACTCACTTGAGGAGGAGCAGCGAGACTGCTGCTCCTCACCCTTTCTTCCCCTCCTTCCCTTCCTCCTCCTCCCTCTGCTGTAAGACAGGAGGTTTGATCACATGAGGACATGTCTGGATCTTGAATCACGTTGAGTGATTGAGACAGGCAATTTGTTGTTGTCTGTCTCTGTCAACGTGTCCCAACCATCTCTAAAACTTGCACAGAACCTATGCAACAACAACAACAACAAAAGGTTTCCCAATTGTTTTCTTTATTTTGAAAATGCATGGGTTGTTTTCTTAAGATGGGATCTATATGTAAAGTGGAATATATATTATATGACGTCTTCATGCAGACTGTTATACTGCTAAACAAACATGGACTAGAGGACATTTTTATTTGAAAGGAGGGGAATCTGTGACCTGGACTGCAACCTCATCTCCTTTTACATTAAAAAAAAAAAGGTTTTACTAAAGGGAAAGTGTCATGAGTGTGTTCCGAAGTCAAACGTCATCAGAAATGCTGACAGTTAAAACGTTTAGGTTGATTATCTGCAATTTCTTCTCCCTCTTTTTTCTTTTCTTCCTTCTCTCAGTGGTCACGGGGGTGAGTGAGAGCACCAACAGCCACAATCTATGCATAAAGCTACCGACCGCTCCCTCTGTTTCCCACTCACATTTGCTGTTTCGAGCCTGTGAGTTGAACCCATAATCTCCAGCCTCTACCCCTGATCTCTGTGGCCAGTGTGTGTGTGTGTGTTGTAACAAACCCATTTCTGTGAGCTCAACTGGTGTCACTTTGGTTTACTCCTCGTGCATCCCAGTACTCCACATCTACAAAGGAAACAAGCATATTATATGAGTTTACAGTAAATAGTTTATAATGGACATATCGTAATGTGTTATTCTGTATATGTGTGGTGCATCTACTTGAACTCCTACTGTCTAGAGAACCTACTTTGCATTGTATGAAATTGCTGAATATTTAAATTATTATTAATGACTGTCTGTATAAGGAAGTATAAGTAATAATTTAAAAATATATAACAGTGGTGTATATGGGCGTCTGCAAGCTGTTCAATTCCTTAGAAAGGGGGTTTTATCTGTTTTTCTTGTCTCCCTTTGTTGTGTAGAGGAGCAGGGAGATACAATGTGTGTGCGTGTGTGTGTGCACACTCCTGTAGCAGCCAGCTCCTGAATACAAACTTCTGTGGAAAATGTAAAAGATGTAAAAGGATGACTGTGCTCACCAGGATGCTGTGCTTCACTGTTAAGGTATTAAACAGTGTATCGGTGTATCAAAATGAGCTTCCTGTCTTTTTTCCTCCTTATGGTGGTCAACATTAGCATCTAGTATGAGAGCAATGAGAAATACATTGATTGCACATATACATTTATATACAACTTAAAGGTCCTTAAATTCTGTCACAGATTGTATCTCTAAACATTTCGGAACTATAGGTGGGGAAGGTGGTGCCGCTGCCCCTGACCCCGGGCTCCTCCCGGGGACTTGTGGGGGCCCACCCACAATCAAGGTATGATGACCGCTGAAGCCTGCTGACAATAAGATAGAATAGTTAGTTAAGGTATTGAAGTAATCAAAAAGCAACTAAATGTAATCAGGTACATTACTTTTATATTATGATACTAAATTGTAATTGTACAGGATTACGTTTTAAAAGTAACACTCCCATCCTTGGTTATAATAAACAGCAATGTGAGTAATACTATGTGAGTATTACTATAGAAAAATTTTAACACATACTCAATATGTATGACTCCACATAGTGCGGGTCAAGTATCCATAAGGGTACTTAACCCAATTAATTTATTTATAATTATTTAATTTTGAGAAACTTTCTTTGCATGAACACAAAAAGTTTCTCAGATACATTTGTTAAGTCATCTATGACACTAAATGATATATTTTAGGGGTTAGGTTATCAGAACTCTTAACAGTTACGAATAGGGAAACTGTTAAAAGTCAGAAATGTATTATGCATCAAACAAAGGCTGTCAAACAGAAATCCATTTAAAATCCAAATATACCAAACACATCTACTGTTAATATTATGGTACTGGATCAAAACACAACAGTTTAGAAAACATGTAAAATGACAAATAAATGCAGGCACATTGTGTTTAAGTTGCTCAATCACTTTAATTTGAGAGGAGAGAAATTATTACTCAAGGACAAAAAAAACCAGCAAGCTTCTGTTTGAAGCAGCCCGCAGACAAATCAGTTCTCTGAACATTCCTTCATTTTTATCCAACAGTCCCTGCTATTGTACATGAAAACTCATTACTGATTATCATTAGAAGTTCAGATACTATCACTTCAAATAAATATATTTTCTTTTTCTAGTTAATCTTTGTATTAAAGTCAGTGGTCACAGCGAGCCGGTGACCACCAACACCCCAACTCTGTATTACGCAATCCATGCCGCCAGTACACCAAGCAAAGCAACCTCCCCTCCACCCACCCACACACACACACACCAGGCATAATGAATATACAATATGTTACACAGATACAGTATGTACACTGCTTCTTTTACAGAAAGGACAATTGCTTCTTCATTGTTTCATCTGTTTCAATCGCGTATTTCACTTAACAGTTAATTAAAAAGGATTTTATCCATGGTTATGCCATCCTTTCTATCTTAAGCCCAGGGAAACAACTAAAATGATGTCATTGTATGTACCTTAAAAATAATAATTGAGCAGATTTATTCAGAAACCAGTTATGACTGCAAAAGTGCTGTTTAGGGTAGACAAGTACGTGTGGCCCCCATATACCTTCGACTTTAAATACATATACATGCTTTCTAGAATAGTTTTAAAACATTAGGCTCAGCAATGGTGCAATTTTTCCTGTTACTTTCAGTGAAAAATATCAATGTGCAATTTATTACTTCACTAATATGTCATTTTCCTTAAAATAAACTCAGAAGAAGATCACATATTTAAAGACCCAGGAAGATTTTCTTATGACTTGCATGAATAAGAAACATGTACTTACTATTGCAGACATCTCTGCCAAGATTTTATCTAACTTAGATGCAACAGTGTGGCTCTTGGGTATTACAGTAGTTGTAAAGAAAGAGAGTGTTACACTATCGAAACATCCATTGAGCTACATAAACACACAATGTCTTCAGGGTGAAAGATCAGTAACGATGTCAGGATTCCTAATTTTTAAAATTCATTTAATGCCAAAGTGAAATTTAAGTATGGACAATGCGAGGATAACAAAATATGAACTATACTTTTCCACTTTTCGAAAGACAGTTAATTCTATTAAGTTCCGATTGGTCCCACACTTTTGGGAATAACAAAATGTCCTGTTGACGTGAGTGGTCTTGTCCGCATCACCTTTGACTCACTTTTACGCACCTTGGTCTCACACACATACATGTATGCTGAGTTAAATTAATTTGCTTCAGCTGGATGGAACCCTCAGCATTAGAGTGAGGCATCACAGGATTCCTCTTTTCTCAGTAGAGGCTCAATAATACAAACAGAGCAGACTGAAAAGCTTTGTACAACTGTAGTGCAAACTTCCTTAATAATATAATCTCGTAGAACTCTGCACAATAAGTACAACACATGCTGAAAAGAAAACAGCATGGATTGCGTGTGCGCACACGCATGCATACACACCCGCATACACAAACACACACACATAGTCCAGTCGTAAAGGATGTGCAGTCAATCATCTGTGATGTGTAGAACTACAAGATAAAAAGGACAGAAAAGAACAGGCCCTCGTTAATCAAAGAAAGATAGATTACAGAGAGGGAGAAGTTAAAATTCGATAAAAAAAAGATGGAGAGGAAGGAGTAAGTGAAAGTGAGTTATATTACTTATTACAGATAGATTATGGACTATTCAGAGCTGAATTACTGATTTCAAATGTGTGTTAAAACACGAACTTTCTTAAATACTGTACCTTTACATGTAACCTACTGATGGAAAAGCTGAAGAACTTGCAGAATATTTTAACTATAGCAGCCAAAACAACAGCAGAGCTCTATTATGTATGTGGATTACACTGCCTTTTACAGAAAAGAAAATCATCTTGACCATTTTTTTTTCTTTCATGGGGTCTTTAAATTCCATCTCTCCTCCCACTGAATCAGAAATCACAACTGTGACTTCTCTCAGTCTAAGAATACACTTAACATCAACACAAACTTTTCACATATATCTACACATTGCACTGTACAAATATGTTTTCAGTGTTAGGAGGGAAAAAACAGCAAAAAGGTAGTTTTAGGGACAGTATCAGTCTGCAACACCTGCCTCTGTCTTTCTGAAACTGATCGTGCCACTTGTGAGCTCTTGACCTTGAAACAGCACCTACAGTTTAAAAGCTGTTACGTGCACCATGTTCCTTTACTGACTTCACTTACATTTCATCCTGCCACCAAACTAGATATCATCTTCCTGCTCCCCTCTCACTTGTCTTCAAGGTACACAAACATATTCAGGTTATTACATTCAAACATTTTTGGCATATGACTGGTGAATTGTGTAAAACTAAGATTGGCAACAAACTTGAGTTAAACACTAACTGGATGTGACAACTCTTTCAGCACTGTATCAGCTGGGGGGACAGAATAAACAGTCCCTTTATTGCACTTCTGTGTAAGAGGAGACAAGAGATGAGATGGGAATAAAAAGCATGACAAGGAGAGGAATCAGATTAGTTATTTTTGGAGAATACTGATAATCTAATCTCTGGGAAAAAGCACTACTGGCAAAGAAACATAAAGAGAAATTTATCTTGTTTTCAACGTCGCCCCTGTTCATGCCAAAACAGAACAAAGAGGAACTGGGTCAAAGACCTATGTCTATGTGTGACTGGTTTTGAAGGGTGTCCAATACAAACGTTGGTGAACATGATCGATAAATTATAAACATGGTAAACTGTTGCGTTCAATTCTCCCAAAACTACCAGACATGTTCAATATCATATACACGCCCACATGCCAACACACCCACACCCACATACACCCAGATGTATTTTTGTCACAAACCACCACCTCAAACCACCAGGATCTTGACTTCATCCTGCTCGTCTGGCCGGTAGAAAAAGGGAATGCAGGGGTTCTCCCCAAGGAAAGACGGTGATCTTAGTGTTCCCTGTGGGTTCTGGATCTCCTGGAGCAGTTGCATGATCTGCTGGGCTGTGCCATCCTCTTTGGGCACTAGGGGCTTGGAGTCGGTCTGGGGTGGTCCGGTCAAAAGCGTCTGGGTCAGGGGTGCTTCCAGGCCTGTGGTGGGGTCTGACAGAGGAATTACTTCCATGGCTTCTGCAGCAGACAGAGAAGGGGAGGATGCGGGTTTGTATTCTTCATAAAGAGACCAGGAGAGTCATAACATGTATGCTAACATGTATGCCAATTATTCCAGTCCAATTAATAAATCTGTCCAAATACTTAATTAAGATGCTGACACCATGTTGTGCCACAATGTCAATTTACCTCCAATATACTACACCAAACCCCTGACATCTGCCATCCACAACAGAGACTGTATTAGAAAAACTCCCTCCTTTAGAGGCAAGATTAGCATGAAGCTGATTGAGAATATAGTGAGTGCGTTACGACTGGTTGCCCCAGTAATACCTACCTGCTCCACTGTCAGCATTAACCTCTGCATTTGTGTACACTTGATGCTCAGGACGAGTGTGATCTTCCCTGATGTTAAGCAGGTCAGGGTTCCCTGCGCTTGTGCCGGCTACAGCTCCAGCGTAGCGGCTGTACCAGTCATTCCTCTCAGCCACCAGCCTCATCACCAGGTCCTGCAGCTCTGCCAGCTTTGCCTGATGCATAATCGAGACCCGGACAAATTGGTCAGTTAGAACATTTTGCTCTTGATGCATCTATCGGACATGATCACTGATCACAGTAAATTATTTTATTATGTGAGAAAGATTACTGATTTATTGAAGTGTCTGTCAGTGTACACCAGCTTTTTAAAAATAGCTTTTTACCAATTTCTTCTAATTTTTATGTTGGCAGTGGAGTCAGTCAGTCACCTGAAAACTATATCAGAAGCATCACACTTTACTTTAATTACACTGACTGTTTAAGTGATGAAAGTTTTTTTTTATGATTTGACAGAATGAATCACAAGAGCTCAACATTTCTGCTGGCTCTAGAAGATTTAGGAAAATCAAATATAATTTGCAACTACAATTTGCTTTTATTTTCAATAAAAATATTTTATTTTATACTACCTTCATTTCTTCTTTGTCCTGTGCCAACATGCTGATGTACTGCTCCTTCTCTTGGTGTTTCTGCTTCATGATGGCCCGCTGATTCTGGTAGAGGGCTATGTACTCCCCTGGAAAGACAGCGAGAGTGTTATTATTGTCATATCTCAATCAGGTTTTATCTCCCCTATCCAGATCATTTATTGCTTTTAAACTATTAGGCAAATCATTCATGAATACAGCAATAGCACCGAGTTAAAAATGCCTTGGTCTACCTCAATAACAGTTTCTTCAGTAATAATAAAAAAAAAGTACAGTGGGTTTGTCTCACCTATGGTGTCAGTTTCTCCAGACAACTGGATGCAGCGGTGCTCCAGCTCCTCCACCCTCTCCTTCAGGTCAGCTTTCTCTTGCATGAGGGAGGTGAAACGCTGCTGAAGCTTCTCCATGGCAGTTTGCAAGGCATGATGAACTTCCACTGGCACTCCTCCTTCTAGGCCAGAGATCGCACAGAATATACATTTTAGTGAATATTCTATGTCCCTATATGCCATGTGCCTTACTGACAGACCCAGAAGTCATTACAAGATATAAACATGATCATGTCTTCTGACTTGCACACATAACAAACATGTTCCTCACCTGAATGTCCGTGACCATGTTCACAATGACTATGTTGGCCTTGAGTGTGATCGTGCTCATGATGATGGTCATGAGCAGATTTGTGGCTGTGGTGCTGGTGCTCAGAGCTGAGGGCAACAGCGGCCTGGTGACGGGCTGTCATGTGGAGCCTGTGCTCCTCTTTGAGTTGCCTTCTGGCTTCATCCCTCTCTGCCTCCAACTGAGCCAGGGCTCCACGGATAAACTCCTCCTGCAGGGAACAGGATGTAGCGGTGGAGATGGTGGGGGAAGCTAATTTTGTCTTGTATGTTTTATACATATTTTGTAGGTTTTGTTCGAGAAGCATATTTGCCTACAAAATCTTCAGCACAAACATTCATCATCCTTCTCACCATCTCTTTCTGACTTTCAAAGTCTTCTGGAATAACTATGGAGTCTGACTTCTTTGGACTCTCTTGCAGGGACTGGCTTTCCACTCCATCTCCTAAATTACACAATGACATATCAAAGCTCTTAAACTTTTACAAATATTGTTTCTTTAATAGGTGATTCTAACCTGTAACACAAATTTATCACATTCATGGTTATGTTTTGAGCTATTCTAATAATAATATAAATTACATATAATTTTAATTTAAAATGAATTTTGAATGGAGGGTGTACAATCAAGCACGACTGACAACAACAGCAAATTAACAAATGGAGGAATTATCAATGAAATTAAAACATAAATCTTACCTTGATCTCTGGATGATGATGTAAGAGCTGTGCTGTTGAGAAGCTCCTGAACCTCAGCCTTTAACAGCTGATTGTCTCTGGCTACTTGCTCCAAACGGTCCTGTAGGGGCAGACATGGAGTCATTCAAAACAAAGAATAAAACAGTTCACTCGAGAATTACAGGGGGAACAGTGACAGAAAGTAACGATTTACAGCACATTAAGATTAAACATCAAGTTACTTCTGCTCTGAACTGAATATACTATCTATACTATCATTGTGTGATGGCTTGAATCCAAACCATTGGGTCAAATTCTGTCAGAGTGTAACTGGGTGATTTACAACCTGACACCAGAATGTGCTGCTGCAAAAAAAGGGACATGTTTTTAAACAGAATCACAAACCTGCGTTTGTTTGAGCTGACTGTTACTGATCTCAAGCTGTGCGCGGCCATGGCTTTCATCGTGGTGCAGCCGGTCCATGAGCTGGCTCTGCTGCAGATACTGTTGGTGGACCTGCTCTCTCTCTGAGGCCAGGGCCTGGTAACCTGCACAGTACTGCTGCAGGTGAGCCACCACCTGGTCCCTCTGCTCCATCAGACCCTGAGTCTCCTGACTTTTCAATTCCAGCTGGAGGCAGAAGGAAGGAAGATTTTGTGTTTAGCATTATCTTGTATATGATTGAGAACATGAACAACATGTAAAAATATATACACAAAAGCATAACAAAGTCAGTTATATTTAGTAAGTGAAGTGAAGTGTATGCATATGACCATACCTGCTCCTTGACATTGTGCAGTTCCTCTTGCAGTTCACCCATCCTACGAGCTAGCTCCTTTTTTACATGGTGCTCTGACTGGATGGCAGTGGTCAGCTCCATGTTTTCATTAGTCTGTACAAATTAATGAGTGTCAGACATTTTAGCCTGAAGGCAGCAGTATCCCACCGTTTTGAGGTAAAACGTGAAATATTAAAAATGATTAAATTTTTCTGCCTCACCAGTTTAACAAAACCATTCTGTAGCTCAGCAAGCTGGTCCTTCAGTGTACGGTTCTGGGTAAGTGCACGGCTAATAGTGGCCTTGTCTGATTGAACATCCTCCAACATGCGCCTGCGGTCCTCTGCCTCTTGGCTTTTGCTTTCCGCCTGTTGCTCGAACTCGCCCAGACGCATCTCCTGTTCTGCACACAAGCGGCTCAGCTGCTCATTATCCCTCACCTGGGGAAACATTACAGAGGTGAAGAGGTGCAAAGGTTGTACTTATGAACATTAGTAACAACAACTGTGGATCAATTTGTGGACCGCATGATTTTGTTTTTATGGTGTTTGTAATGACAGAAAATGCATACCTGTGCCTGGAACTGAGCAATAATGGCTTCTTTCTCTTGTTGTAATCTGTTGAAGTCCTCTTGCAAAGCCACCTCAGTCTCTGATGGCCCTGAGGACTGAGGGTCCGGGTTATCTTGAGGATCTCTCGCCTGGGAGAATAATACTGGAGGAAAAGGAGGAGGCCACTTCTCATACTTAATTATTTTGCTACAGTGAAATAAACAAAGCTTTAAATTTGATGCGACATAAATAGCAGTAGTTGGGGCCAGTGTGCACCTCTTACCTGCAGCATTTTTTAGTTCTGTGATACTGGCCTCCAATTCTTGGACTCTGTTGATGTTTCTGTCCCTCTCCTCTGCAACCAGTGACACCTGCAGATATTAATACACATAAATTGGTCATTTATCTGACACAACAACAGAAAAACTGCAAGGAAAAGCACTTTATCTATTTGAGCCAAAATGTGTGTTGCTGAATGTTTTACCTGTGTTAGAAGCTGTTCTGTTTTGTCCTTCCATACACGGCCCTCTTCCTGGATCTGCTCTGCATAACGGTCTCTTTCTGCCTTCAGCTGGGCAACTGACTCCATCAGCTACACCAAAAAAAAAAAAGAAAAGACATGAGAAATGGGGGAAATTGCGTTAACAAAAGATTTTGCAGGTAATTCGAAATGCACAGGCAAGAGTGCCGACACACATTTCATAGCAGTTTTATGTTCATTTTATATTACGTCCACACTGACCACCAAGTACAACAAAAAATGTCAGAGAAAGCTTTTTCCATAGAGACCTGGTGACTGTGTGTCTCTAGCTGCTGTTTTTCTTCCAGGAGTAACTGAACCTGCTGGTTGACACTGCTGGGATCTGACTGACTGGAGCACTGGAGCATGCAAATATAAAAAGGTGAACAGCAGAATGAAATGCAGGAAAACATATAAAACAAAGTTACATCAATCACAAAAGTCACAAATACTGACTCTAATACACAGATTGGATTTTTAACATATGTCTGATGTAAAATGTTAAATGAACCTGTTGCAACATGAGGTCAGCCATCTCAAGCCTCTTGCGGAGATCTTCCACCTCCAGCCTGATTGCTCCATTCTCTCGTGTTGTCAGTTTTAACTGCTCGGACAACTCTGAGCGCTGCTGCTTCGACTCCTCAATCAAATTGCTGCGAACACAAACGCAAATGCAGAGATTGAACCAGATAGTAATTGCACTTAGGTCATTTGCTAAGGCCACTCGTTGATTTGGTAAATGATTCGATTAATCTGAACTTCTGGATCTGAAGTAATTTGTCATGAGGTCCTGTAGGAATTGTATAAATCATATTATCCATTGGTATGCTGGGATAAAATGACTTACTTTACTCTTAACACCTCTAGCCTTAGACTGTCCCTCTCCTTTTCAAGCTCTTTATTGTGCTAGAGATAAAAAGAAAAACATTTATGAAAGATAACAGACAACAGACAAAGCATCTCAAGAACTTAAACTGAAACTATCTCTGCCATGTTGTTTTGTGAGGCTGCCTGTCTATATTACACACATGCAGAAAATATTCAATGAGTAAGCCAATCTTTGAAAATGCATGTGCATAGCTCATTTAAGAAGCTATGCACATGCATAAGAGAATTCTCTACACAGGGAATACAATGACTGCCAACCTTTTCAAACTGTTTCTGCTGTGCTGAGACAGAAGAGAGAGTTCGCTCCAGCTCTGATACTCTCTGTTTTGTTGCATGCAGGCGGCTGTTAAACTCCTCTGCCTCAGCTGTACACACACAGAAAGAGGGAGTCAATTACCTGCTGGGGTAATGTCTGACAATGTAATGTCTGGTAAATGTGATATTTGAGTGTATGCACTCCTAATAAGAATAAAACAGACCTGTTTTCTGACGGGCAGCCTGTTGTGTGTACTGTAATGCTGTTTGTAGCTCTGATTTCTCTGATACCAGTATACCAATGGTCTGGATATGAACCTTAGAAAGTATAGGAAACAGACAGCTAAGAACCTATGATGACAACTACTGTCAACTTATACAACATAACTATAAGCAGACGTGAATTTACCTGTAATTGCTCCCTCATGGCCCCATGCTCTTTTGAAGATCTCTGCTCAAATTCCTTTCTCTCCTAAAGGAAGAAAAAAGTTAGGAATGACAAGGAAGGGAGAATTCAGTTGACCAAAAAAATGTGAAGGCGGTGATGAATAGACAGTGGCAGATAAAGACAGACAGAAGCAGTCAGAAAGGGGCGAAAAGGTTTACCTTTTGTAGCTGGTCTGTGAGCTCCTGAGATTGCAGTGCCTGTTGGATCAACAGTATTTTCATTTAGCTTGGGAAAAATCAAAATGTCATTCAGCAAAGTTGTATAAAACTAAAATTCTGGCACTCAAAAGCATAGCTCTGAACTTCAAGGACAGGACAGGGAAGAGGGATTGAGTGATTAGTTTGCTGTTTACAGAACCTTAAAATTGAATGAAAGGTGTAAAGTACCATTATCAGACATCTATGGTCTGGTTTTTACAGTTTAGCATCTAAACCTCTCATTATGCTGCGGTTATAGATGAACATGAAGTCGACAAAGAAGATGAAGTCGACATTAATAACAGATGAATAAACTATCATGAAAACCATGCATGACTTAATCCAGTGTGTGGTTACTTAAAGATGTTGTATAGAATGCATACAGTACGTGCACTGAGGAGGTAATGATGATGTGGCGAAAGTGTCACAAGAGGTGTTTAGAAAAAACATGCACACACACAGACACACACAGCTGCTTACCAGCTGGTTTAGCTGGGTATTGAGCTGAGAGTTTGTTAGGTTGCTGGACTCCAGGGCGGCTGCCAGCTCCTGGTTCCGACTCTATCGCGTGCACACATGCATCCAGGGGAGGAGAAGGGAAAAAACAAAACAAAAATCAAGATAGATAAAGTGGAGTGGCAAAAGTCAAGCATAAATAAGGAGAAAAAAAATTAAGCATGAATCATTGATATGAACGCAAACAATAGCACCTATACTACAGTGCTGCAAAAATGTTTGTTTATAACAAGACATTATATCATTTAGATACACAATAACTGTTACTTGAAAACTAGTTGAGCTTTCATAACCATGTCACGTCATTTGTCAAATGTGAAGAGGCTCTACACAGTTTGTTTGTCAGATGAAGTCTCTGCCCACTACAAAGCTCTTTTTCATCTATGAATCATGCTGGAGCGTGGTTGTTAAAATAACAATACAAGGATTAAAGGGGAAAAAAGTTGTGGGTGTGCTACATTACATTACAAAAAGCCAGGACTTTCAACCATACAGAAAAGAGTCACTGAGTTTTGGATGGATCAACCCGCTACTCAAAAAACAAACAAACAAAAAAACATGAGTACACTGCCCAATAACATGGCTACATTTCAATCTTACCTCCAGTTCTCTCTCACTGACAGCAGGTACATCTCCATTCAGATATGCAGCAGATGACTGAAACAATACAGAGACATCGTCATAACCGGTTTGGTACATATGTTGATGCTGTTATTCAGTCAGCCCTTATTTCATTTAAGCCCTTCTTCCTCAAGAGATTGAATGAGTGTTGGTGGTTCCAAAATCATACCTCAGAGACAAGGCCATTCAGTTGCTGTGAGAGCTGTCTCAGACTCTCTGTGGAAGACAGTGGTCTGCAGGATAACACACACACAACATTATTAGGACTGAATATGCAATTCATGCAAAAGGCAAATTGTTAATATAATGATTCACACTTAATAGCAAAAGCTGTTTTTAGGAAAGGTAACTGTAAAACTAATACAATTTAGAGAAAATACATGGCATAAATATATATATCCACATGTATCAATCCACATTCTTGAATATCAGAATCAGAGGTACTTTATTAATTCAAAAAGTTACAAAGCTCCTGAATCACAGAAAGCAGATAAAAAGGCAATAAGCAAAAGCAAGTAAAAAGACAATATGCATAAGCAAGTAAAAAGGCAATAAGCATAAGCAAGGTAAAATGAAATAAGCATAAGCAAGTAAAAAGGCAATAAGCATATAGTGCTGATACAAAAATAGAATTTCTAATTAAAGACATATGCACAGGCAATTGAATGGGATTATAGATTGTCATTATAAAAATGTCTCTCTGTTATGTGTGGTTACCATAAAAAGATTTTAGCGTGAGTGGCAGTAAGGACATGGGTAACCCACCTATTTTCCTCTGTTAAACTCTCATTGCCATTGGTATCTGGGTACTCCTGCAGTGATGAGAAAGACAAAAACATTTAAGTAAAGGGGAATCTGCAGAGAGCACATTAAGTAAAACACCACCACAATATTTTGTTATGGTATGCTACAGATATGCTAAATTGATTGATATACTAAATTGATTGTTTCCATCACAACACATTAGTAACAACCAAACAACTGGCAGTGGATTCAATACATTCTTTATGCCTTCATCTTAGGTGTGAATGACAGACAGGAATAACAGAAATATGATGGGATCTGAAAGGCAGGAAAGAAAAAGAGAGATTATCCTGAAAGTGAGAGACACACCTGCAGATCAGTGTTGTGACCAACAGACTCAGAGTTATTAGTAGTGTTAGGCACAGCAGGGTTAGACACAGATGAGCCGCGATCAGACTCGTCCCTCGACTCCTCCAGCAGCTGAGGAACTGAAGATCCAATGGGCTCCACATGAAAAGTCTGAGGTAATATATATATATATATATTATATATATATATATATATATAAAACACAAACAAAAAATGCACACACTGATTTCATGCCAAGAAAATGTGCAGTCATTAAAAAAGCAGTAAAACATTTCATATTTCATTTATATATATTAAAATGAAGGCATGATAATCCACAAGCTATCAAAATATAATGGTGAAAAACTGATAGCAAACCGTGTAACTTTAGTTACGGATCAATCCGATCAAACATTTGCAGAATGAAAACGTTGAGAGAACAAAACAGTGAGACTGATCTTTCTCTTTTTTGAATGATTGATGCAAGCGAGATATTTGCAAAAAGAAAAAGAAAAATACAAAATACATACATACATACAAATAAAAAACATACATACATAACATATATTAAATGTGTGTGCATATAAATAGGGCAAAAAAAACGCAGCGATAAACACAAAGATGCGACGAAAATACAGTTAAAAAGTGAACCAGACATACATATTTTTGATTCTCTAGATCCATGCCTGCATGATGCAGGTGTATATAACTCAGCCATGCTGAGACTGACGGTACCTACTTTTCATACCCTGCCCATCCACAAAGTACCTCTATAATTAACTATGAACGTCATTTACGGGAGTAAATGAAGAAAGGAAAGAGAGAAAGAATGACAGAGGCTCACCTGACTGTTGCCATAAGGAGGAAGAGCTAATCCATTGGTTTGACTAATTGCTTTCAAAATACTGTCAAACTACAGGGAAGAAGACACAAAAGGCAGAGAGTGAAAGATTTGTGAAAGAGGAGAGAACGATTTAGAAAGTGACAGTGATATAAAACAACAAGCACAGAGGAGACACTACAAGAAATTTAAAACGGGAGATCAGTGAGAACAGAGGCGTTGTAATGAAGACAGACCAAGGTTTGTCTGGCTGGTCCAAGAGATCAGTAAACATCAGCTTTTATGGAACCATATACAAAGAAGAGTCATGAATAAGTAATCTAAATAAGAGCTGTAATTTCTTCTAAATACTGCCTTTGTGGAGGGGCTTTATTCCTGTCTAGAAATCACTTGCAGCGGCAGCAGCTGTTACTCTCTTTTTTAAAAGGCATAGAAATTAAAACTGTTCAATTATAAGTTTATTTGGTAAAAACATACATCTAAACAACCAGAAATACAGGATCTTCATAAGTGGACGGTGGTAATTGCTGTAAAATAAACTAAACCCCTGCTGGTTTACTGTTAGCGCTTTGTCTTATCTTGTGTCACAGTGTTTGAGAACAGTCAGCCTTGGCCCATCAAATCATCAGACATGTTGGGAAGAAATATTGCATCAGAACAAACAAAAAGACTCAGCAGTGAGCTGTGGAGATGTGACAAGACGGGCTAGAAACCAACTGACTGACATGGTCTAACATGTTCTGTGAAAAACATGTCATTATGTCCATCCCTGAGTTGTGAAAGCTATGTTGTGGAGTCTAATTGAGTTTTTGCTCAGCCTCTGGTTTTCAAAAATCATCAGCCTACAAACAGTGAAATACTCTCAATTGCAAACAAAAGTGGTTATTTGGCCAAGAAAGCAGGGACACAACGCAGATAAACTAAGACTGACTTACATTAATTGGAGAGTTTCTATCTGTTGTAGATGCATCAAGTCCCTTCACCTTTCTTTTCTTCTTGGCTCCTGCTCCACCACCTCGACCGTCCCCCTTTTCTCCTACACTGGAAGGGGAGCTCTTTTGCTGAAACTCTTTCAGCTGAGGAAAGAAAGTCATTCTGCTAAGTGGTATATAAAAAACATACAATAATTTATTTCATCACTGTCCTCTGACCCAGCAGTGGGCTGGACTAGGACATGTGAATTTGATATGAAACGTAACCAAGGATCACAGACAATACACCAGTTTACTCGGGATATCCAGTTTCAGTTGTATACTGGAATGCACAACCACTTCCAACAAGCTGTTGACTGTCACTTTGCTTTATTTAATCAGTGGCTGACTGTTGTACACCAAACAAAATGGAGTTCATAACTTGTGGCAAACTACCATCATCTATTTGTGTATGCCCCCGTGTCAGTGAAGACTGTCTCATGCCAAAGAGTGTTTGGCCATGGGGTCTGTAACTACTATTGTAGGGGACAAAAGTCACAATCACAAATCACAGAAGAACTGGAGCCGCAATTTCTAAAACACTGAGATTGAATAAAATGTCGAGTCTTATCATCACCACCAGCAGCACATCGGCTGTCCCCATTTTTAATTTTAAACTTAAGGTAACATTTCACAACTGATAATGCCGTCTGCCTCGCTAGCATGCCAGCACGCCTAGCTAAAATACCCAGCAGGACAGGGAAGACGGGTGTCATCTGTCAAAACAGCCCCCGTCATTCTATCCAGCTAACCGTGCTACAATGCTAAGACAGTGTTTGTTTTGCTGTTAACATTCTGTTTGTTGGCTATTCTGTTTGATAACTTAGACATTTTACCAGACAAGACAGAAACACGCCCGACACCTGTGTTTGCAACCCTTACTTTTACACACCACCAACTCTTATTTAGCCAAGTTGCTAACATTTATCTGCATTAGTTAGCACGTCGGGGTTTGCTAATAACTACATTTAGCGTTAGCTAAACAGACATCTAACAAAAAGCCAAATGTGAATTAATCACCGATAAACCTGGCCATGAGGGAAGCTATGAATACATATACGAACTAAAATCGACCAGCATTGTCTGAGAAAAGTTAATGCAATCAGTACAGGCCCAGGAGCAGCGCCGGCCTTTCCTGCTTAGTGAAGCCTCGCCTCGACTGATTTAAGTGGGACATGCGACAGCGCAGAGCTCGGGCGACGTGTAATGACAACAACACTGCTCCGTAAATAAATTTGTAACGAAACGGCGAAAAGGCACCATTAATATACACTTGACAATCAAAACGGGATAAGTGTGTCGCATAGGATTATACCTTTAAACTACTTTACCTTTTTCTTGGCTGCAGCCAGTTTGATTTGCCTACTCTGGTCGGCCATCCTGCTGCTGTGGTGCGAACCACGTCATCAGTTTGGAGCCTGGAAGTGTCTCCGCCGGTGGAGGGCGCAGGAAGGCCAGTGATCCTTGACATATACAGTAATTACTTTATTACGTCAATGGAAACTTGAAACACAAAGGAAGTTAAATGTATTTTTATTTAAAACCTTGTAGTGTCTTGAAATACATATACGTACAAATTATTACTATGAATAAATACTATTCACACTTTAGTGGATTAAAAGCAACTCTCGCTCTCTATACAAATCTGTATAGAGAAACCTGTAAACTAGACAAATAAAGAATAAATGAACGTGCTGTCTAACAGTACAATATGAATTTACTCAAGAATTCAAGAATTTTCTGAAGTCACGTGGTCTGTCTTAATATTTTGCCTTGTTACATAATGTAAGGCCTGGAATAAAACTATGAAACGGATTTCCTCATACAGTAATAAAAGAATGATAATCATTGTGCCTGTATTTCTAATAAAAATAATTTATTAGAAGGCCTGCAAGTAGAACAGGAGAGGGCAGGTATGAAGTACACACAACTGATTAAGATTATAATTATAACAAGCACAAATTGGAGAGTTTACACCTTCAATAGCACATTTACCATCATATATTGACAGTGTACATGTAATTAATGGAACATAAAAGACTGAAGTGTAGTGTTGGACACCAGTTAGCTAACCTTGACCTATGTAGTTATGAAACAGGGGACTGTAGCACCGTGCAGTATCCTATATGTGATTTTGTTTGATGTGTAACCCATTATCTTCTAATGTTCAATAAACACTGTGTTAAGGTAATGCAATTTATATGTAAACCTACATGTAACCACTGCAACAGTAGGCTGGAGGGAGCTCATGTCATGTTGCATGCTGTGTGCATTTCAGCAAATGTGTACATTGACTAAGTCCAGACAATCAAGTTGATCAGCTGTAATAACTTGTAATTTTTGGCTAATTATTCACATGAATATTACACGTGAGTGTTACATTTCTTAGTCATTGTGGTGAGTCATCTTTGCTACTAATAATACAACACAATACTCACAAGTCATACACCGTTAATAACAATGAGACTGGGTATCAGTCCATTGCACAGGGGGTCGGTCATTACATTAAAGAAAACTTCACTTCCCTAACTTCAGAAGTATAAAATATTGATTTGCAGTCTTCCCGGTCGTTGGAATGGCGTGTCGCTCCACCAATTGTTTTCATTATGCTATGTGACAGACAGCCAATCAGCATCGACACAGTGGGCACACGTAGTGACGTCTCCAAGATCTGATGTGTGCAAATCAGCGGCGGCCAGCGTTCCCGTGATAACCAATCAGCGCGTTCCAGCGAACTGCGGCTCCGCCAATCGCGGGCCTCCACGACGGGGAAGCAGTGATGGGTTATATATGCAGAGAGGGCCGTTCATTCAACATCATTTCACACTGACAATAGTAAAAGAGACCGGACGAGAGAATATCCAAAAAGGACACGCAAGGCCTGTCAAGTCACAATACTACAGTCAAGGTATGTATCAAATTGTTGTTAATTTGAAAATATGCCAACGTATTTTTTTTTTACTAAATATAATTTTAGGACTGTTTCATAACGGCCACGGTCGATGTGTAAACGTTGAACGAGAGCTACATAAGTTCACCATGGCTTTCTGGTGTGGTGGACCTTTAATGTGACTGCATTTTACCATCTATAACATAGTTTGCTACCGGTGAATGGGAGCAGTGATATTTATGAAAGGTACAGGACATGGGGCGCCACCCAGTTGTATTTATGATGTATCCTATGATTTATTTTTTCATTTTGCGAGGATTTGTGGGAACAAGGCCTTACTATGCGGTCATAGCACGTCTGAAATGCATTGGCGCACATTCAACAATAGTAGACTATTGAATACTGGGGCGATTGTGACTATTTTTTATTATAAAATAATATATTTCCCGCTGAGCTTGGCCTTTTGGAAATAACCTCTCTGGCTTTGGAGAGAGCCCTTGCACATGGTGCTGATAAGATGGGGGTGCTCAGGTATCCCACAGCCAGGCTGTTCATGCCTGGATATATGCACCTCTGCCTCTCCTCTTCACTGAGGGGGGGGGTCCTCTGTACCTTTGGGCTCTGCCAGGTACATCTTTAACCGAACCATCAGCGGTGACATTCCGTGGCGTTTCTGGAACCCTGGCTTCATAGTTTACCAGTGACGTCACTCGCCTTTAAAGTCTGCTAGGCTCTGAAGCCTCAATACAGGACGTCGCACCACTGGGAGCGGAAGTTGTTCGCGGAACGTAGAGCCACATGAACTTAAATGTCGATCTCATTACCCAGATATTGATCAGTACCGATCCCAACGTTGATATCGACACAGCGATATTTTAGATCGATCCGCCGACCACTATTAAGCTGGTCCAGACGTGCACTTGGGACTAGGTCACGTTTTTTTTTACGTTGCACTCCTTCCTTTGCAGGTGTTTGTTCTGTCTGAGCACGAAAAGCTATGAAGCTGTTGTGGGTGCTGGTGCTGGTGCTGGTGGTCGGCGCTCTGGCCGACGATGAGGACAAAAAGGAGAGCGTAGGAACGGTCGTTGGGATTGACCTGGGGACCACCTACTCATGGTTAGGATTGGTATAAATTTATTTGAACAAGTCAAATAAAATGCTACATTGACAACAATTAAATATTTGAATATTATATGTTTAATAATAAATGTCCATAATATTTATATTTAATCACAAATGTCTGTAATCAGTTTTCTGAAATCATTTATCAAATGTTTCACTGCAGTGTTGGAGTATTCAAAAATGGGCGCGTGGAGATCATTGCCAATGACCAGGGTAACCGCATCACTCCATCGTATGTGGCCTTCACCAGTGAGGGCGAGCGTCTGATTGGTGATGCCGCCAAAAACCAGCTGACCTCTAACCCAGAAAACACCGTTTTTGATGCCAAGAGGCTGATTGGCCGCACTTGGGGCGACTCATCTGTGCAGCAGGACATCAAATACCTGCCCTTCAAGGTCAGTTTCTGCTCTTACATTACAGAAATATATTGGTCTTATAGTCAAAAGGTATTGAGAAAATTGTCGCGTGACATACATATTAAATGATGGATGTTTTGTTTCAAGATTACTGAGAAGAAAAGCAAGCCCCACATTCAGGTTGACATCGGTGGTGGCACGATGAAGACGTTTGCTCCAGAGGAGATCTCTGCCATGGTGCTGACCAAAATGAAGGAGACTGCTGAGGCTTACTTGGGCAAGAAGGTATAAAAGATTACAATTCTGATTGACTAAATACTACTCTAGTCCTAAACGAACATATCCTGATCGAATTTTCTTACCTTTTTTTCAGGTCACACATGCTGTGGTCACTGTCCCAGCCTACTTCAATGATGCCCAACGTCAGGCCACCAAGGATGCTGGAGTAATCGCTGGTCTGAATGTCATGAGAATCATCAATGAGCCGTAAGTATCATGTGGGAGATATTTCAACCAGTTGTCGTTTTTGAAATTGTGAATATAAAAATATTAAATTAAAAGATAAAAACATTTCGGTTTTGACCAATAATAAAAGACAAATATAATTCCCTCTTTTAGAACTGCTGCAGCTATTGCTTATGGTCTCGACAAGAAGGATGGTGAGAAGAACATCCTTGTGTTCGATCTGGGTGGTGGCACCTTCGACGTCTCCCTCCTGACCATTGACAATGGCGTGTTTGAAGTGGTGGCCACCAACGGTGACACCCATCTTGGAGGCGAAGACTTTGACCAGCGCGTCATGGAGCATTTCATCAAACTGTACAAGAAGAAGACTGGCAAAGATGTGCGCAAAGACAACCGTGCTGTGCAGAAGCTGCGTCGTGAGGTTGAGAAGGCAAAGAGAGCTCTGTCTGCTCAGCACCAGGCCCGCATTGAGATTGAGTCCTTCTTTGAGGGAGAAGACTTCTCTGAGACCCTGACGCGTGCCAAGTTTGAGGAGCTGAACATGGTTAGTCTTTAACACATCATTCAATTAAACAAACGCAATGGACACAGCACCACTGGAATGTGTTTGTTTCCTTTGTACAGACAGTTATGTTTGATAGACTTCTCAACCTGCTGCTTTTGTTACAGGATCTGTTCCGTTCCACAATGAAGCCTGTACAGAAGGTGCTGGAGGATGCTGAGCTCAAGAAATCTGAAATTGATGAGATTGTTCTGGTTGGAGGCTCCACCCGTATCCCTAAAATTCAGCAGCTGGTAAAGGAGTTTTTCAATGGCAAAGAGCCCTCCAGGGGCATCAACCCCGATGAGGCCGTTGCGTACGGAGCTGCTGTTCAGGCCGGAGTGCTCTCTGGAGAGGAGGACACTGGTAAGTCATCACCCTCATACTGTAACACATCTGTTCCACTGAACTAAACCTTTAATGTTTCCCCTGTTCACTTGATGTTTTCCTCTCTTGCAGGTGATGTGGTTCTTTTGGATGTCTGCCCCCTGACTCTTGGTATTGAGACTGTTGGCGGAGTAATGACCAAACTGATCCCCAGGAACACTGTGGTGCCCACAAAGAAGTCCCAGATCTTTTCTACAGCCTCCGATAACCAGCCTACTGTCACCATTAAGGTCTATGAAGGTAAGGCTTGGAGACTGCACCATAAACATTGCCAGTGTATGATTGAAAATAGCACAAGCTCAATTATTGACTCTGTCTCCAGGTGAGCGTCCTCTGACAAAAGACAACCATCTGCTGGGCACCTTTGACCTGACTGGCATCCCTCCTGCTCCTCGTGGTGTGCCACAGATTGAAGTCACCTTTGAGATTGATGTAAACGGAATTCTGCGAGTCACCGCAGAGGACAAGGGCACAGGCAACAAGAACAAGATCACAATCACAAACGACCAGAACCGTCTCACACCTGAGGATATTGAGCGCATGGTGAATGATGCTGAGCGCTTTGCTGATGAGGACAAGAAGCTGAAGGAGAGGATCGATGCCCGCAACGAGTTGGAAAGCTACGCCTATTCTCTGAAGAACCAGATCGGTGACAAGGAGAAGCTTGGCGGCAAGCTGTCAGATGACGATAAGGAAGCCATTGAGAAGGCAGTCGAGGAGAAGATTGAGTGGATGGAGTCACACCAAGATGCTGATCTTGAAGAGTTTCAGGCAAAGAAGAAGGAGTTGGAGGAGGTGGTTCAGCCCATTATCAGTAAGCTTTATGGTAGTGCCGGTGGACCTCCACCTGAGGGCGCTGACACTGAGCAAGAGGAAAGGGATGAGCTCTAGGCAGATTTGTGGTTAATTTTGCTGTCACCCTTTGCCTCTCTTGTGGTGGCATCTGGATGTTCACATTGGACTGATGGGACTCAAATAGTGAGTGGAATGTTTGAAAATGGGTCTAGATAACAAGCAACCACACTGAATGTTCACAAAGACTTTAAAACAAGTTTCAGTGAGTCAGACGCGGTCTCTTCGCTAACAGGTGGAGATATAAATCAGCCCAGTGTAAGGCGTGTTGCTGCTGTTCTCAGGCAGTGTGTTTTGTGTTCTTGGAGATCTGGGTTTGGGGGATGAACAATGTTATTTATTAAACTGGACAGAAATAAATCTTTGGTATAAAAAAATCTCATCTATTGCTCTATTAATTTACAATTTAACAAACCAAGAAATATTTAAATCAGTGAATATGTGTGTCTTTAACACTCACAAATCCAGGCTTTTCTTACCAGACACATGCTTCAAAACTATTCACTTTATAATGTTCATTTCATAAATACACAAACTGTCTTAGCCTGGTTAAGGATTTACAAATATTTTATTACATTTTAAGGCACATTACGCAACAACAGTCACAATACAGTCATTATATAAGACACCATGGGTATCCATCCCTCCAAATACAAATGCCAGGTATATTGTCTCTGTGGCAGCTGTGCTGTCTACCTGCCCATCATCATGCACCTTCCAGGGCAATAAACACATGGAGTGATCTAGGCGATTGGGTGGCATGTCTCCTTCAAATTTCAATAGGATCCATCTGTTTTTATCTGTAAGCATAGTATATTACAACATACAAAGGTATTAAGGTCAACTCCATTTATATAAAATGTGAAGAAATAAATGGCTGAATGTGACACAATGTAGTATAAAAAGCAAATCGATACTTTATCCAATCAGTTTAAAAGCAGTTTACCAGTGTTGAATCTGTACATGAAGTTGCTGGCTCCATCTGCAGTCATCCCTCCAAAGATATAGATTTTCTTTCCCAACACCACAGCTGAGTGGGCTGCTACTCCAGGTGGGATATCTCCTTTAGCCTGCACTCTCTCCCACCTCATGCTCCCTTTAAAAGTAGATCCACAAATTTTCCATAAAAACAAACTTTTTCGCATACCACATCAAAGTTCTGACGCTCTATGAGTTCAGATTTACCTGTGTCGAGACAGTACATGTCACTGTGGAATTTGTCTCCAACCATGCCTCCATGAATGTAGATCTTTGCACCCACTGCTACGATAATGTGACCATGTCTGGCTGGTGGATGTCTGCCTTGTGTTTCTGGTTGGGACCAGGTGAAAGACACTGGAACACATTTATAAAAAATGTTATGAATACGCAGTCAAAAACAACTACTACAATGTGTTGGTTCCAATATTAATGCTGACATTTGAAGGTAAAAGTGAAATTAAAGCAAATTATTCCTCTTTAGACTCCTGCTTGTTACAATTGTGTTGGACAGCTGGTTAGTACAACAAAAACCTGCATCGAAGACATGTAGCTTTTGGTCAGACACCGGTGCAGCTCCTGCTTCACCACCAGAAAAGACATAAAGTTTGTCCCCAAGGCAGGCTGAGTTGGTGTGGTAAGTCCTTGGACTGGGAGGTTTCCCGGTTATCGATACGTCCTTCCAGCAAGAGCCACCCTCTGGATAAAAATGATAATTAACCAATAGGAAACAATAATTAACCAATAGGAAACAGCCTGAAAGCAAATAAACTGTTAATCTCAACCTGAGACTGACAATCAGAAAATGTCTGATGGAAAATTGTGTAGATTTTCACTGCAACATGACTCTACAGCAGCTTAATTCATACATCAGTATCTCTAGTTAGAATAAAGCCTTTACTATCTGTGAAATATATATTTCAGCAAAAACAAATACATAGATGAACATTTGTTGGAATTTACCTGATAGCTTTATACTCTGGATACAAGAACGATTACCAGTCTGCTGTGCACCACCAAACACCCAGAGGCTCTGTGGGCAGTTCTCAGGCACAAAGCTGCAATGTTCATATCGAGCCGCCAAACCCTCCCACTCAGGAATATCCCATTCATGATTATCTGGTGATGTCAAATACAACAAACTGTACGTTATGTTACTGCATCTGATGTAATGAATGTAATGAACTGATTTTACAATAAAACAATATAAAGGGAGCAATAAATTGTTCATATTTCATTGTTGATTGTGATTTTATGACAAGTCATTTATTCACTAAAACAGCCAAGGTCAAACCTGATGTTAGTTTTAATTATAATTTTTGTCATTAGACTTCATAAAGCTGATGGTATCTACAAAAGCCCAAACATGGGTGAAGGTACAGTATAAATAATGAAGAGCATGATTAAGTGTCATGTCCCAGGGCAGGTTTTTGTATATATACACACAGTATACAGACACCCACACAACCACACACACCTAGATTTATGATATGTGACTGTGAAAAGCTGCCACTGGGGTCGGCTCCCCCAACAATAAGGATTCTTCCTTTTCCTCCATCTCCTGATGAAGTAAATGTGCAAGTGTGGCCCACGCTAACACCTGGAGCACTTCCTCTTGGTATCAAAGAATACCTGTAAACAACAACAGCATCTTAGCAAAGGCAATCAATGTTTTTACTGTATTAAACAACACAAACGTCACTGTTTCACTTCGATTCACTTACCATACGCCTTCTTTGGGTTTATCTAGTGGCTCAAGTACAGGTAGAAGCTCCATACCTCTCAAAGAAATGTTGATGATTCTGAAGTTATTGTCTTAGTGCTGCTAATGTCAGTGATCAATGCTCTAGATTTGCAGTTGTCATGCTAATTCTTGTGTAATTTATTTACACAAGAATCTATAAGATAATATTTTATCCTGACGCCACACGAGACCAAATTAGCACACGTGACTCAAGAGTAAGAGTAGACTAGTAAGAGTAGACTAGTAAGAGTAGACTAGTAAGAGTAGACTAGTTCCAAATCGGACACGTCGCTGAAGACTGGCTCAGCATTTACATTCTCGAAGCCGCCACCTAGCCTCTTGCTAACTGACATGAGCATGTGAAGACCTTCTTCCCACTAACCTGCCTTTTCACGTGCAACTGTAGAAACTAATTGTCCGCTAATTGCCAGTTCGCTGGAGTCGTATTATTTGCTAACAGGTCCCCTCAGTGGTGTTAATGGGGCTGATAGTAAATGAAATATCTAAATTAGCTTCAACCCCAGTCATAACTGAGCTAACGTAAGGTGGAAACGTAGTTGCTATGGTTGCCTTAGCGCATGCGCAGTTTACCACACAAGGCCACGTGACTAGCTTCTTCGTCTTGTTTTTTAATGTTAACTACAAAATCATAGTACAAAACATCATAGCAAAACAACACAGAAAAACATCATAGAAATAATAAAGGAGTAGACATCGACCGCGACTGCCTACTAGCGCTGGCGAGACGTGGGGCCGCCATCTTGGGCCGGTCACCCGCTTCACTCAACGCAATCTGTCACTGAACAGTCAGCGCATTTAATTAGTCATACCTCACTGAATACCGAACTAATTTTCACGCGGTTTTCTTTTTTTGCTGCAAAGGTCATACATGTAGCTATGATACAAGACACGTGGTTCGGCATCTTTTTACATTCATCGTAGTGTTAACAATATAATATTCTGATATGATATAAAGTGACCAGACGTCCGAGATCAAAAATGGGAACATAATCACCGAAAAGCGGGAAAAAATATTTCCAGTTTGACTTGAAATTTGAAAAACCTAATGTTGTGTTTTCAAAAACAAAACGGGGACAGAGGCAGATTTTTGTGTGTGATATGTCATGTAGGCTATGACAGCACTATAAATATGACAGAGAAGCAGAAACAGATAGTGGCAGTAAAGTCAGATATTTTAATAAAATAAAGAATCAATATGATAATTAATTATAGTCTAAAAAGCCTGGTGCGACCATGTGAAACTTTGACCAGGTCTAGGCTTCAAGGTTCACAGTGCTCTGGCAACTTGTTTCTTATTGTGTGTTATTGTAACTATGACCGGCCCAGGATGGCGGCCGTATTTCTTACACCCAGCAGCGAATGCGGCGTCTACTCCTCTATTATGTCTCTGGCAAAACATTGCCAGTCTTTTTCTTTTTTGGTGTTTGTTGGCGAACGGTAAACTAGTTTAGGTGTCATACCGCCACTAACTGGACTGGAGTGTGGGGCGAGAAATTGAACAGAACATAAACAAGAAACTACATAAAAACACATGTATTGTAGCCAATTTGGATTTTTTGTATCTTTTGCGTGTATGTGTATGTGGGTGGTTCGGGGGATCTTTCTGTGTGGAGTTTGCATGTTCTCTCCGTGTCTGCGTGGGTTCTCTCCGGGTACTCCGGCTGTGGGGGTTAGGTTAATTGGCCACTCTAAATTGTCCTTAGGTGTGCATGTGAGTGTGAATGGTTGTTTGTTTGTATATGTATTCTGTGTTGGCCCTGCGATGGACTGGCGACCTGTCCAGGGTGTACCCTGCCTCTCGCCCGATGTCAGCTGGGATCGGCTCCAGCTCCCCCCGCGACCCTTAACAGGATAAAGCGGTAGAAAATGAATGAATGTATGTGGGTGTGTTTGGTTAGGCAATACGGTTGCTACGGGGTTACTTGCACACCTGGTGGCATGGGTGGTAATCAGGTCACACACAGGTTCGATAAGGGAGACACAACTGATCAGTGGCAGGGGAATGAGGATCAGGGAAACCATGTCAACCGTGTCTGTGTTGTGAATGAGTTTTGTGTTCCAAGCTTAGTATTTTTGTCTTCTTATATGAGCTCTTTTCTTTTGGCACCCGGCTCTTTTGTAGGTGTTTATTAGAGATTTGGGAGTTAATAAAGAGTTAAACACATACCCATGGAGGACCACATTTGTACACACCACCACAAGTTGGAAACTATTTCAGATCCCCTCAAGTGGTGTTTTTTTTGGGTAGATTGCCACTATATCATGAACTTGTTTCACTTTTTTTTTTCTTATTTGATTTCACTTAAGATTCGTACATCAACGTGAGCAGGACCCCACATGTAGCAGACAGACACTCCCATTCTTGGGGATTTGTTTATACTGACAAATGGTGTGATGTCTCACTGGTATATATTCTGCTGCACCTGCACAACCTATAACAGTATCTTTGGAGCCATCTGTTACTGCGCACACAGAATCGGTGCTGATCAAAATAATTCCCTCCCCCAAAGTATCCAGTCATATATGCAACGTATGACCAGCAGGCTGTGCCATTGTATTTTTGTTAAAGAGATCAGATTGCTTACTAGATTTTCTTGGCCTGCCTGGGAGTCTTTGTTACATAGATTATGTGTATGTTAATGTAAAATATTGTGTGTAAACATAGCATAGGAATAAATGATAGCGATGCTGTCTTTTAAGGATAACTGCAAAACGTATTCTCTAAAAACAATAACGACAAAGACAATAACGATAAAAACTTAAACAGATATGTATGAACAATGTCACAAACTCAGAGCTCCAACGTTATGCGGCAATGACCATTTAGGGATTAAATGAAATTCTGCCTCTGCAACTTAACATCTTCTGTAGAGCCGCAACAATTATTTGATTGATTAATCAGCATCAGGAAATATTAAGTGGTTGGAAAATCTGATGATTCCAGGTTCCCAATGGAGACCGAGCAACTTCTCTGTTTAAAGTGTGGTAAATTAAATACATACATAACAAGGTACAGACAATTAACAACTCATTGTGTTCTGACCAAGCCATGGCACTTAAACATAAACTGCTCTGTTTGTCCTTCAGGAAGCAGGGTATGAGATTCAGGAAAATACTTTGTTTTCCCTTCACTTGTACCTGATAAGGAATGAATGAATCAGGGGGTTTTTGTGGAACAAAAGAATCAGAGGAAAAGGGACCGTGGTTATGACTTTTGGAGGCAGGAAAAAGAGATAACTGTAAATATATTTTAGTCAGACCAAAATTATTTCTTCAAGTGAATGCTATTGTGAGCATGTTGTGGACACAATGCATGCTAATTTGAATTCAGTCAATGTATGGTGTGGTTGGAAGGCTATTTAAATGCTATCCTCCCTCACCCCCCCAATCTCCCATATAATTAAGCTTGATTTTGGTGTCTTCCTGGCAGGTGGCAGATTAATAATCAAGATTATAATAGAAAGTTCATTCCTGGGTTACTGGTACACTGCCACTGGGCAAGATGTCAAAACAATGCGCTGTGGAGATCATTAATGTGTTGCATTTAACCCAGAAGTGTGTTAAACCCTGCTGCAAAGTAATCTGGATTACTGGCACCCAACCAAAACACTGGCTAGTCCACTGAATTCCAACAGATCTGTCAGAAAGTATTGTGTTTCCTTCCAGAATCAACATTTTCCACAGGATACTATACAATAAAATACTCCCACATTTGTTTTGAGTGAATTTGCATTTATTAAGTAAATAAATAATTTTCCTGAAAGATTCATTCAAAGACCATGTTGCACAAACCCTAAGGAAACCCTAACCCCAAAGACAGTCTTACAAGCAAAGCTACATTTTAGAATCACACACTCTAATTAACAAGAATTCAACCACAGGTGAGTCTAGTTATTCATTAGACACGGGTCCAGCAGACTGTTGGAAATTCAACTTTCTCTCTGTGCTTGGCTTTCACAGGGTTACACGTATATACTGTGAGCACTGTTTGACCATTGAAGCGTGAAAAACATGTTTTTTTTATTTATTTAGTTATTTATTTTATTTTATTTATCGGTTATTTATATTTATGGTTTATTTAACCAGGTAGGTATATTGAGAACCAGTTCTCATTTTCAATGAACCTGGGTTGTCATTGTTTGTTTGTCTTTAAATGGTTGTAGACTTATATTACTAAATTAACTTTTGTAAATTTGCCAATTCATGGGACATCTGCTGTGTGAGTGCAAACTTTCTCTCTCTCTCACACAAACTCACACGCGCACACACACACACAGACGGCATCATGTTTCTTTTCTTCTCTTCCTAATAGCTGCTGAAACCATCTACACAGCAGTTCTCAAAGATGAGCTGCCTCAGAGTTTACCTGCGGAGGCCTCCTGCCAACTCCTCTTGCACATCTTCCTTCCTCCTGACCACCTATGGTATGTGACGTTCCTTTTATTCTGCAGGAAAATACAATTTTAGGCTGCAGTGACAGGTGAAAGTGTGTTAGGTTGTTATCAATTATTTGACATACACCTATGAACCAAAAAGACATTACATTCTTCCTTATGCTTACAACTTCTATCTGTGTTTCTATTTTTTTAATGGTAAAAATGGTAAAGGAATGTGTTGTATAAAGCGCTGTATTACATTGGTGTAACAGAGCAGACACCTGATCCGCCTGCGTGTCTAACATGACTCGCTGCAGCGTGTGGGCTCGGATGTTTCCACATGTCCTTCTGTCTGGTAATGAGTTGGCCCCTCCTTATCTGGTGACACCCTAAATCATTTATGGAGGGCATGAGCTGGCCAGGGGGAGGATACACCTGCACTTTGTACCGCAACACCAAAGCTTCATCCATTATCCAGTTTTCACCTGTTCACAAAAATGTATCAGGATGGATGCAGTTACGGTTGTTGGGTTGACGTTTGTATTTTTAGTTGTATCAGTAGATGGTCTACGTCTAGGTTGTGAATGTGGTGGATATTAATGATGACAGTGACTATCTCTGAACATCCCTCACAGTGAGATGTAGGACCACATGACCATATCAGCTCCTCCACGGCTCTATGTCTAGCTGCTTCATTATGCTGTTTGTGTTGCTGATTTGAATGTCACGCTTTGGTATATGTCATACAGACTTACTATCATTTGTTAGAAACAGAAAACCAGGCTTGACTGAGGTATACACAGTGGAGTCTAACACACACACATGCACACAGATTTACGTGTAGATTTAGTATAGTATTTTCTTCCTCGTTTGGTTATTTGATTAAAATGTGTTTTGGTATTACATTCTATACTGTTACTCAAGGATGGGATGTTTACTTTAAAAATGTAATCCAGTACAGTTACAAGTTACCCGTTAAAAAATGTCATCAGTAACTTACTCAAAGTATCACAATATAAAAGTAATGTACCTGATTACTTCTGGATTATATCAATACCAAACATCAATTAAGTTATTAAAAAATCAGTGGTTGTTGGGGCCGTTGGGCTGTTTTCTGCTCTAAATGTAAGAGTCAAGCCTTAGTGGTACATGGCACTGTTTTGTGTGACGGCACCGATGGCTGGGTCACTGTGGCAATGACAAAGTATGTTCATGTTCAAGATGAATTTTAGCCCTATTATTATTACAGTATAACTTTAACTACACATCAATGATGGTTAATAAACTTCATTTTATGGCACATGCAACATAAACAACAACAACAAAAAACCCCCCCTTCTAATTTGGTCCCAAAGGGGATACAGTTCTGGTTGTGGATTGATGGTGGCCTTCAGTGACCCTGTTTGAGCAAAACAACTGACATACACAAGGAATTAAAAACAAACAAACAAACAATATAGTTTTAGTTTGAAATGTCCACTTACTGAATGATGGGGTTTGCAGCTTTGTGAAAAGCCCCGGTTTTAACGGCACAGCTGGTATGTCATTCCAAACACTAGAAAATTATGTCTCTTTGCTCTTTGTGGTTTAAGTGATAGACATTTTCTTACGCAGTAAAGCTGAGTGTAGCTATTTTATTCTTTCCTGTCTAGTTTTCTGTCTTTCAATACAACCTCCTCTGTTTCTACATCGTGCTGAATACTTTCATTGTTGAGGGTTTTTACAGATACTATAAAAAAAAAATCTCAACCTAGACCTTTTATTCTTCTGCATTACTTTTAATTATAGTTTGGCCCTGTCCTTCTCTCTGTAAAGGTTGAGGGTTGGCATCTGTCTCACACTGAAGGCTTGCTCCCTGACCTGGACAAATGCGTTTCCTGTTCTAAATAATGCCATGCACACTCGCTCCAAGGCTGCGGATGTCTTCACTGCTATCTGAGGGCGCTAAAGTGCATTTCTAAAGAGCCAATGCAGGGGATAAATGAGTGGGAGGGAGAGGGGAGTGCATATATTAAAATCTTCAATACTTAAGTGGCAGCAGAATATATAAGACAACACAGTTTTATATACTTGGCACTTGGTTGATCCGCCTCCACGCTGAACACCAGGGCTTAAAGAGGATCACCACATCTCTGTGACCTGCTGACTTTTCCCATAGTGCCAGAATCCGTTATCGATTTTCACTAATCTCCTTCACACCCTCTTGTGACTTTTATTTTCAACCAACCTCAGTACGTTTATCTTAATAATAATACTGCCGCTTTCCTGAAACACTACTTTAAGTTTGTGATCATGATTATGCATTTGGTTTTGCTTATATTTAATGTATGATATAGATTGATTGAGGTACTTTGAGTCTGCTCTTTAATTACCTTTGTATTGGACAGGTCCTGACGTACCAGGAGGTTCATTTAAACAGTTTTCACTTTGTTCGTCTACGGCAGCCAGAAGCACAAAAACCTGCCAAGTTCAGTGTGGGAACGACAAACATCCCCTGTACTCAAGCTCCAAAGTGCCAGCAGTGTTATCACACAGCGAGGCGCCCACATTTTAGCTTCACGCCGTCCTCTCATGAGCAGGATTAATTAAAATTTTGCACAAAGCCAGTGTCAGCAGTGGCCATGTCAACATGGCTAACAAGTCTCCTGGAGCTGAGACTTACAGGAACGGGGGAGAGGGAGGGAAAGAAAAAGTGACAGATGATAGCCACTGAAGACACACAAACACACACACACACAGCCCGCTGGCCCATTAGGCAATATAGGCAAATGCTAAGGGCGCTGTGGCCTCTAGGGGGCGCCACAAAATTGGGGGAAAAACATCACCTTTAATATACTTAGATTAAAACTAGTTATTACTATTAACGCTTAAAATGGAAAGCAATGACCAGTTAATATTACGACAAACCACAATACCAAATAAGTCCCCACGCGCCCCCATCCTCCGGCTGATCGGCACCTGCTCGCGCTCTGTGGGGGGAGGGGCGGCTTTATTGATGTGACGCCAGAGAACTTTGCAAACATGTCAAAACGAGCTAAACTGTCCGAGTACAGGGAAGAAAAAAAAGAAAAGAACTGGAAGAAAACGGGAGAAAGGAAGAGGTAAAGTAAAGATACAGTAATGAAATGAAGCATTAGTTGTACAGCGTCAGTTATTTAGCAGAGTGTACTGTTAAGTTGATAACTTGCTTCTGAGGGATTAGCCTCAACATGCTATGCTAATCAGTAAATATCCCGTTGTATATTTCTGTAGCTGGACGGCATGAGGGGTCTTTACTGTTATGGACCATTTGTAGAGATTAAACCTACTCAGTAGGTGTCTGCATTGGCCTAATCTACACGTATTACACTATTCTTGTTTTTACATCTGGCTAGCTAACGTTTTTCCTGCTTTTATCAATCAAATGCTATTCCACTTTCACCCCTTTATACATCAGATTTTTAACTCTAGTTGTTCGTTTCGTTACAGTTCAAATTGTCTAAAGCATGTTAATTGTTTTAAACTTTACATCAGTGTTAAAGTACACATTATTATTATTATTATTATTAATACTCCACAATTTAGCATTCCCATATGCCATAACAAAGTTGTATCTAATCTAATATGCATATCAGAAAAAATACATTGTATATTATACATGCATAGTAGACAACATGTATCTATTTCGGTTTCTCATTTTTTTCTAGGATTCATCCTTTTTATCTAATAGCTGTAACACTCCTCTAGTTATCTTATAAATTAATGACAATGGTAAAAACAATTCTATTTGATTTCTTTTGTAAGCATATGTAAAAGGTTGATGGAGTGGGGCGTCATATAAAATCTCGCCTAGGGCACCACATTGGGTAGGGCCGGCTCTGCACACACACACACAGAGTCATTACTTAGAGTTACCTACTTATGATGGCTGACCGTCTGAAGATGACACAATGTGACAATGAAACTGATTTTTGCAAACACAACTTGTGCTGCATGGACACATGCAACCAGCCTTTTGAAAGGGCCAAGTGAAACCTGTGGAGAATTTGTGTGGCCAATAAATGTAACATAGTACCCTCTGTTAAAACACTTTGTCCTAAGTCTCACCAATCCAGCGATTAAGGTCTGGACAAGAAACTATAATAGTGTACCTCCCAAAACGTCAAACCCACATAATTAAAAATCTTTCTGTAACAATGATACCTGTCACACTGTTAACCTTCCTTCTCTTGTTTTAAATAGGTCAGCTGAAGCTGTCAATTGTCCATGAGAAAGAAGGATTACTTGTTAGTGGTGAGTCATGTTAAAGGATTAAAACTGTACTAGACAGTGGGTGCCAATGTCGTTTTTCTGCACAACTGACCATTTAAACATCAGATGTATTTCTCAGTATTTGTCATATTATGTCAGTGTCATGTCACTTTTCATTACATAATTATATATATGTATTAAATATACTGTATATTTAAAAAATATATAAATGTAATGTCTATATAACAGTTTTTTCCACAGTTCAGTCTACATAAATTGGAGGGATACATGAAACACATCACAAGATAATTTATATAACTCAGATAAAATACTCAGCACAAGACCACCATTAAATATAATTATCTAATCCCCTCTCTATACACAAAACTGTGGTGAATACAATTGTAAATTGTATTGCAGGGAATATTACTGTTGTCTGCACATATAACAATCTACATATAAAATCACCAACTAATGTATTATTAATGCTTTTGTAACTATGGAAAATAATGCATTTTCATTGCATTTAAGTCAAAGTGCACTTTATGCTTAAATTGTTGGTTGCGCAGGGATTATGCAGTTGTCAGAAAGTCTTATTTCTATCTTCTATTGTTAGATCTACTTTCATCTTATATTTATGAGAAATTTGTGTGATAACAACTTCAAAAACTATGTGTACAACAGAGTGTACACACCACACAAAGCATAAAAATGTATGGTGAAAAGGGATTATGCACTATAAACACATATTCTTGATATTCTTCAAAGAAACATGAACTAAATGTAATGTGGATTTAAGTAAATGCAATAATAATATAACATCTCAACATTCTCAGACCATGGCCCTGATGGTTCTACAATATGTGACATAATTAATCATAGGGTGATTGTTGGTGACATTTTGAGCTCAAAATCAGATGCATATACAGGGGGTTCTCGAGTTACGACGGAGATCCGTTCCTGAGAATGTGTTGCAACCGAATTACGACGCAAGTCGGAACATACATTCATTGTGCCATTGTGCATACATTGTGCCGCTAGATGTCGCTATAACACCACCCTACAATAAGAGTTTACTATGGTGAATTGCCTTTTGTCACTGTAGGGGTTAATATTGCGAGTGTAATGAGCATTTCCTTTAGACTTCTGATATCAATCGTGTAGACCCTGTGTTGTGAATAAACCTACGTTATCGCCACGATCCCGAACGCATCTGTGTCCGTGTGCATCTCCTTACCGGCTGCCGCTGCACCTCCCCCTCCCCCCGCCAGCTGGCCGACCATTTCACATAAGTAAACACAGCTGTGGAGGTGCTGGAGAGCCGGCAGGCGCGCTGAGAGACAGAGAGAGCGCTCACCAACTAGTTCCTGTGTGAAGTCTGTACGTATTTACGGGGCAAACCACTTAAGCCGAAACAAGGAAGTTCACGGGAGATGTGTCGTAACCATGAAAACAACGTAATTTGCGACCGTCGTAACTCGAGGACCCCCTGTATTGTAAAAAATTAATGATAAATTAATGTGACAAAAAAGTAAGTAGTCCACAATATGGTGCCATGTAATGATCAGTTCACTCATTCATTCTATGTACATAGTTTTGGAAGCGAGGGGTATGCTGGAAAAGCACCAGTGGCCATGTGACTCTTATGTGAAGGTATGCGTAAAATGAATAAACAATCATGTGAACATCAACTTTTTAATTAAAAAACGATGTAAACTTTTATTTGCACTGTTCTTCAGGTCGGCCTGTTTCCAGACAGTGATCCTACAGATAGACAGAAGACTCAAATGGTTCCTCAATGTAGAAACCCCATCTTCTTACAAACCTTTTACTTGTAGGTATTCTGTCATTTTGTTTCGTTTACATTTTGGTTTTACTGACTCAGTTTAACAAAGCACAGTTTAACTAAAAATGGATCCCCAATCCACCAATGCAATGTTAATATGCAAATAAAATAATGCTTATCGTTGCATTACGGACACAGAGCTTTTGACTCTTGAAATGTGGGAACAGTTCATGTCAATTATCATGTTTATGAGAACATGATGATTCAATGAGTAGATTGAATCATCAAGATCCAAGGACAACTCAACTTTCTGTGCAAGACAAACTATTAGTGAGCCGTCTTAATTTCTGTGCTTTGTTGTTTTAGTGTTGTCAGAAAAGGGGACCTGCATAAGAGACTGCTCCTCACAGTGTGGAACTCAGACTCCACAAAAAGGTACTTGTGAGCTTGCCACACACGTACACACAGAGCTTCCTACTAGGTCAACAAAATACAACTTTATTACTGTTATTACTACTATTGATGCATATTTATGTGGGGTAGTTTGTTTCGTTTTATGTCTGTTTATGAATCTGGCAGAGCGAAGGTGTTACTCTCCCCTCCGTGCCTAAGCAGGCTTGAGCTGTAACAGGGTCATTGCTGGGCATGGAGGACGTATGGTTGAAATATTCACAACTGCTATGTTGTGATGAGGGGACAGAAGGAACGTTACCTACCTTATGCGAAGAACATAATTATTTTAACATGGCTAAGGCTCTTTTCATGACCAGCAAAGAATCATCTGAACCCATTTATCTTTCTTAACATAATTCCTGCCACTTTTGGTTGCTCAGAAACCACAGAAACCACACACAGCCTGTATTTCAAAAGATGTATCTAGATTAACTGTATAAAGCGACAGGCTTAAATGAGTTGTTTATGTACAGACTTAAATGAGCTTAGATCAGAGAACGATTTAAAAAGAAAACGACTGTTTGGGACAGTTTCTGGGAAACCATTTAAAAGCGGTTTACTTATCTGTAGTAAGCAACGAAGCCTCATGAACAGCCTTGTTTTCCCTTTTAAGCAGTGCAGACTCAAGTGAAACAGGGAATATTGTGTCTTTTAATACAACTTAAAGAAGAGTAGATGCCTAAAACATCAGCTGTGTGATAAAGCTGGGAGGTATTTCGACACCTGCTAATTTAATGCTTAGGTAGAGAAACAGGCACTGTGAAGATTTTGCTCTGTAGACAAGATTTTAAAGTTAATGGGCTGAGAAAAGTAGCCATCGTAACAATATTGTTACGATGTACAATATGTCTTATCAGCACCGCACAATCACACATTAAACTGTAGACGCGAACCACCAAGGGTCTAAAAGGGGAGAAAAATACATTCTAGAGATTAATAATGTAGCAATGTGGACAGAAACACTTATCTTTTTACCCATCAAACATGGTCAGATGTGGTTGTTATAAAGCATAACCAACCTGCAGTCTCTGCAAAAGTGGACTTTACCACTGCTTCACACGCAACCTCCTCAAAAAGTGCAAATAAAGCGCAGCCTGAAATGTCATTAAAAGGTGCTTAATCAACTGTCCCTGACACTATGGGGAAGTTATGGGAAGCAGCCCCGCTTCAGTAAATCCTCTTATATACCACAGAGCACTGGCCAAAGTGCTGCTGTAGCCAGACCAAGCTGATAGTTTCATGGATGTGAGGGGTCCTGGAGTATGTGAAGACAATGACACAACACTGCAAAGAAAAAGATCTACACTTACTACCGTCTGCTCACAAATTTAAACCCACATTGGTAATTCCCTTTATTATTTCTACATAGACAAGAACTATGGCTGCTGATGTTATTGCACTCTGAATAAAAAAGAATCAACTGACCACAGGAGCAACATTTGTATAACACAGAGGAGGATGTTTTTTTATTTCCTTATTTACATTTCTTATCTGCAACTTACTGAATATATCGTGTCTCACTGCTGCCAGATTCTCTGATTTTTTTTATTGTATAGAACAAGCTATAATAAACTCATAAGTGTCGCCGTCACATTCTTCAATGCCTTAGAGATTTTACCATCACTGGCTCATTCGAGCGAATGGTGCCAGGAACCATTTCAGGTGCTCAATAGTGCACGGAGCCTGTTTCCTCTCATAACTGCACTGGCAGCTGCAGTTGTCTAGCCCAGTTGCGAAGTTTTCAACAACATTTTTTTCTCCTGTACGCATTAATAAACATCCCCCTATCTATCTACTACATCATGCCCATAATCCTGACAATACCTATGTTAACGTTCCAAGTACCACATTAGTATTACTCCTGTTATTGATGGTTTTGTTTGTTTTGTCTGTCATTATGGTTTATTGTGCCTGTAACAGGGATCAAGTTGGGTAATCTGAACAAGATTAGAGTGACATAATCTATCAAGATTAAAAACACAATAAATGTTAAACTGCAACCCACTGATTATTTTGGATTTACATCAGGTCTGTTTGATATAATGCTTTTGAGTAATAAAAGACATATTAAAACTCAGACATGGATTGAATAACACATCGGCTTTACCAAGGGACATTTGTTTTCTTTTTAATCTCACTTATTCATTCTCTACATGTATCAACAGGATCAGCGCTCTACTGGGCTGCATGAGCTTTGGGGTTCGCTCCCTCATTGACACGGACAAGGTGAGTTTTACAGATATAGACACGTTCTGTTAAAAAGGAGCTCAGAAGCTTCCGCAGCAAACAATCTCACTCAAGTCATTTTCTCTTCTGAGCTGATACAGGTCACTCACACAAACATGACCAAGCAAAGCATCATAACAAAATAAATGTTTTAGGTATTTTTGATATCACTGGGACTGTAATGACCTTTCATGTTTTCTGTCACAAGAAATCACAGTCCAGAGCTGATTCTCTTTGTCAGGCTCTGTTAGTTGCTCTGTTAGAGGCGTCAGGGAGTGTCTCATTACTGCAGCTTTGGCTTTACTTGTATATTTGCCACAATAAAACCAGTCAAAAAACAAAACCACACACAAAAAAAAAAACATTGACCAGGGAACCTATATGACCATCACGGTTACAGCACTGATGTTTACTCTTCATCAGTTTGTGGACCTGCAGGGGCAGCTGTTACACAGAGTACTCTGCCTAAACTCTAAGCACTTTATGAAGTAGTAAATGGAATTAGCCTGGTGTTGTAGTGGTTCAAGTCATTTGCTATACAGTACAGTAAGGGCTCTCTCTCTCTGCCCTCATCTGTTTGACTAACAGACTCATTCAGGCTGCATTGGTTTTCGGGTTTATGTCTTTGTCTTGGGCTTTAATGTGAACAAAATATTCAGCCTAATTCTCATTTGTTTGATTGGCGCTTTTCTTCAGTTCAGTCTAAGATCCACATCAAGCAAGAGTGAAATAAACGTGAAATAAATTATACTGTAGTCAGACCTACTGTGTCCTTCCTCTAACATTCATCCCAATCAATATTTAATTTACTGAATATGTTAATGAAGAAATAACCTTCTCCTCCACAATATTCCGCATTCTCCTCTGTCATTTTTCATTCGTCTCTTTCTACAAACCCACACAGTTCTTGTTCCTTGTTTTTTTCAGATGCATTTGGAGCTTATGACTGTCAGCCGTTATCTGTACTCGACTTGCTGAGCTGTCACATCTTGTTGTCAGTTCACACCTTCGTGTCACTTTGTCCTTTTTTTCCCTCATCCCTTGCTTTACTTGTTTGCTCATCTGTCTCCCTCTAACAGCTCTACTGGCCCCATTCTTTCCCCCTTTGTCATGTAATGTTGAACGATGGCGTAAATCCGACTTTAAGGACATATGCCCTCCCCTCCCCCTTCTTCTATACAAGTCCTGTGTGTGCCCCCCGTCCCACTGCCTGCAGATATGTGTCCACTTAGATGCTTTTAAAATGGAGATTATTGTTACTGTCCACGGCACCACATTATTGACAATGAATGAGGAGTCTGAAAATGTGCGTGTGTAATAATAAATGGGTAACACAGAGTGTAATGATGGCAGAGCTTATGGCGTGTTTACATGGCGTTGTTTGCGAGACTGTGTGTCCACATCATCAGGATTACAAATCAGACTCCTTCTGGCCAAAGCTTTATGTAACTCTGTGTACGGTAGTGGCAAACACATCACACACAGGCGCGGGCACACACACCATCTGGCTCATAAGGTGGACGTGCAGCTGGAATAAGCCAAAGCAGTATGAATGGTGAGGGTGTATGTGTGGTTTCACTGCTTGCAGCCCTGGAGCAGCAAGCGAGCGGAGTCTGCATGTGTGCGCGTGTGTGTATGTATGTGCTTTTTATGAACCCACATGCAGGATTCACTTTGATTGTAGTCTCATTAAGGTGAAACCCCAAGCTTACAGTCAGCACTCGCACACATATACTGTACATAGTCAGCCTTTGTGTGTGTGCTGTAGGAAGTTCAAGGATGGTACTACCTACTGGGGGAAGAGCTGGGGAGAAAGAAGCATCTTAAAGTGCCCCCACGACACGACTACCAAACCACTGGTAAGTTAACCTAATGATAATAATTTACAAGATTTTTATCACTGAAATGTGAATAAGGAGCACTGAATGTTTGGTCAGATTCTCAGAGCTCTTCCTTTTTGTTTTTTTTTATCAGTAATGATAATCATGCAGAAGTATGTGTATGATTGTTTACAGTTTGGTAGACATGGGAAAAGAGAATGAACAAAAAGACGTATGCTGTTTCGACAATAAAAATTGTTGAAAAGTACAGTTAAATAAATGTGTCTTCTGATTGGGTATTGTTACTAAAAGTCATGTAGTAACATGTAATGTTTGTGTGAGCCTGGGGTGACAGGCTGTCAGTCTTTATCAGGGTTTGGGTCAGGAGGTGGGGCGACTGGGGAAGTGAGTGAGAGATTAAGAGAGGGAAAGAAAGAGGGATTGGGAGAGCAAATGAGGGAAAGATGAAGGGAGTATGAGGGAGGGAGGGAGGGGTCTGGACGAAACCGACGCGTCACAGTTGCCAGAGAGAGAGAGAGCGCGAGCGAGAGAGAGGGAGCTCTCCTACATCATTCACTGCTAGAAAAACAGACACACACACCCACATTCACACACTCACGCAATACACACTTTATTTTTTCTATCTATTTTTCTTCTCTGCTCCTTCTCTTCCTACTTATGTCTGCAGTTACTGGTAGTTTCACGGTGGTGGTATGTGTGTGTGTTGGAGTTATGCTATCCAGTGGCAGCACTGAGGGCAGCCTAGACTAGGTGAGTGCTATGTTTGTGTTATCATTCTCTACTTGTCTCTACTCACTGCAGGGATATTATGGAAGTTGCACATTGCATTAAGAAGTAATTTGCATTGCGGACTGAGGTGTTTTGTTCTTTTTTTCCTCCTGTTTGTTGCCACCCCTTTATCTTCTTTCCTCCATATACTTATGTGCTTTTATCGTTGCTGACGTTACTCCCTTTGTTACTACGTGCATGTGTTGCTAATCTGTCAGTTCTCATGTAATTTCCTCCCGCTGAGATAAATTGGTCACAATTGCTTTCTATGGAAGACCAATTTAAGGAATTTAACTGACCCACTGAGTGGAGTACTCACAGAATGACCCCACATTTTATACACAACCACAACTGCATACACCTCACATCACCATACACATGACACCCACATACTCACACAAACACTGTTTTACTCTCAGTGCCATTGACTTGCGTTTGCTTATCCATAGTTGTTCAGTTCTGTTTTTTGAAAATAACATTGCTTTCATAGACATAGGCGTTGGCTTACCCATCCCAACTGACACTGCTTGGCTGAACTGGGCTAATATACCTCATGAAACTTTAAAATTAGTTTTATGCTTTTGTGGGTGAAACTGGGACAAGGGTATCAGATTGGGCAAGAGTCAGCCAGCAGGAAATAATTACAACACTTGCATGAGGGGATCAGGAATTATACTCATGAGTAACATAGGCAACTAATTCATTTAGCCGGAGGAGAAAAAAAATGTAGTAAATGTAGTCAGAAAGTGCAGTAAAGGAACTTTTACATTCATTAAATTCACTGGATGTAAAACAGAAAGAAAAAAGCTGCATGCTTGGGAGTATTAATGGATACAGGATGTTTTCATCTTTCCTAGTGGCAGTACTGCCCCACTACTGTCTCCTCTGATCCATGTGTGTGTGTGTGTGTGTGTGTGGGGGGGGTAAATACTCATGCATGCACTTTCGTGTTGCCAGCTGGCAGAATGTAGGCCATGCACCATGACATACACTAACATGGAAATGACCAAAACCTCGTTCATTACAGTGTCACTCATGTGCGTGTGTCCATCATTCTCTCTCTCTCTCTCTCTCTCTCTCTCTCTGCCTCTCTCTGCCTCTTTGTTTATTATTTTAATTTATGTGTATAATTATCCAAGTGCTTCTGAGCATCATTGAGCCTTTTTTATCTCTCTTCCATTTCTTGCCATTTTCCTCACCTGTGGTTTTATTCACCAACCTTACTGTGTTTGCTCAGACATTACTGTCACTCCACCACTTTCTCTGTCATTTCATCTTTATCTACCCAGGTAATATCAGGTACTACGGCAAAATGCAAACAATATCAACATTAACTGCCACACGATAGAAGCCCATCATTTGTTATATGCACAGTTTATCTCCAAGAGAAATCATGAAAAAAGTGGAGTAGGTTAGTTTGTTTGGGTTGAGGAAGGAACAGTGTTTTAGAACCCTGGATTCTATATAGTTTGCTGAAGCAAAGCTTTTACTGGTCTGCTAAACTGACCCCTCTGCCTTTGACCAGAGGTGCTCTATTTGAATCACTGTCTCTCACTAATCTCTCGCTCAGAGGCCTGTGCCAATTCAGTGTCAGGACAGTGTCCTGCCAATATCCCCAAAGGCAGAATTATTTTGAACCAGGAAGCCAGTAAACCGGCCACACATGATGTTGCATCATCCCAACCGTTGTTGTCTTATGGCAATTTATCACTGGGCAAATAACCTCTTATGGTCATCTAAAAGGTCATGATGCTTCATTAATGTAAACACTGGCATTTTATTTAAGTCTGTCCATTTTAATAGATTTATATCTACAGCAGGAATTTATGGATTTTGATTTGAGAGATATTGTCCTAATATTTGACAGTAATATTCACAGGCTGCTAGAAGTCATTCTTTTCTTTAGTCTCCGGTACCATTGAGGCTCAGTCCATTCGACTTTCCTCTTGCCTCAGCAACAAAACCTCTCTTCTGAACGTTGACAGCTAATTGCACTGTGAGGCAATTAAAAGGCTGCCATTTAAACTTTGCTAAACATGCACTGAAAGGCTGAAATAGACAGAGTGTGAATGAGTGGCAGCCAAACAACAATTCTGTTGTAAGCAGAGACAGAGCAATTAGTTTTGCATGATGTGGTGGTAGAAACACTTCATAAGCCACAGTAAGTACAGCTCTTTAAAATCTCAAACTGCTTTGAACGTGGTGCACTGATGTTGTTAATGTGAAGATTATTACAATTAGTCAGTCAGCCCATCTGGGGATGTTTGCACAGATGCGTGTGCACATTTTTACGGTCTATACCGTTACTACCGATGAATTAAACAAAGTGAGTGTTTAGTCTGACTTCCATAGTGTGCCGAGACAAGTGACCCACAGTGACATGTACGTGTGTGTGTTTCTGACCATGGCTAATGCAAGGCCCTCGATGCATTAGCCTCCATGCTTACAGGGTGGGTCAGGTGGTCTCCATATGCATGCAAAAACAGCGGGCTAATGCTTAAGAAGTATGTCATCTGCTTCATACTCACACTTGTTTTACTATTTATAATGCCTGAATGCGGATTATTACATATTCTGCTCACACAAATAATCACTGTCAGGTCTTTCCAGATGGCAAGCTGTGCCTTAAAGTCAGAAGATTACAGCATTAAGATATGCTGTAAAACGGTGAAGTGTTTTATAGTGCAAATTGTTTTACATTAGAAAATGCACAAGTGTTGAAATGACTGATGACTAATGACTGAATTATATTATATTATACATTATAATTATATATGTCCTGCTGTTTTATGCTGGCTCACACTGTTATGACTCAATGGGAATTTAAATAGAATAGAGGCACTGTTAATATTATCAGCAACACATGCGCTGTTTTTACTGTGACAACTTTAAAGTTTACATGTCTGCTGTGGTACAAGTCCAGACCGATGTCACAGCCACTGCAGGTCCATGCAGCCCTACACAGGAAAAAATAAATGGTTGTTGTTGGTAGAGCACTGATGTGTATCATTTATATTTTATCCTCTGTCAAAAGATGTCTGCAAATATAGGGAGAATATATATATATATATATACACACACGCACACACACACACACACACACACACACACACACACACACACACACACACACACACGGTATGTGTGTGTGTATATAGATAGATAGATAGATAGAGAGAGAGAGAGAGAGAGAGAGAGAGATAGAGAGAGAGAGAGAAAATAACAGATAGTAATCAGGATACTTGTAGTTTGCAGCCAGGTACAGCTAATCAAAGGCAGGAATGTGTAACATCATTAAGAAACTACGTACACCTGCTGGAGATTGACTGCAGGAACATTTGGTCCACTGGAAAAGTTTGGGTCAATGTGCAGGGGTCAGTCTCTTTTAAGAGCCGAACTCTACCTCACATGAATGAATATCTGCAGCCTCCAAACAGCATATTGTCCACGTCAGTGGCTGAACACTTCCATGTGTTAGGGTCACAGGCAATGAACCGAGGCTGCTGAAAGTCGACACGCAGTAAATAAGAATCAATTTCCCGACGGGCAAACACGTTGAGCCAACAGAAGGTGGGCGGGACTGAGAGGAGACATGACTGGACAGAGTGTGACTGCGGATGAGCGACGCACTCATGTTGAAAACAAGCATATTCACATCTTGTATTAATAGCACATACTGAGAGCTCTGTGTGAAGACACACAATTATCAGGGTAAGAGAGAATTTTGTCTCTCTTTGTGTTAGTATCTGTTTTATTATGTAACTACTTTTTTGACGTTGTAATCAAGAACCGCTGACTGGTTGGCCTGGTGGATTTAGTGGACTATCCAGTATTAGATGTAAGACGTGAGGTATTTGACCTATGAAAATTGATTGAAAAGGAAAAGCACTTAGATCTTTACACAGCTATCCTGTTGGACTTGGTCTCCAGTAGGTCATTGTAAAACACTGACTATCATATTTTAAATGAAAGCAACAGGACGACATTGTACAGAATGTGTCTATCTAAGATCTGCTGTAACATTGGCTGATTCACTTGTATAAGGCTGCCAGCAACTTTTAGATTTCTTTTTTTTACTTTTCCATGTCTTCATTGTCTGCCTCTTTTTTCCCACTGATTTCATTGTCTGCTTTTCTTTATCCACTCTCTGTGTCTAATTCATTTTTTGACTGCATTTCTCATTTCCAACTCCTTAAATTTCTTCTCTGTATACTTTTCCCACTGTCCACCATTACAGTCTCATATTGTCCAACTTTAATTCACCCCGCTTTTATGTCAGTCATTCTAGATGTTGCTGGTTGCCAGCTACACCATGTCTCTCCTTCCTCATATGCCCCATATTGCTGATGACTTTGCCAGACAAAGAGTTCCTCTCCTGGGCTTGATGCCAGACAGGTTAGCCCCTCTTTTTTGCTGGACCCCTGGAGGTTTAAGATTCACAAGTGACAGAATCTCTCTTTTAGAGGAGCCTCAGGGTTACGATGGCAACCAGAACTATGGGATTTGGTCATTTACTCTGAGGGTAAACCGTGGGATTAAAGATGAAAGTCGAGATTGTGTCCAAAAATGTACACGATTCTTAATTAACTATCCTACATGTGAACTTTATGGGTATTTTGCTTGTTGTTTCTTCACATTGCTAGTTTTACCCATATTTATAAATATATATGTACTGTTAACATTTCAGGCAATAAAATCCAAACATTAAGTCATTAATCGTTAAATTTGCAGTTAATTTACCACAACATGCAAGTGTGCAAGCGCTTGCAAAAAATGGAAGAAATTTGGTTTGGTTTTGTATTTAAAAGCACATAGACACATGGTTTGCCTTACAGTCAGTTCTTTTGTTAAGTTTGAAAGTAGGACACAGAAAAAAAGAGTGGTCTTTCAAGGCAAACTCTAATGTTTGGTTGTCGCACTGCTTCTTTTTTTTTTCCTGTCAAGATTTGTATTAACTACAGCTGCTGGAAGACTTTGTCACTCCAACTTAAATATACCCCGATTGGCCTCAACATTGAAACGGGTTACTGCCTTTCATGTCATGGCTGATTGGTATATGTGTCTCTGGCCTGTTTAGAAAGAAATAATCCTAAAATCTTCAATGACATGATTTAAATATTATTTTATTATTACATTTGTTTTCCACCATGACTTGACTTCGCTAAACACACAAAAGGTGGGTTTTGTTCAAATGCATGTTTTACAATGCATTTTTCCGTTTAAGCTACATGAGCAGTCATTTTGAATGTATTTGTATATATAATGTGAATATTCACATTTATTGCAAGGTTTTTTAACGATTACCGATTCACTTTCACTAGTAGAGTTTGGAGAATAACAGCAGTAAGAGGAGTGAGTTCATGTCTCTATGACGGTGGAGGTATAAGGTTGGCAATGGAAGGGGACAGATTAAAAACACCAGAGGGATGGTGCCTGTTTTTTCGGGGGGAAACTAGTGGGTGGTATGTATGATGTCATGCAGACAAAGCAAATGCAGAAGCTAAGAGTAAAATTTACACTGCATGAATAAAGTCAAAGATGTCAACAGATGACAGCAGAGGGGAACATGGAAAGAAGGAGACAGAAAAACGAAATAGGGAGATCTGCTTTGTAGCTCAGAGCTGAATGCAGCCTTTATGAGCAATAGTTAAAAGGACACTGAGGCGTGAGTCCCTGTAGCCATGGCAACTTCCCAGGAGCCCTGTGACGGACAGATAATAGAATGAGAGAGGAGTTCCTTTTCTCTTCTTCACCCCTCCCTCCCTCCTTCTCTCCTCACTTGTTCTCACTTCCACTCCTCTCTCGGGCAGTTTGTTGGATCCTCGCATCATACGGGAATTTCCTTGAAGTTTGAATACTGGCCTGGCGAAGGCTGCTCCAGACGACTGTCACCATAATTGCTCGTTGTTATCTTTCTGAGTCACTTTATGGACTCTGTGAACTATTTGAGGACTTTATTTTTGTCCATCCGGAAAGCTCTTTTGAGTTGGCAGAGGGAGAAATGTGCTCCAAAGGCACTGTCTCAGCCCGTGATTCCTTTGTCTACATTTCAGAGGCTGTGCTGTCAAACCATGGTGCTGCCCCCGAGACCAATCGCCCTGAGAATATGCAATGCTTAACAGTGAGTATAATTTAACTTTATTTATTTATTTATTTACTTTTAATGCGTGTCAGTGTAAAATTCACTGGTGGATGTTTCTGCTGTGTGGCGGTATATGTCAACTTGAGTTATTTCAATATTGGAGAAGTTTAATGGTGTGCGAATATAAATGTTGAGTAATGCTATTGTTGTTTTGCTTTTACTGTGTAGCTGTTACGTAGTTTTCACATATTTTTATTTATTGTTTCATTGTGTGCCAAATAAATGAATAGACCTACAGAACAAAGTCACTGACCCGCGACATTGCACCATGTCCGCCAAACTTATCATGCATAAATATGCCTTCAGTGAGGCTGTATATTTACAGCATGAATTCCATGTTACACATTGTCAGCAACCATAGCAACTAATTGAATCATGCATTTGAGCTTGGAGCAGTGAATGGAGCAAGATGTCATTTCTTGAAAGACAGTATATGTCAAAAAGCTCACTTGCATGTGAGTCACATGTGGAGCAGAATAATGGTTTGTCGTGAGAAAGGGGAAGAGCGAAATGCGCATTCACATGTGAAGCCAGTCTTTCTTATCTGTTTGTGGAAATCAGAAATCCTTCCTCTGTTTTTCTTGTTCATCCTTTACTTGGCTTCATGGCTTCCTTGTGTTCTGGTAATATTTCCAGTAAATTAAGTCAATTTTTTTAAATCACCACATTGTAGACTCTTCGATTCTGCACACCTACAGATACGACAAACCACTAATGCAGGGGTTCAACAAGGTTTCTCTCTTGGGCCTCCCTTTGATAGATAAGAACATTTTTGTGAGCCCAGGGTATTGAAATTACATATATGTTACCAGGGGTGGCGCAATAGGCACGGTGGGCAAGGTCACTGTCCCTGGGACAATGCCTCTCCCAGTGGCTTGTGGGCCCACCACAAGCATATGATGACTGGTGAGGCCTGCCAATGAGATAGAACTTTATCATCGTGGGAGGATAATATATGGCAAAAAATTGAAATAAAGACTGTTTTAATCAAGTTTAGTAATGTTTTATTGCTACATTATACTGTCATCTGTATTTAATAAAAAAAAGAATTAATTGATACAGCTGAATAGTTCATAATTAACTGATGTTTGGTATTGAAGTAATCCAAAAGTAACAAAAATTAATACATTAGTTTTATATTGTGATACTTAGAGTAAGTTACTGATCACCTGCCGTCCTTGAGTAATAAGCTGCAGTCTATTACCTGTTGGTGTCTGGACTGTGACGCATCACATAGAAAACAGTTAGCACGTGAGGGTAGATAAAATAAGGATAATACATTTAAAGTAGCTTAGAGATGTTTCTCCTAGATACACCATCGCCAAAAAAAGGTTACACACATGGGAAAGTGTTATAAGTCAGTGCACAAAAAGGAACAAATGTGGTAATAATGTGCTGACAGAGGAGCGCAAATAACTGCGGGTTTTATTCCCTGAGTTATTTGACCCTTCCTGCAGAGTCACATTAGAGAAAGAATTGTCCTCTTAGTTATAAATGCTGCTTCTTTTTGCATTTTTTTGTTGACACCACAGCTGTTGGAGAAAATTTATTTCTTATGTTCTTGCTTAATCCTGAGCTGGCAAATTCCCAGTGAATGCTATGGCTCTGGCTATGTTTAGATAGGCCCTGCTGTTATGTGGGGGAATCTGCTGGCACCCGTGAGGTATATATCATCTTCCTTTTATGGATGTTTCTCTGATGCATCACATGTCTGTAACACTGGGTACTGAAGTGGAGGCGCGGCAGTATAGGGAACAGGTTACATGAATCTGAAAAAAAGTAAACACTGGCAGACAAAATGCAGGGCATCAAACAGCTGCCAGTCCAACTGCACATTCTTGTAGGATATTGTCAGAAACAAAAGACAACACTTCAGCGTAAGCTGTAGCCTAATAAAACAAACGGACAGAGGCTAAGTAAAGACACAGTGGAAACCGCAACCACACATAGCTGAGTCTACTGTAACAGAAATGACCCGGTCTGCTCCGAATAAGCCTGCCACAGACAAGAAAGAATTTGCATTCAAACTCAGAAATGCCCCTCAATTCATGGAACATTAAAATGATCTGATGGCAGAATCTGTGCATGGAGGAAAAACAATATGTGAATGCTGAAATTTACTACTGGACTGTACATCCTGGACTGTACCATATTGGACTAAACACAACGTTTAGTTTCTGTAATTGTCACACGATTAAGTATAGTCTTCATTTTTCTACTTTATTTATTTATTTACTTTTATGTGCACAACCAAACCTTATATACAGTATTCTGTAGGTGCAACTAACTTGATATAGAAATCTGTTTATGTTGTCGTTTGTAGTTAACTGACAATGACAAAGAGGGAAAGGAGTACGATTATCACTGTTTCAGTGGGAACATATCCGTGTTTCTTTTGAATCCCTCCAGGATGTGGGCTCTGCGGAAAGGAGTGCTCACACAGAGGGACTGTAATAAAGCTTGACTGCAGGATTAGACAGAGTCGCTCAATTTACTTTCACCTTTCCCACACACTTGCCCGCTTTACACTTAACGCACACCAGACACACACACATTGAAACCACTGTGAATGGGAAAGTTTATCCTTAGCAAAAAAGTTTCATATCTGTAAGAACTGGTGACATTCCTCACGTCGCTTCCAGTATGGAATGAGTTTTAGAGTCTTTTTGGACGCTGATGTGCACAGTTATGCCACAATGCAACTGTGAAATGGCAAAGTTTTGCGTCGGTATCCGCGAATGCTCCTTCCCTCTGTCCTTCCTCCTCTCTCCCTCCCCCTTTAATAGTCGTTCTCTCTCTTGCCCTTTATCTGCGGGTGAATCAGAGTAGCAGATGATTGTTCGGTTTGTGTGGGATAGTCTCAGGGGAGAGATAAGGGAGGGGGGGAAAGCGCATTCACGAACTAAATTAGGGGAGAATGGAAAACCTTTTAGACTCACTCTTCTTTTCTGTACTCATTTTGTGTTGCCTTGTCCTTGCTCCCTTCCAGACAGCTGTGTATCACCGTCTTTGCTGTTGTGGCCTCCTCCACCTCCCCCTACTCCCTTCTTTTTCCCTCTTGTTCTCCCCCCTCTGTCAGCCCATGGTCGTCACCCACACACCACAGAGAGCTCTGCTGTACCATTAACTGCCCACTCTTTACCTACTCAAACCTTTCCCTGTTGATGACCTTACACATGAGTAATTTCAGTGATTTACGCGGGGCTCATTTAAAGCTTGGAACACTTTAGATGCTGGTGAAGATAATACTTCATATTCACAAAGGAATGTCCTTCAGACCACAAGGCTATTTCAAGAGGTTCTTTTTAATTTCCTGTATCTTTTGTCCACACTTTTATAATCTTCTTCTGCAACTTTGCTTAAAATCATTGGGTTGATTGCATTGATGAAGCTCTGTTTTGCTTTGTCTTACTCATTGCAGCTGAATGTCTCGGCACTTCACCCAAGAGATTAACCATAGGTTATGAAGCCACATGCTGAGTAGTCAGCATTTGGGATAAATATACAAAGGGGTCATTTTTTTTGTTTTTGTCATGTTGTACAAGGATTTACAGGTAATTGTAGTCTACAGTTCACTTACCTTGTCAAATATCAAGGTAACCACACGTATCTTGGCTTGTAAGAAAGCATCAGGAAAAATAAACAGTTATCTAAAATGTCTGTATGAGAAAATGAAAATAATTTATCACAATTAACGTCTGAACGTTAATTGTCAGAGATAATAAATCTGACATGCAGCATAGCAAGTGATCATGTCTTCAGATGACCATTTACCAGTTATGTCAGGTCAAGGAAAAGATGTCATTGAAAAGAGCCCAGAGCATGAATATCAACAATAGCTGTGCCCTGAGTATCATGTCCCCTTGCATCACTTTGCTTGTCAACTTGCATTAGCTCCTAAACTATTTCTGTGAAAATGGTTCTGACACTCCTGTCTGACGGGAAAGATGGGAAGGAAGGTACACTGAAAAGTGAAAAGAGGTCAGGGAGGCTTTCTGTCCAGCATCTCGGAATAAATGAAGGCTGGTTAGTTTTATTGCCAGGATATATCCTTTTGTGAGTATTTTCGGCCCAGTGCTCTGTCTGTCCCTAACCCACATCTGTTGGTCAATGCAGGACATATTCACATTCTTTTCCTTAACTAACTATGCAGCATCTTAAGTTGTTTTTCCCTGGAACCTCATGTTCCTACATTGAGACCCCAAATTGGAGCCTGGCGCTGGCCTGCTGTCTAAACCATTGCACTCCTCTTTCCTGTGCTCTGGACCATAGAGGTTTATTGTCGTTTCAGCGTTTCATTCTGAGCATCGCATTTACAACGTCACCTCCAATGTTGCACATGTAGCTTAGTTATGGAAACACTTTGCTTTGTTAACGCGGTTTTCAACTAGACTTCCAAGTGCAACCCTAGCTGTAACTCTGAACTTGGCTTTAGACCCAGCTTGTGTGTTCAGTGGCGTGAAAGACGCCTCCTGCTTTGATAGTTCTTTATTCAGGTCAGAGAGACAGAGGGAGACTGATAGAGAGATGTGGAGAGATCCCACATTATAACCAACAGACGGGCCCCGTCTGGCTCCTAGAGACGCTTTTCAAACTCTTTTTCCCCCTCTTATCCCTAAGACATGCTTTCTTCTGTCCCTTTCTTCCACCCCTCTAATCCGTCCTTCTGCCTATTTAAGAGGTGAACGGCGCAGCATGAAAGAGAGAAAAGTGTTTTTTGTGTGCTTGACGGGTAACCCTCAACCTTTTGAGAGGGCAAACGGGGAAAATCCGCCATTACTACCGGCATGAGGGGATCTAAAGACAACGGCCCTTTCTGCCACTTTATTAGTTTTGTAGAGACTAGTGCAGAGGTGCCCCTTGTTCACCCCTCTCTCCCTCGCTGTCACTTCTCTGTCCATGTTTCTTTCCACAAGACAGACCTTTTAAATGGTTAGAGGAGAAGAGGCAAGCTTTGGCGTTAATGAGGTTGCTAGGGGTTAGATTGGCCACTGTTTTCTGATTGCTTCTGAGGTGTTGTTGTTATTTTTTTCTCTTTTCTTTTATCAGACTACCACCTCTTTCCCAGGCATACAGATATTGAAAACACAAATAATGTTTGGCTGACTGGAAGAGGAGGGGAGATTGTCCCGGTTCCACAGACCTGTGAATTTCCGTATGTGTGGTTCGAGGGCTGAGGGGGAGCAGCTAAAAGGAAAAGCGGAGGAAATATGGAAGTCGAAAACATAACAAACAAGCATAATGTCTGGACGGGGACTGTGTGTGAGTGTGGGAGCTGAGGTGGAAAGAGCCTGATGAGGTGTGAGTTTTGATCGATATGAACGTGCGTGCGTGTGTTCTCGTAAAGTATGCGCCTCAAACAAAACAGTTTTTAATTATCCTCTTGTCTGGAAAATGTTGTAATGAAAGGTTTATAGTCCTATAGTTGGTTACATCTCAGTTTGCAATGTAAAACCTGTCTGCAGTCTAAAGTCCCCTGTTCACTGTGTTCAAATGTTCTCATATAAAATCCTGCCTTCCTCACTCCAATTCATAAACGTCACACTTGTGCCACCTGCATTAGTCACTACTGTGTATATTTGCAAAAGGCCGAGAGCTGTAGCACCTCTCACAACCTTATAATGTGGACTCAGGAAGCAAGTGGGCCTTATCGCAGGCAGGCACACAAAGCTGTCCTGGCTGTGGGATGGCGAGGTATGCATAAGTGCATGTGTGCATGTGTGTGTATGTGTGTAGAGAGGTGAAGGGGGGGGTGATGGAGGTGGGAGGCACTTCCTCCTATTCTTCTGCTGTTGGAGAGTTCCCATGAGCGCCCCAGCCAGGAGCTACAGTGTGGCCTGAGCAGGCTGAGCCAGCGCCAGTCTCGCCTCCATGACGCCGCCACACACTCGCACACAGCTGATCTCAGGACACGGAGCAAGAAGCTGGACACCATTGCACAAGGAAAGACAAGTACGAAAACTTCAAGGAAGGAAGAACTGAACTGACGTTTGAGAAAAAGGAAGACATGAAGTTGTGGGTAAAATGATGGATACAAACAAGAAGACTTGCACATGGGAATAATATGCATCGACTGGAGTTGTTACTAAGAAACCTTGAATAGATAAGAGTGCAGTTAGAGGTCAGTCACAGAGTGCTGCTACAAGGATAATCAAATCCGGCCTGAACTGAGGAAAACTGATGCAAAGTGACAGCAAGATTGGCTAAAATAAAACGAAACAAAAAGGCTCCAAGGACTTTTGTAGAACAATTTTTGTTCTACTCGACAGATTCTTGTTTTCCAGGACGGTTAGAAGCAGTATTACCATCTGCAACCATCTCAGCCGGACTGCACCATCAGACAAAAGCACTTGCCTGCGGTCAACACCAAGATGATCCATAACACCCTGAAGTCTGCTCAGTCGCTGGAGCACAGCCCCAGGAGGACACATTCAGCCGCACAGAGGAAGCTGTGGCGATACTCGGGCTGCAGAGGCGCCAGCCAGGTGGAAAGTCAGCGTCGTAGTGTGTGCGTGCTAGCTGCGGACTTGAACGCTGGAGAAGGGGGAGGAGGAAGAGGAAGTGGAGGTGTGATGCACACCATCCACGGGCTGTGCCACCTGTGCATCGGATGTAGGCTGCCACAGGTGTGTCTGTTTTAGTGGAAGGCGAGAGAAAGGAGGGAGAGAGAAAAGGAAAGAAAATGTCCACTAAGTGCACAGTGTCAGAGGAGGAGACTGAGAGAATGAATTAAATCTCGCAGTCTCTGCTTTGCAGAAGATAAATTGTGTTCCATAATTTATAAAACAGCAAAGCAGCAAAGGTTGCATAAAAAAAATCAAGTGGTAATGTCTTGCCTGCTGTCAGATCTCAATATTCTTGCCATTCGCAAAAAGAAAAAAAGAAAGGCACTTGCATGTCCCACACATTGGGAAAAGGAAAAATATGATGATGTGGGTGATTTATGGATGTGTGCTTCTTGAGAGGTGAAACAGCTTTTCATTATTTATTCACATAGCGAGAGAAGGCGGTCTGGTTGCGAGAGTGAATGAGACAAATATTTGCTTTGACGTGAACTGCTGCCACCATCTTTATGCTACTTTGTACACGCACATTTAAAGACCAGGAACTTGAATATATAAAGCATAGGAAATAAACAATTTAACGATTCAACACGATTTGAATATAAGGAAAAATAAATAAAATGCTGACTGTAATCAGCAAAGTAATGAGAATATTCTTAAGACTGGGCCTACATGACAAAAATACAGCAGTTTCTGTTATAGTCGCTCGCTGACCCAGTTAACTTGTCATGCCACATACAGTACGTATGTTGCGTGCATCTGTTAGATTTTAGTTCGTTAACGAGCAACTGCTGGTGGTGAATATTATCTCTATTGCACCGTACGACCAAAGACATATACTCTCATAATGCTTGCAGCCTCATTCAGTCGTGTATGAAAGATGGTGAGTCACTGAGGCGTGAATGTAAAAAAAAAAGGGGAAACTCATGCATGAACTTGCACTTTACACACACATGCCTTTTCCCACTGGGTTACAGGGTTAGAGTAGTTCTAACGCAGTCCCTTTGACTGAATCATTAATTTATCAATGAGGCCGTGTTGACACAATTTAAATATTTGATACATCCTGAGAACGTTTCTCATTCATCTACCTTTGTTCATGTACAGAAATATGCCCTGAATCCGATGCAGTAGAAAAAGACAATCTCTCAAAAAGCATCCATACAGATTAATTGTATTTAATTCAGTTACTCATTGTCTTTTTATATTTCCGTACATTTTTAATTTTCTTTGACAGTTTGTCCTTTGTCTTCCCTGATTCCAGTGAATTTGTTCTACTATTTGTCTTTGTCATCATTTCTTTTCGAAGTTCCGCCTTTAAATCTGTCTTTCCGCTTCATCCCTGTTAATCATTTTGCATCGACTTTCTTCTCACACAGTCTCTTTCTCATTTTCTGTTTATCCCGCAATCTTCTTACTCTAGTTCTGAAGCTTTTCATCATTTTTGTCACACAGCCAGACACAAAGATGATTAGTTTATACCTGCCAGCCTTATAAGAATAATGGCACATAAAAATAAAAACACTGAGTAGAGCAACAGTTTTACCAGGTATAATAATGCCTGTAGTATTTTTCTTGACAGTTATGAATGAAGACAAAGAGTAATTTGTCACAAAGGCTGCTCTGCTGTACCATGTATCCTTTCATGTCATAGCGAAGGGCTTCTAAGGCTGGTGTTAGTACGAAAATGTTCATAATGTTTGCAACAACTCAGCAAAGGATTATGAGGCCAATCTAAAACCATGACAACTCATAACCTGGCTTGGTTTCAAATCAAATGGAGTACATATGGACAAAAACAGATGACAATCCGAATTGCTATTAGACACATTACTGTTTTTTCAGCAGTGTCACTTTGTAATTGAAACAAATACAATCAACCACAGGGAAGCCATAGTGGGGAAAGAAAATATGTGGCTCCAAACAGTGTGACGTAGGCCACATAAAATTACTGGACTATAAGAAGCTACAATTGTACCCGACGTTTTAGGGTCATCACATGCTTCAGGCCCCCGAATAATCACCGGATTTCTGTGTATGCAGCGTCATGCTAAAGAGGAGAGCCCGTAATGTAGCAGCATTTAGTTTTCCTGTGCTACAGAAAGAGAATAGGGACGTCTGTGTGTTTTGGGCCCATGGCCGTCAGCAGATAACGTTGGAAAGATGTTTTGGATGAAGCCATGTTGACTTTGGCTCACAGTTTTGGGCACAGGTACTAAATGATGATGTCAGGTCAAAGGGAAAGAAAGACAATGGGAAATAGCCATCAACATTATCTGTGTATGTGCTCTGTGCGTGAGTGGATGTGGCACAGACAAAGCAGACGAAATACTGTCTGCTAAAATATTTTACTTTATATATTTTTATTTACCTGAACATTTTTTCCCTAATTATACCTAATAATGGTTATTGTGTCTATTTGTAAAAAAATCATCTTTTTATCGATTCAGTATCTTTGTCTCTTTCTTAACTTCTGGAAAACATTTCTTCCATCTATCGGAGCTATTTCTCCCATTAATTTGTTTTGTTTGGGTTCACTGGGAAATTGCTGAGAAAACAGTTTTAACAGGGAGTGGAAGACGAAATCAAAATCTACTTAATGGTCGTATAGGAAGGAAGCTGTTGTTTTGCTGAAATGTTACTTTTGGTATCTGTGGAAGGTTTAGAAGGTATATGAGTTTATCTTGATACAACAAAGTAATTGTGTGTGTCTGTGTGTGTGTTCTGCAGGTGACTATCCTTCGAGGAAAGGATGGATATGGCTTCACCATCTGCTCGGATTCCCCTGTGAGGGTACAGGCTGTTGATCCAGGCAAGTATTGAATGCATATGTCAGTATCCTGGGGACTTGAGTCGTTTTTTTCCCCCTCTCTTTGTTTCTATGTTCAGTAATCTCTGTGCATCTACGACAGAATAAGCCAGCTTTATAAATTAAAAAAAAAATCTATGGTCAAAATGTGTCTAATGAAAAGATGTTTTTTGTGTGGTCACTTTGACAGGGGGGCCAGCAGATCAGGCAGGTCTGCAACAGTTGGACACGCTCCTCCAGCTAAATGGTCAGCCAGTGGAACAATGGAAATGTGTGGATTTAGCCCATGCTATCAGGTAGTAACCCCAACACACCACACGGAGATTATGCAACAATTAACAATTAATTTAACTGATAGAGAATCCGATTTCAAGACTTATTGAGGTCTCAGGAATAGCAATTCGTAATGATTATCTAATACACTGTGGTAGTCACTTTGACATTTATGTCTGTGAGAAACTCAATGGTATAAAAAGATTCAAGTTTACAATTAAATGAGATGGAAATTAGATGACTTCATGTTGACAAAATAAAAATGAATAATTATATGCACTTCTGCAATGTGTGTGTATGATTATCTTTCGTTCTCTTTCCAGAAACAGTTCTAATGAAATCACAGTGGTGGTATGGCGTACAGGTCCTTCAGCTAAGCCCAGTTTTGAGGGCCTCATTCACCGGCCCTCCTACAAGCCCTCCACCTCAAACTATGATACCCCCTCACCACCTCTCCGCAGACGTGCACCAGACTTTGGCACCAGTAAAACCCCTCCAGCTGTGCCGCCTCTCCCAGCCCACCACCGTGCCACTGCCACCCGCAGACTCCTAGTCAACGGCTCAGAGGCTGGAAATAGCAGTGGCTTAGGTATGGGAACCCTTTCCTGGGGGGCCCAGGGAGGGTCAGCAGAGGAGCTGGATGGGAAAACGCGGCACCTCCACCATCCTCACACTGCCACACTGAAGGGTACCAGGGTGAAGGCATCCAATGGGGACAACTACATCATCCTGGCGCCCATAAACCCTGGAAGCCAGGTACCGCAGACTGGTGGTGGGCTGCACCTTCATCATCTTCTTCGTCCTCCTCATCCTCACCATGGTCATATGGTGGCTCATCCTAGATATGTCTCTTTACCTTACATCCCTGGTGCTGATAGATAGAAGGACTGTATTTACAGTATGTCAGAGCCATCTATGTCTCACAACAACATGATATTATGACACTACATATAGTTCAGTCATAATGCTAAAGCCTGAGAATAGGACTCAGTAAGAGACAATAACACATTGTATGCCTATTCCTAGTAAAGGTTTAGCATGTTAAACACAGTTCAAATTAAAAAATCAGTGCATATATATCTGACAGTATTTACCTTACAAATAGTTTGAATTTTCTTATGCAAATTCTATCAAAATTCCCATGAAGTATGAGAATAAGAGTGGTCAAATGCATAATATGCAGTTTTACTTTAAGTAATACTCGTATGTACTGTACATGCACAGCATGACATGTACATACAGACAGACACAGCATTCTCTATAGCATGTACTATGGATGCATTTACTGACATCATGTATATGAGGTAAAATCCTTAAACCATAAAAACAAAATAAAGCAAACTCGTTAAATCAAAAAGGCTGAACTGAATTCCTCAGCTAGCATCCTTTCATCAACTCTAACTAATACTAACCCATTAACTACAACATATCAGGCTAACAAACATGTTGAAACAAAAGATCTGGGATGTGTTTGAGTCAGTCTAACTGCTGCAGTGACCTCTGCTTTTCTAAGTCCTGTCGTATCTCAAGTGGACGTTTCCTCTTCTATGTCTGGGTCTTATTCACCACCGAGCTTATCTTTTACCTGAGGCTTTCTGTGCATGTGTGTGTATACATGTGTTTTATTCGTGTGTGTATGTGTGTGCCTCGTGCAATGTTCATCTGTGTAAATGTTTGTCTGGTTCTGGGTCAGTAAAAGTACATTGTAGTGCATGAGATACAAGTGTTGTGTACAGACTGAAACACAACACATCCTCATGATGATTTCAGAATGGAGAGAATATCCTACATAAATGAAAAGACTTGGGTGATTTTTGTGGTGACCATCATAGGCTAAAAATACTGTGAGAGCCCTGTGGAAATGGGTCATGTTGGTGACATACAATAACACAGTCCTAATTCACAAAGAGCCCACATGGCAGATCATATTTATCTTAATAAGCCATCAGAAAGGCTCACCCATAATGCATTTTATGAGTTTTCAACTCCTAGTTCATGTCCATAATTAATCTGAGTGACATGTGACATGGTGGCAACTTCCTCTCCTCACTCCCTAAATTGACTGTAATTTGTTATGACAAGTAGAAACCATCACTGCGTCACAGATCCCTGTTCAATTTAAATTGCCCCCTGGAAACTAAATTCAATGTCATGCAAGGAACTGCAGATGATAATGTCCAGTTTGATCCTGAGACACCAACACATGGCATAGCAGCACTGAAAAGAAAGTGCATGGCACAGAGGCTCAAATCCTAAAAACCAAACACATCAACATTATGGTTTTAGAGAGCACTGTATTCCCTAATAGGACAGCTCTTATTTATTATTATGATGGGGATATTTTAAATGATAACACTTGCTTATCCAAATATTTTGGAGTAACTTCTCATTGTAGAAAGATCAGATATACCAATCAGCCACAACTTTAAACGTTCATTGTTTGTCGTGTTGTGGCAGATCAGTGTATATCTGTCTATATCTGATTCCCATGGCTTCATTTCTTGACAAAATGTAAAAACAGAATCACTAATCTGGCAAAACGTTCAAGACAGTTAACATTCTAAATGTTGTGGCTGATTGTTACATGTTCATCGTTTAACATGAGTCATTGCATCATTCCATTCTAGATTCTAGTTTCAGTGTTAACTGGAACTGAATTGATTTAATTATTGTATTTAATTTTACAGTAATTCCAGTATGATGTTAATTTTAATGTAATTTTACTCTTCTTTCAGATCTTACGGCCTGTTTACCAGGACAACCAGGGAACTTTAGGTCAGACATGCATGTTTTGTTATTGCCTACAATGAACTGTGTTGGGTGTTTTGGCAGAAAGTTGTATTTTAAATTGGCTTTAAAAAAAGCTCTTATTGTTTTGGGAAACAGCTACAGTACAGAAATGGCCGTACAGTGTATGTACATTATTTCTTCATGTCCATATGTTTTATCTTCTGTTTGTATCTCAGCAGCCAGGTTGTACCCCACAATGCAAGCTTCTGCTCCACAGTCCCACAGTAATCGGGGTGCTTTTTCTGGAGCAATGAGCGGAGGTGCAGGGGGCGGTGGTGGGGGGTTTTCAAGCCGCACTGGCTTCCTAAGGCGGTCTAACAACTCTAAGACAACAAAGTCATCCTCCACCTCCACTAATGTATCCAGCTACCAGCAGCACAATGCCAACTTTGCCAACTACCAGAACTGTACTATTGTCCGTTCACATACTCCACATGCCAATTATGGATATGTCAAAGTGGCACCCAAGATCCTTATCTTCCCTATCTTTGTCCAGGTATGCCAGTTTGTGTTAGTGTGTGTGTGTGTGTGTTTTTTATAGTGGTGTCTGCTTTATTTATTAGTAGGTTATAAAAAAGATTTTTGTATATATTTTTGCTGAATTTTATCTTATTGTTTATGCTAATGCTTGATTTGATTAATATTTTGTATGATCTGTACAATTTGCATTTCCAAAAGTTCAACTGTGTGAAGTTAATTAACACTACTAATTGCATTAATATTACTACTTACTACCTAATTTCCAGTGGCCAACTATACGAACCGGGCAGCAGATGCAAAATATTGTTAATCAATAATAATGTTTATGTGTTGCTGCAAAACGTTATAACCAAAGTCAAGATAGCTGTGGTATGAACGCCGACTGCATGTCAAATACTTCTAGCACGCTGTGGCTTTTTAGCATTTTCACTGTCATTCTGCAGTGGTACTTCCTGTTCACAGAAACCTACAGACCTGACCACGCATTACACATGCACAAACAGATTCAGCCCCTTCTCAAACCCCGGCCAGGAGAGGAAGTCCCCTCCTCCCTCGCAACACTAATTTTTACTGTCAACGTCTTGTCACAGTCAGACCACACAGATGCTCTCTGTTTTCAGATCAAATCTATTTCAGTTGTGTTTCCTACAGAAAAAAAAAATTACTTTTAGCTGCGTGGGAGCTTATTTGGATTTGGGATCTGAAATGGATTTGGTATAGCAATTTTTTTAATTTATCAAAAACAAGCGCAATATTGCAGTATTAATTTTATATTGCAAAATGCTTAATATAGCATATATATTACACATTATACATCAGACAAATCTGATCGGTTTCTATTATCTGTTGCTGTTTTCTGTCCAGCCTCTTGACCTGTGCAGCCGAACACTCATCATATCTGAGGAGATGATACTGCATGAGAGCCAGCACCACTCTCTCAAAGTAAGTGCTTTCAGTGCAGTAATGATAATAAAACTGTGTGTAGATGAAGTAGAAACCCTTTAAAAGCTAGTGTTGAAATAAACAACCCCCTCAGACGAGTTATTCTGGAAATACTGTGCTGCAGTTAATTGCTAGCAGTAAGGTGAGAAAACAAAGAAAGTAACAAAGGAAAACAAACAACATGTCAGAGCTTTCTCCATACATACCTAAATATGTACTTTAGAGTTTAATGACTCATTTGGATTTGTTTGGAAATAGGAGGTATTTGACTAAAGGAATCCTGTCATTTAACTGTTATGCTTCTTTGTTGGGAGAAACATGTTAAGCACTTCTGTGTGTGTTTGAAAAGAGCAAACAGAGTTGTTGCACTGCAGTAAGCTCTCTCTACAGCTTGTTAATTTTCCCCCGTCAGATAAACTTTGCCCTGCAGTGCAGTGAGGTGCAAAGACTGCTGGCATGGAGGGTAGATCTGCCCTCCCTCTGGCTCAGTAATAAAACAAATATCTAACAGCCAGTGTTTGTCAGGAGGGAGTTTCTCTCCACTTCATATAGGCGGTTTTTAATGATCCATCTGTGTTGTTCCAGCTCTTACTCTCCCCTGCAGGCAAATGCACACTGTAGTGCTCACACAGACATGCTTCTCTTTCATTATGGTATCTGAACACAGTATACAAGCGGAACAGAAACCGAATTTAGTTTAACATGACATTTCGACAAATTGGATTTTTGTTTGAATAATATTTTATTTAGAATAAGCCTTCAAAGTGAAATCTGGACATATCAGAATATTAGATACATATAGATAGACAGACAGACAGACAGACAGGCAGATAGATAGATAGACTTTTGTGATCTCAAACTGGGAAACTAAAGGAATAAAGTAATAAAGTAAATATAACCTTTTGGGTTATTCAACAAAGAATAATGTAGAAAATTAACATTGAGAACTTTATTTTTTATTGATCTACATGTAAAAGTAATTACTAATTACTAAATTACTAAATGTATAACATCTAGCTGATTATACTCATTCTCATTTAGCACATGCTGGTGCATATTTAATGAAACGGTCTCACACCTACACACACTCGTACCAGACGATCTTTCCACTTCTGAAAACCCTCTCTCTGCTTTCTCATCCTTCAGAGGAAGCCACCAAAGCAAAAGCAGTGTCTCGAAACACTGCCCATCTGCAGCTGTATGTGTGTTATGTTGCATGCACATCTAGACTCCTTTTTTCTTCTTTTTTCCCATTTACATTGTTATGTTAGTGCAGCTTTTGTGAAAAGGCATAATGTCAGTCAGTCATGCTGCAAAACTCTTGATCCAATCTTCAAAATACCAGTCATGCGTGATTAAATAATTATTATAACAAACAAATGCCTGTTGTACCCGATTAAAGATATAAGGATATATATGTTATAACTTCCACAGAAGAGTTTACAAAACATAGCAGATTAATAGCATAGAGAAGGTAGTGAAATCTAATGCATAATAATTTTCATCAAGAAAATAAGATTTTGTTAATATTCTACTCTTTCAAGAGTATAAAAAAGAGAAAATTATCAACAATGTGAATAGCAGTTTAAAAGAGCTGTATTCATGTAGTCAGCCACACTGTATGTGTGAACTGCATTTCCTGTGTTTGCACAAGACTTAGGTAAATGGGTGTGAGATTTGTTGTCTGTGTATCTCACCTAGCTGCAGATGTGTGTTTGTGAGATGTGACCAGCTTAAGATGTAAAATCTTAAAAACTCCCTTCTCTTTTTCACATCCCTCCTCCACCTCTGCCCCTCTAATTTCTTTTAGGTCACAGTGTTTGTCTACAACGACCTGATGCTGGTGACAAGAGAAGATGAGCCAGGCAGGTGTAATGTCCTCCAGAGTCCCCTGTACCTCCGCCAGCTTCGACTCCAGGAAGGTACGTTAATACATCGTAAGATGAGTGCATCTGTGTAACCATATAAACCACATTTGACCCATTTAAGTAAAGACATTATAATAAACAAGAACTGTCACAAACACACAAATAGGACAGTTAGAAATCAACAAAGAAGTCTGTTATCACAGTGATCGCTTCAGCTGATCTTAACCAGAGGATATTTAGGAAAACACTGGCCATGTTCCTTTTACTTTGTCTTTTTATTTAATTTGGTGTAAACAGTTATCCCCTCTGGCAATGTGTAGAGAATAGGTTGGACTTTGGGCTGCTCAGTGCCTGCAAGTCAAATAAATAGGGCCCACTGTAAATATCTGTGTTTAGATTGGAGGGTGGGGACATTGGCACAGTTTGGAGTCATGTTTGGGACAGAGCTGGAGGAGAAGGGACAATGTACAAGTGGATGAAAGTACAACTTTAGTTTTGGTCATTTGTTGTGCCAAACAATGTTAAAGGTTATTAATTATAGTTTTTGCAATTATGGTTGAGGCAGTGCGGGATTGTGTAAAAAAACCATCCAGTTAATTAACACATTTCCCCTGATTCATGGGTGCTACACTCGTCTTCTCGCAGACATTGCTGGTCTGCCCCTGGCCACATCTGACCTCCACCCTTCACCCAAACAATCAGAGATCTCCAGGCTGGGCGTTGAGTGGGGTTTGCGTGTCTGTGTGTGTTTCATGAGAGGACACACACAGAGAAACACATATCTCCACCCCACTGCCTGTCATTGTTATTTTGCTTCAGCAGCCTCACTCAGGAAAGAGGCGCCAGAGGACTGTGTTTGTTTCAGCGAGGGTGTGTGCGCGTGTGTGTGTATGTTTGGGCATGTGCACATAACGACACAGTGCGAGTTCAATAAAGGGGCTTTCCTGTGTTCCTGTCACCCTGATACCAGGCTGAGGAGCGTGGGAAGCGGGAGTCATGTTAAATAGAGTGACACTGACCACACTCACTGAGAAGAAAAACACCATCAGTGTTAAAAAGACAGTGATGGACTTCTACACTGTAAGAAGCAGGACTGACATCTTTTTGTTTAGTATTTGATCCTCATTGGATTTGTGAGAAACTGTGAGTGGCCAATGAAAAACACTATGTTAATGCTATAAAGTGAATCCACTGATTTTAGAAGGACATGAGTCTCCTTTACAGCCTATAAAACTGCTTAATTTAAACAAAATGATTAACATTCTGAAGTACTGTATGTGAGTTACTAGGTTTGCGCCTGACTTTTGATAATCATAAAAACATCCAACAGTGACCTCTGCTGTTAGATTTTAAAACAACCACTTTTTTTTAAAAAAATTAAAAACCCAGCACTGGATTAAGTAGTTTATTTCTCCCTGTTCAAATACAGTATATGACCTTTATCAGTAAAACCTCGTAACCTTATCCTCCAGTCTACAGCAGTCAGAGACTGCTCTATGCTGTCACAGTTTAGGTTGAAGATGAGGAGATGTCATATACTTTCCTGAAAACACTATAGGTTTTGTTAGCTGCTGACAGAGAGACTGACAACTTCTACCTCAACGGAAAAAAAAATCCAAAATCTATGAAAATACGCAGTTTAATTGTCTTCTAATTTAGTAATAAGACAAATTTTAGTTTCAAATTAGTTGCGTTTGCACAAAACATAATGCAATTAAATAAACAGAATCTCTGCTTTCTATGTACATTTCAATCACTCTATAATGGCGACAACCTTATTTGTAGATGATGCATTCAGTAAGTAAAGGTCCCGAGGACTTAATCAGCTTCTCACTGTCACTCAATTAAAGATGCTTGCTGAATGGCAACTAGTTTCTTTGGTGTCTGTCAGTCAGTACAGGGGCTTCATGAATCAGGGTGATTATATGTTTTTGATTTTTCAAATGTAAATAGTTAGTCTTTTTTTTTAGATTTTTAGATCTAGATTTTTAGATAATCTTGGACATTGCTGTACTATATTTACTGAACAGGCTGAATTTTACAGATGGATGGATGGAAGGATGGATGGACGGATGGACGGATGATCCCTGTCTTTCTTGCTACACCTTTAGTGATATTAATTCTCACCTCAGGGCCCAGCGGCTCCTCAGTGTGATCCTGAACAGCCAACAAGATTGCTGGCCACAATTTTACTGCTTGTGTGTGCTTGCTTGTAATAAAAGTAAACATCACCACAACGTATAGATTATGTGGGTCTGTGCATGTGTGTGTATGTGTGTGCTTGTGTGTGGGTGGTATTCGATTAAAACAATGTATCTTGATTCCAGACCCACAGGCCTGTCTAACAGAGTGCTTCTTTAAAGAATTATGGGTAAACTGCTTCAGAAATCCTGTGCTTTGTGTAAAAGATGGAAGAATGAACATTAAATAAGGATATATTTATTGTAAGATGACAAGACAAAGGAGTTAGTATTAATCCGTCTGTTACTTTGATTCACAGATTATGCTGAAGAGCTGAGATTCTACCTTATTCACATGACTGAGGTAAGAGAAAGGATGTTTGTGTTTTTGTGTTTGTGTGAAGGCAAAAGGAGAGACAGAGGGGAAAGGAGGTCTGATGTGGACAGTTGATGTTCTTTGTGAGCCTGAGGGGCAATTGACTCTGGTGGAAATCAAATTACAGGAAAGACACAAGGATTAGCAGAAAGATCTAATGAAAATGTCTTTTCTCTGTGTGTCTGTCAGATCTAAATCTCAGACCTCTCAATCACACATGCAACATATCTTGTTTTTGATACATGGTATATTTACACACACAGACACAAACATTTATATGATTGTACCAGCAAGACAGTGGTTATTTTTCTAAAATCTCTGGTCTTAAAAAGTATTTCAATAATTCATATAAAAGACAATCTATATTTCAAATAAGGACACGGAATATAAAGTGAGCTGCTTGATGATGCAACAATAAAATTGAAATACATCGGATAGAAGCATTCAAAACTATACAGCAATTTTACATTGCAATTTGTGTTGTTTACACGGTCGTAGTAATGACATTTATGGCAAGTAATCATTCTTTCTGCCATCTGCTGTAAGAGAGCACCTCTTTGGCTATCATTTTAAGATAAAAGGAAAAAGCAGAATTATTAAAATGACACTGCTGTGTTTAGCAATAATTCAGCGCGCTGGCAACTGAAATGGCATTTTGAGGGCCCACATTTCCCATTGTTGCAGCAGTATTGAAAATAAATGGCCACAACAGACTTTCTACGAGTGAAATAAAAAATGTTTAAAAAGGAGAAAGAGAAAGGGATGATAACAGGAAAACGTGATACATAAACGGATCATCCACTTGACAGGTTTTAATATTTCCCGATATTTTCCTTTATGTTAGGCCACAGATACACACTGATCTGCCACAACACAATTTATCTCCAGTACAACCGTCTTCCATAATTAAGTGCATACACACATTAGCTTCATCCCCAGTAGACAAAACAATGCTAACAGGACCCCCCCCCCCCAAAAAAAAATAAAAATAATAATAAAATAAATCAGCTGCTCTCAAACAATACAGGCAAACAGTGGAGACTAAAAAAGCATAAACCAAGCTGCTGGGCAGGAGGCAGGAATGAGGAGCATGTGACGGCTATCTGACAGACACACTCATGGGATTTGATGAGTTTTGGAGCCTGATTGGCTGCTTTTCAGACTTGACTTTTTATTATTTTGGCGGCTATGCTGTAGTTAATGAGCACGTTTGCAGGTGGCGGTAACCAGCCCCTCCCTTCTCCCATTCTCTCCATCCCCATTTGATGACTTTTTTTTTTTTTTACTTGGAAAATGTGCACTGAGGGAATAAAACTGCAGGTTTCATTGTCCCTCTAATGCTTACATCCATTATGCTCTCATCACTTCTGCTCATTGCTTTCTTCCACCTCCCTTGTACAACTTGTACACATCTCTCAAGCTGTTGTTTGCACACAAATGTAACAGCTGCCGCACAATCTCTGGAGCCACTTCACAGATTTCTACTTGTGAAAAAAAGCTTTCCGCCCCATGTGTCTGGCTTCTTTTACATCATCACCTGCTGCCAGTTCTCTCCTCATGTAAAATATGTAAAAAACATGTAAAAATACCTAATGTGGCACAGCATGACAGTGAGCTCAAAACAGCTGCATATGCTAGGCTAATATCTATATCAATCATATACAGATCCCCAGACTGACAATGATATGTAGCTGACACAGCGGGATTATAGCACTTTAGTATAGATCCTGCTTTTAATCATATATTATGTAATATAATTTAAATATTTTTAAGTAGCCAAGGTTATTATTTACTGACGCATATAAATTGCAGCTGTTTCCAATCAGTTCTAAGCTGAAATGCCGCTAGACAGACGGTAAACAAAATCCACAATGTCAAAATGCAAACAAAGTTCATCTGAAGTATCAGCAGTATCCCCTTGAATGTATAGGCAGTTTTGTTTCTGCAGCTGAGCGAGGAAACAAGTTTCAGGCGAAACAGAGACGGGGTATTTTGCACAACGATAATTTTTGGAGGCACCCATGAGAAGCTGTGCAGTGAAAGACAAGACCGAAACGGTGAACTCAACAACTTCCAAATCGATTTATTCACAGGAACTTGTGAATCAAATGAAATTTAGCTTGGACAAATCAGTCTCCCTCTAGAGCTTTTCAATATGAGCCTAATAGACTGTAGGGCTGATGCTCTTATTTTCCTTTTTTTTTTTTTTTTTTACAAAAATCATTTAGTCACTGTGACGTGTCTGTGACCCCATCCCCTCCTGCCTCATACACCACACACACACATATACACACACTTTTCACTCTTTTTTTACTTTTGAAATCTGCTGCATAACCTCATTAGCGGCTTATGAAGGGGCCATTTCTTTTTAGAAATTTTAGAATGGGAAGGGTCTGACGTGTGTCCCACAGGCTGGAACAGAGGAAGGAAAGGGCTAACATATTATTCTATCCAATTAGGCAAGTTATATAAATAGGAAGTCTTATATAAGGCAGCATTAAAGGGAACGTGAGAGACACTCAGTGAGTTAGGTAGAGTTTGGATTTAATGTGGCACATTAAAAAGGTCTGCAGGGATCATTGCTTCAGCTCAAAGGAAGAAATGAAGAAATAAATTCAACATTACATACTGAACCACAATCATAGCAGTAAGAGACAGATGGCTGGATACTATTTCCTTAAACAGTCATTGAAAATGCTGAGTGCGCAGTCGCAGTAGTTGATATACCTGTCAGCAGTCCATTTCCTACATCAAGGAGCTATGATGCCACAGGGAAACACCAGTTTGCTTTTACTGCTGTTCTTATCTCTTCCATGTACTGTAACACATACTGTAGGAGAGGTTCTCTCCTCTCCTCTCTATCTTTAAATGACGACAGAGTCTTCACAGAGAGAATGACCTTCTTGTCCTTCTGGTGGCTGGCACACTGGTGTGTGCGGTATATGAACACATGAGGTGGTTGGGGAGAGGGAGCGAAGCAAAGGAAAAGGGAAAAGATATTAAAACGGACTTGATGGGAACATCGACACAGGTCACTCATACCTGGACTATTGAGCTGTACTGTAGCCGAGTTGATCAAGTCACATTTAAACCCACCATCACTGCTGCTGATGTGTGTGTGTGTGCGTGCGCTTGTTCACTCAAACGTAGGGCTGCAACTAACGATTATTTTTGTAGTCGACTAATCTATAATCTAATTTTTCAATTAGTCAACGATTATCGATTATTTATTTGCTACGTTTCCTGTTTTTAACAAAGTTGGTTATTAATTGGATTTCATTGAAAACCAGTGTATCTTTATGTGTATTGAGCTTTGTGAAGTATTAGAGGCAATGTGTCCACTAGTGATGCATATAATAGTATCATAGTAAAGACGCATATTTTTTCAAATGGGGCTTAACCGGAGGTTTCAGTCACTGAAAATGACGTTAACGTTACTTTGAAAAACTCCGGGTGTTCCTCAGACACGTGAAAAGGTGAAACACAGTTTTAGCACCGTAACATGACGGTCGTCGTCGGCTTTGGATATCCTGGTACATGTAAACGAAATTAACATCATCTTTTAAGAAAGGGGTCTTAAAGTAGCCTAGCTATTGTTACTTTATACTGAGTGATGCATTTTTTGAAAGGTAGGCTAAAAAAAGAGAACAACTTACCCATCCGGGACTTTGGATGCCAAAACTCCCGATAGTGCACTTGGCGTGTTTATTTTCTTTATTTTCCCAACAATACTCCCAGACTTTAGACATTCGCGGTCTCACGCTAACATCACTATGCACCTCTGCTTCAGCCACCGTTGCTACTGCATCGACTTTGCTATTGCTATTGAACTTCTTCAGTGTTTAGTTCAATATGGGCGCAGATGGTGCAGGCTATTGCCCCTTACGTTTCCGGTGGTGCATCGCAACTTTATTTGCTCGTATTCTAATGAATTGAATGGCGTTCATCACGTTGCTTAAAATAATATACGACTAGACGACCACATAATTTCTGGTCGACCACATTTAATAGTCGACGTCGTCAACGTTGTCGACGAATCGTTGCAGCCCTACTCAAAAGAGATGCGTGTAGTGTAATAGACTCTAATTGAATTGCTCTTTCTGGCCTGTTTGCACAAAAGGTCACACGCACACACGTACACACGCACACACACACCAAAAGAGAGAATGACAGGGAGAGAGATGTAAGACCCCATCTAATGTTTTTTGTTAAATTGCTTTCGCCCTCAAGACTACAACTAGAAGTAACAAGTAACAAACATACATAATGATGTATGTATGATGTCATTAATATTAGACCAATGATCTGTGTCATTTCTTAGAAGAAATAAAACTGCTGCTACTACTGCAATTGAAAAAAATGTCCAAACAAATCTAGCTATTATAAACAACATTTTTTGTCTCATCTTTATTCAGGATTTTCCACTGTTCACAAGTTTTTTTTCCCCCCATTCAGACATTTATCAATTTGTATCTTTACACACATTTCTCTCAATGTATTTAAAAGATAGTAGCAAGCACATTCTGCAGAAGAAAAGCTCTCCTCGTTTCTTTTGAGGATGTGGGCAATTACAAATTGTCAGTCATCTCCTCCGACTCCGACGCTGTCACAGACTGCTCGCCTCATTTTGTCAACTCCTGTCCTTCTCCTCTCTAGCTGGAGGTCATGCTATTTTAGCACTTGCTTAAAACAGAACAGCTATAACCCAGATTTACAGGAGGTGGAAGGAAAGTGTTGGTTGGATGGTTTGGAGGGGGCCGTGGGGGTATGCAATTGTGTCTCTGGAAAGTCATGTGTGTAGAAGTGTGTCAGTGACGCAGGAAGAGAGGAAGGAAGAGATCATTGTGTAGACGAAAAGCACAGAAACAAAAGTGAGAGACGCTGTATGAGACCGCTGACCTGAGGAGCGCATCGGGGTCATCACAGAGTCGTCATGGGCAACTTGGCTGACCGGGTTGGGCCTAAGAAAAGGTTCATCAGGGAGGCGAGCTCGCTGCAGCACCTGCTATCTGACAGTGGAGATGTAAGTGCATCTGACAGGAGTTTCTGTGCAGGGTTTGGAGAAAATGATTTCTGTTGTTGTGACTCAGCAGCATAAAATCGGAAGAACGTAAATCAGTGTCATTTTTTTGTCAGTGCAGTAGTTGCTTGCAAGAATGGGAAAGTGCAATTTATTATAGAGAGGATGACCGAGTGCTTGTCTAAATTCTAGTGACTAAGACTGGGAAATGTGTTTACAAAGCCGGAGAACAATTTACTTCATTTTAAACTACATTAACTAACTTAATTGCTGCAATTACAACATGATCATGTTGTAATTTTGATGAGTCTATTTTTTCACAGTTTAATTAATGTTATACTGTGCCATTTGTGGTGTCACTCTACAGCTACTGTACAAAATTGGCTGCATATATCACACAATGGTTTTTCATTAATGAAACAAAAGGAAGCTGTTGTGCATAGTTGCTCATTCATCGCTGTTTCCCAGAAATTACCATTTGCATCTAGCACAACGAAGCTGCCACTAATCACCGCAAAATCGTGAATTTTTTACACTTTTCAAAGTACAGCTGTATCTACACGCGCACACGCACACACAAAATGCGTACTTTTCATTGGTCACTTGCTACAAATGATTTTGCTCTCTCATGGATGGAAATAGTACTGAATGGGGGGAATTTTCAGTAATTAGCTTTGAATTATTGATTCTATTTTGAAGCAGCATTTGGAGAATGTGATATGTTAGAGAAGGGGGAACAGATGCACAGGGACGCTGCCAGGCTAGGTGAGATCACAGTGTTGTGTTATGCGTGTAGGCTGCGGAACAGCAAGGGATCAGGTGAACACAGCACAGTGCTGTGTACATGAACGGCATTTTTGGAATAAATCTGCACAGTAAAAGGTCAGAGAACTCTTGGTGTGTTATGAGCAATGCAACCTTCACGTAACATTTGTTGGACAAAATAAATAATGGATTAATTTGATGTGACTGGAAAAAGCGAAGGTGTTGCTGTGAATGTTCTTCCTAGGAGAAGACATCTTGAACATAACTGTAAGGATTTGTTTGGAATGTGTGTGGATCATAGGAACCTCTCTCTTATATTAAAGCTGCGGCTGCAGTCTAAAGGGAGACAGTGATTGATATGCACGCTGGGACTCTCGTCAGCAAAACACCTACTTCACTGTAGCCATCCATAACATGGCCAGGGCTGATTGAACCCTGATGTACCCTCTTCCCTCCAGCTGAGCCACAACTTAAAGTGTACTCAGCTTTCTCTTTGGTTTAATAGACAGATTGGCAGCAGTGCAGTTACACTGGCTATACATCTCTATATATATATATATACCATCAACTAAAGACCTCCATCTCAGAGATTTGATTGCACTGAGATCTACGAGCACCAACAACTTACCAAGCAGCATAGGCGATGCACATATTCTGTTCAGCTGCATTAAGAGATCAGGTGCAGGACAAATGATTGTCAGCATCTGAACTATTCACTAAAGGAATGTGTGCAGAGGTCATTCACAAATTAAGAACACTTTTTACATTTTTTTTCTAAGGCTCACATGTATCAATGTTAGACTGAGTTATCTGCACATTACTATCATATGTGCATTATTGATCATGATAACACTGTTAACATGATCAATATTTGTTCAGTTTAATGGATGTGTACACTATATCACAACTCAGAATATGATTATGTGAAAAGGGGGGAAAAAAAATCATTGAACTCACTTAGGTAATTATGACCGAAGTAAACACATTAGTAATGTTTAAAAAAAGAGGCAAGGGCTAAAAGAAAACATTTTTCCGAAAACAGTGTTGGACTTCTTTTCCCTGTCATGTGCTCATCATCCTCCTCAGTGGCTCCAGGAGGGGCCTCCTCCAAACTAGGCCAAAGGCTCCAGTTTACATGCTGCTTTCATGGCAACTTTTTCTGGGCAAACCACACTATCGCTCTGAGCTGTAAACCAGACAAACAAACTAGAAATAGATTTAAGAGTGTGGGAAAGCCACTCAGCTCAGAAGAAACTACATTCCCTAACTTGTGACATGGATTTATTTGTTTTGGATGAAATTTGTTGACTAATAATTACACATGTTGTGTACCGTATACGCAGTGGTTTTATATTGTCTGCCAGTATGCATCGGTAGACTTCTTTCTCTGGGGCGCTGAATATTTTCACAAAACTTTACTGTAATCCATTTATTGACAATGTTTGAGAGGACTCAGTCGGGACCAGGAGGATGAATTAACTGAGACAGAAATCCCTGGTGCCATACTTCTTGCATTGCTATAAAGTAAGTGAAAGGATTATAAGAGAACTGCAGGGGAAACAGAGGACACACTGTTATACTGAAAAGAACAGGGGAGAGAGATTTATGCAACTTTCACACCAAGTGAAATTAGTGAGGATATACTGTACCCAGAGTCAACTAGCTGTTTTGGTTTGTTTAAACATTGTTTAAGCCGCAAACCCATCAAATTTGTAATTTATAAAGCCTTTTATACAAAGACTCCAGACATAAGAGCAATGGCGTGCTCTTCATGACTTAGGACTACGCAATAATAGGAGAATGACGCACCGATACTAACTCAACTAACTCAATTGTGACAATGACAAGTCACGACAGCATGTTAAGCACCAGTGTCTAATAGAGTATGATGCTGCATGGTGTGACACTGTACAGGGACTTGGTATTTTTTGTAGAAAAAGAATATAAAATGCTATTCAAGAGGTCTGCAGTATATAAAAAGACAATCATGCTCTACACCATGCTCACCAACGTTACCATTATCCTGAAAGAGCAAGGTCAGTGACATTGCATCTTATTAACCGGTTTTACTGCCTCAAAGAAATTAAAAATTAGTGTTCTAATCGCTGACTCTAGTTTAAAAAATTCTGGTTTTAAAATTATGAGCCACCGTGTACTCGCAAAACACTAATGTATGCACAGACATACAAACACAAGATTATCCCAAATGCAGATCTGTATTTACATCAGCAGTGTGTGTAAACGGTACTGACGTAACTGAGCCTGAGACTGGGCCTGGAGTTGGGATGAAGGTGTGTAGGATCTGGGATCGCAGGTTTAGCTGGAACAGTGTGAGGGAAGTATAGCAGTACTCTACAGAAACATATCCTCATCTTTTGAAATTAGTTAATATCATTAGTCATTCTATGCAAATTGTTATGATATAAAAGCATCGACTCTTAGATACCTTGAAAGCTAACACAAACAAAGCTAATGGCAGGACCCAAAGCAGACAAACACAAAACTTAAAAGTGCTAAAAGTAATTTAACAAAAGCTTACCTGATCCAGCAGGTGAACAAACAGCAGGGTGTAAAACAAGTATCCAAACAACCTCAGGGAGGGCACGAGCACAACATGATGTAGGAAGTCCCAAACAACAGAACCAAGCTGAGGCAGGCCAGAGGAACAGGCTAAGTAGATATACAGCATGAGCAGAGTGGGCCAGCTAACAGATGAACTGACAAGTGACTGAGAGAGTGAACAGACAACCTGACTGACAACAAAGGGAAACACTGAGACTATTCACACCGGGTAGAAGAAGACATTGGTGAAACCAATCCAACAGGTGGGAAACTAAACAAAGACAGGAAGTAAAGTGACACAAGATATATCAGGGAGCAGACTTCCAAAATAAAGCAGGAAACGAACAAACAGGATGCACGGGACTAACAAGACATCGTAAGGGAATTTTGTAACAAAACATTAAAAAACAAACCAACCAACAAACAAAAAAGATCTAAAAATATCCAAATAAAAAGTTGTAATTTTATAAAAAAATGTGCACATTTACTTTCTTGCTAAAAATTAGATGAGAACGTGCAATTCATTTACATCTATTTTCTAAATCTAAAAATGTGTCCATCGAGTGCTGCTGACCTTAGTTTGACTTAAAATGTATTATTTTTTTATTTTGGTTAGTTCATTCAGGCATTGTGAAATGATGAAACGATGTCTGAACATCATTCAGTTATAGTTGTAGTGTGTCTAACATACATACAATGACACCATGCTGACCTGTGCAGATGATGCTTAGGTGAGCTGTGTTGACAGCAGCCCAGTCTGAAAACTCATCTGCCAGATGGCTCAGGGGGAGGGCTTCAACCAGACAGCACTTTAATCAATCTGATTAAGGGGAAATGCTGCCTGTATTTTTAGCCGCTCCATGTCAGGCCAGTGGTCATTCATTGAATTTGTTTCATTAGCTCTCGTGTTTATCTCTTGGACGGGTCGATTTATAAACAGGGCAGCTAGAGTAAAGGAACCATGTCCTATTTTAGCTTATACAGTTCTAGGTAGGTAATCATTTTAAGGAGCAAGATAAATAGGCAGTCTTTTATTCAGATCATAAATGCTTCATTCATGACCCTGTCCTTTACAAATTACATCATGCAGCTGATTGTATGTAGGACCGCAGCTAGGGGTCATTGTGCAAACGCACAAGAACAAAACTTCCAAGAACCAACATGAGTTTAACATATAAATCCCTTAAGATTCGCTACCACAGAGTCAATAAGATTCCAGTAAATTCCCCTTCAACTCAAAACAGTCCAAATGCTTGAGATAATTTGGTCCCGACGTGAATGCAGTGTTTTATTTGGCCGCTCTAACCCAATGAATGACAAACATTCTGGATGCGCCAGACTGAAGCACAACTTGAATTTGGTTTGAACCCGGAGACAGATGTCTTGTGAAATAGATTGATAGTGCCAACATTATAGAAAGCCCCAGCTGGCTCCAGATGATTCCTCCCGAAAACATGTGGTCCGTTGCCAGATGTCAACAGTTTACTCGTTTGCTGGCATGACTGATTATTCTAACTCATGTAATGCAATGATGTGCAAGTTACTGTCAAAAAACAGTCTCAGATTGTAATACAGTTTAAATGTACTGCACACAACTTTGTTATGGAGGCAAACAAAATATACAAGAGCTATGGAAATCAATGGCTGACACATATAAATGATCATTAGAGCATGGTTCATTGACAGTAAAACGACCTCTGTGTTATTCTACATCTTTAATATGTTACTCTCCCTCTTTCCGTCTTCACCCAAGGCAAAATGTGCATGACGTCAGTGTGTGGTTTACAGTATGATACACACTGTGTTCCTCATATTTACACACCAAGTCTGTGTAAACATGCACACTTCCTCCCTTTGACAGATTAGCGATATAAACCCATTTGAATCTGTGAGACCTGTGGTTCACCATGACTCACAAAGCAAAAAGTCCCTGCTGGTTGATCCGGTTCTTTTTATTTCCTTGTAAATACGTAGCAGTAACAGTAAAACTATGTTTATAGTAAGAGTTTAGACTGGTGCTGTGTGTAGCTACCAGTGACTTGAGTGTGTGCGTGTGTTCATGTGTGTATTTGTTTGTAGGGATGCAGGTGCATGCATGCCCCTGGGACCTAAACTGAAGTATTTCGCAGATGTGATTTCTCTAATGTGGGACAGTGTGGCGTTGCATGGAAAGATCTGGCTCTTGTGATGTGATGTTTTCTGGAAAGCCTGAGACTTTGCTTTTTTTTTACAATATGAATTATCTCAAACTGTGATTTACAAAAGTTGGGCTTTGACGAGATTTGCTCCCCCTACTTGTAAAATACCATATGTTCCATATATTCCTTTACAAGAGCACTCAAAAAGATCTTTAATGGTGTCATGAGACTTTTACAGAATGCAGTATTAAAAGGGTTTGCCCAAGAGCCAGTTGTTTACCCTGAAGTCAACATGAGTGGGTGTGTTTGTGTTTGTGTGTGTGTGTGCATGTGTTTCTAGTATTATGGCCTCTGCTGCATCCTTATAGACTCACACTCAGTCCAAATGATTGATATCAAAGAACATCCACATTGATTTCTTTTCCGCTCTGACAAAGCACCTATTTCATCATCTCTTGGTGCAATTGAAAACAGCCACACTCACTCTGCTAAATGCTTTTGTTACAACCTGCTGCACTTTTCTGTGTTTATCTCTTTTTATCCGCATCTGTGTCTTTTCTGTCTGTTACTGTGCAACATTAAGTTTGATTTCATTTGGTTTTTGTTTATTGGATATGAAAGCAAATTATTGTATGGTATTATTTCATAGTTTATTTTGTGACACTTAGCATCAATACACAACCGTGTTTGTATGCAATGTATTTTATTCTGTGACAAGGCAAAACAAGCCAACTCCTAACATTGCTACCATGGGTGCAGGCTTTAGATGCCTATTTATCCTGTATTAACATCACAAACCATGACAAAGCTTCAACCACCGAACGCTTTGTGCCAATAGACCCCTACAACAGCAACAGTCCTACTGTCAACAGGACAATGAGTGACATTGAAAGAGACAGTCCAAGAGATGGCAGCACAGCAGGGCCGGCAACAGCCCATGCAGCCTGGAAACAGGGGAATGAACTAGCATCATGATTCACCACTGACCAGGGCAGTGAGAGTCAAGAAAACCACCCAGGGCTTCAGTCAATCTCTGGAGACACACACACACACACACACATACACACACACACACATAAAAAAATCCTATTTATAACCTGACTTGTGCTCAAAAATGTCAGGACACAAATGTTTTTCCCCTGTCCCTGCCAGAAGCAGAACAACCGAGGGAGACATAAATGATCGCATTGGAAAGGGAAGGAATAGGAAGAAACAACGTTTTGTGATTTATTTGTTAAATAACCATTTGTTTATGTCTCCATAGAACATGCGATTACTTTATCCTTATATGAGGTCTCTAAAGTTAGTTTTACATATTATACTGTACAGTATGTATTCCCTGAATTATATGAAAGTAGATGTAGAAGGACAAGAGACATTTACCATGGCGTAATGTAATATTGTATATCAAATAGAGATGATTTATTTTACGTGATTTTCCTGTTTCCTGTTTTCATTCAGCCCTTAAAACTCTGCCAGAAACTTTTTAAGGAGTTCTGCTGCACACACACACACATATATATAATTTTATATATAAATATAATTTTATACATAAATATATTAAAAATATGTTGCTGGATTCAGACTGAAAAACAAAGCACAGTAATCCTTTAAAGATGGATTGACACATCACTCCAATCGAAGCTATTTGACCAGTGCTACCGTACCCACTGGCTGTCAGATATTTATTCTCATATATTTCCCTGAAGGGATGCATTGATTTGTGCTCTTTTTGGAGGACCATCGTACCATTAGTCACACAGTGTAATTATTTTGCCAGCATATCAAATTCTGCATAAAGGCGATCCTGGCTGTTATTTAATTTCACTAATGCTAGCGTTTTCATTCCCACGGAGCTGCGTGTGCTGCAGTCTGTGAGGTCAAGAAAACAAAGTTGTGCAAACTGAGTGTGCAAAAAAAATACAAGTACTTGTGGGGACAGTATTGTTATGGGCAATAACATTTTCTTCTTCTGGACACATGCAGACACACATGCATAAAGGTTTAACACCTCATATTATGTTTGGAATGAGTTAAGATCCTTTTAAAGTCATTATTCTCTTTAAAGGCACTTACTGCTCTCACATTAAACACACACACACACACGCACACACATTCATACAACACAACTGGTCGCTCTCATTACGAAGTGCCCATAAGACAAGAGCACAGTTCTTGTTATGCAGTTCATTCATTTCACACAGGCATGCTCTCTATTGTCATCCTCTCATTTGTTTCCTTTTGCTCTTCCCATTGCAAAGCATCTCACTATCTAAACACCAGGAGACACTTCTCTGACAGCAGATGCCTAATTGGCCATTTTTCCCTCCACCCCTCTTGCTCCTAACCCGATTTCTCTCTCTCTCTCTCTCTTCCTGTATATCTCCAGAAGTGTGATTGCCTGCTGAGTCTGGAAGCCTATTCAGCAGACCAGAAGCGACGCGTGTGTCAGTGCCTGAAGGACAACATTGACAAGCAGCTCCAGCTTCACAGGAGGGACCCCATCGTTCCGCATTTCGAACAGGTATGGACACACGGACACCCTCCTCGGAGCATTTACAATGATTCAGGCCTGAGAGGAATCAGTACACACACGAATGCAAGGCAACGTGGGTTTTTGTGCACACTGTTGTCACAGTTGCCACTTCCATTATTCACTTAAGGCATTCTTGCTGAGTCAGTAACATTATGCCACCTTCCTGCAACTCCAACTGCCATGGAATCATTATTTTCCAATTAGGTCTTGCATTTCTTTAGGAAATTTTAATCCGTGCACATGCACAGTTCTCCTGCTTTAGTACAGTATAAGTGTGTAAGCACAATTCGAGTCGTGCTTGGCTCTGTTCAGAGACTGGAGTAGATATGTGCTTGCGATAGCAGTTTTTTTTTTCTAACTACAGCATCCTATATATTTTATCTTGGTTTCACCATGTAACAGCTGTGGTAATATTCACTGCAGTCATTTTGAACACCATCCACACTGGATGTGGGTGATTGCTGAATATTGAGAGTACCAGGTGTGTGTGACATGTGGTGTTGTGAGAGGGGTCATACGGTATGTGTGTATCCTGTTTATATTGTTGTGTTGTGTTTTGTCTCTTTTGCTCAAATACATGATTGAATTTCCTTCTTACAATTTACGTTTATAGACTTTTTAGTCTTTTTTGGAAACACTGAAATTAAGAACATTAAAGTTCACGCAAATCCAATTGTGCTCAAAATGAGGCATCTTATGCTTCTAAATTGTTTCTGAAAGAATCAAAACCAAATGTAATCACTGTTGGATTATTACCCCTTATCCTCAGTGCAGCCTAATGGTGGCGCTGGGTGCTGTTAACGATGCACTGTAACTGATCTTGAAATGCTCACTGGGCTTTGACTGTCCCGATTAAGAGGATGAGCTGTGGATGAACATTATTGTCCAGTTTGGTCATTTCAGCTGTTGCCTGAGACAATCTGTTAAACATATTGTTGATTAGCATAACGTCTTCAATATATTTATCTGTTTTTTTCAATTCATCAGTCCATATCTCTTTCACTTTTGATGAACAGCACACATCCCATTCACTTTGTCAATTTAAAAGGCGTCCAACCTAATTTGCTTGAGTTTAGCTGAAAGGTGATGAAAAGGGATTAAATAGGCCAGTGTGTGCTTCACACACCTGTTGTACGTTAGGCCTCTATTTCATCAGCACATGAAAGAGAGAAGGAAAGCGACAAGCTTACAGTCTTTCATCCGTCTCACTTCCGCAGTGTGTGTGTATTTATCTGCGTATCCTTGTATGTTTGTGTACTTTTGCCCTCAGTTCATCTGTAAGGATCCAGGATGACACATCATTACCAAGACTTGTAAATGACCCAGACATCAGCCATGTCTAAAGTGTCCTAACAATAGATTTGTTTGGACATTGCATTTATTGCCTGCTTACTCTGTCAGTTAGGTACACCCTGCATGTAATGTGCTGACTGAATCAACACATTACATGCAATAAAATATTACATTCAATAACAGAACAGCCTGGTAATCATGCAGTAGTCACGTTAAGTCTCTGTCATTTACCCATACTCCATTGATCAGGCTAAAGCTCTGGGGTCACGGGGAGACCAACATGATGCAGACTGATGTGATTTCGTGTTGAATTCTTTACATAAACATGGAAACAGTAAACAGACAGTGACATTCAATAAGCAAAGACACATGCATACACGCAATACCTACATGTACTGTACAGAGTTTTAATTATTATCAGATTTTATGCTAATTTCCTTTTAAATGCAAATCTGTGGTGCCCTGAAGACAAGGGACTGCACACTTAATCATTACATTTCACATCTTGATAAATTAGTTCACTTTTGATTGCATTTCTGCAGAATACCTTAGAGGCAGATAGTTTGTATTCAGTCAACTCCAGATGTGTTTAATTCTATGTAAATAAGCTTTGTCAAGTGCGGGGGCGGGGGGGAACAAAGGGAATGCCTTTGAATTATTATTTTTATATGGAGCCATTTAAAAACAATTAGTTTGTTGGATCGTTTCATAAAAAAAAATAGATTGTCCTAAAGACAGACTTGTGCAGACATATATGGGTCAGATTATTCCATCATTGATAAAGTGCCGCTATAAACTTGTATAGATAACATCTCAAAGAGTGTTTTATTAATTCAACATGAAAGTATACTCCTTTGGCTGAGTGACTCAGTTTATGCAGAGTCAACTTTGTAAACTTACTTTGTGAAGCCAGTGGAGTGTGTCTATGATGTGGACTCCTGCCAGTGAGTAAGAACTGCAGAAAATGAGGTTTTCTACAAAAGGGGGATCATACATCTTCTTTGTGTCAGACACAGCATGTGTCCTCTCATGCATAAAGCTAAGTAAATTCACACTTAGCTGAAGCCTGCACATTATTCCAAAAAGGTTGGATGTTCAAGTATGCAACCAGAGCAGAATCCACTGCAAAGGCACAAAGCGCAAACTGAATAAGTCAGACCCACTCTTGGTACTCATGCTACTTTACTCATTCATGTTTTCAAAGCAAATGCTGGCACGCTGCCATCATGTTGGTCAGCAGGAGCCCTGCAATCCCTAATACTTACTTACTTAAGACCTTACATTCTGTGTTACCGGGCTTCAAAGTTAAAGCTGGAAAGTTAAAAACAACCTATTGGCAAGTCCTTTTTCTAAATGTTTACCTCATCATTTATCTTTAATCAGAACCAAAGAAACAAGAGATTCCAACATTCTCAGTATATAATATATAAAATAATAATTTATCTTCTCCATAGCTTCTACCCCCTATTTTTGTGTGAACACAAACACGCTGATATCCTAAAAGCCATTGAAAGTCTCTGAGCCTCCTTCTTCTCTTGACAGCATTAGCTTATAAGCTGCTGGAAAAATAAATTTGCTCAGCTGAGCACACACACACACACACGCACACGCACACACACACGCCCTCAGATGGGAATTTAAGCAGGACTGGCCATTTTGAAAACGACAGCCGCACTTCATCACAGACAGTTAACAGCTGATGAGTTATGCTGGCACTCTTTCTCTGAGTCTGAAAAACTGAACTCTGCACAAAATGTTGCATAAATCTAAATGAGAACATAGGCTCAGATGAACAGTGAAAAAAAAGAGATGGCTGCTGCTGCTGAATGAGGCAGCTTGTTCTCTCCTCTTGCTCTGGCTCTCTCATTTCACATTTATGAGAATCTGTTTTAGCCACTGAACTGGTTATAATACAGCATTTATGTTGGAGAAGGCAGTGACGCAATGAGACAAGGGCCCTCTCTCATTCCATCTCTGCCTTCGAATGCTGTGATCTGCCCTCCCGCCCCCCCGGCCCCCACAACACCCATGTGCCTCCACCTCGGGCAAACCAGTCTGCACTCGATCAGTGCTGCTGTACATGAAGCTATGGACAGTGTGAGTGAGTCTCACCACTGACACACACTGCATTTCAAGCAGTTGCACAAACGGCGACAAGATAAAAACATTGGCACTTCATGTGTGCAGCATTTAGACACGAGACAATCAATTAAAACATGGTCCACGTAAGACTCAAGAGTACACCAATAGTTGCACGTTGAGAAAAAATATATAAGTGATGTTTACTTTTTTTTAGAATGGGACCAATGAGTGGGTGTTTGAGATAAATGTGGCCGGTATACTTTTCTTGTTTTTGAACAACACTATAAAAAGGAGGACCACGTCTCAGGAGACACTGTGTGACATGAGAATGTGAGGAGAACGCTAACAAGAGGCTCAGAGGAGGCGTGCGTGTGATTTTTGACAGTTTATTTTCCCTGGATGTCCAATGAGGAGCGAGGCGAGCTGTCAGAGAGGCTGCTACACACCTATCGTCCTGCTTAAAAGGGGATTTATAAACATAATGATCCGAGATGTTTACAAGGAGGAACTTCTTATGAAAGTCTTCCTGCACCGTTCCTGCAAGATCAGTTTAAACAGTCTGGACACAAGTGGACTCCAAGTGAAGTATCTCACTGTGGTTTGGGCAACATCTGCACTGGCACATGTTCTTGTAAATAACATTTCTTTTGCGCTCTCGCTGTTTCTGTGCAACAGACACAGACTTTCCCCTTCGCTGTCTCTAATTAGACACGCATGAATTCCATTTGTCTTGTCTTTGCTCGTCTCCTCTCTGTCTTCACGCCTGTGCACATACGTGCACACACATAAACACACGCACACGCTAACTCTGCTATTTTCGGTACGTGCCTTCTTTTTGCGACACTGAGATTGTGAATTGGCTCAAATGGAGCAAATGTGCAGGGCCGTGCTGGGACATTCCATGAACAGTGCTGTCGCAATGTCTTTTAGATGAAACGATTCTTTGTGTGTCTGAAGGGAATTAATGCCAGAAGAATAGCTGGCTGATTACTGACTAATGTTTATACCCAGCTGAACTGTCAGTCAGTGGGTGGTGCCATATTCATTATCTAATGGATAGAGATAAGTCAAGAACAGCTGTTCACTGATCAACAAAGTGACTCACACTTGGACGCACGTGTTAGAGTTTAACAGTTATGTACAATATTTCATTTCACAGTTCTGGTGTTTGATCATCCCAACAGGTACAAATTAAGAAACTTGCACAAGATTACACCTCACCACTTGTCTAGTCCTTATCTCCTCTCCAGTCTTAAAGACTTTTTCCCTACTGCCATCAACGTCAATATGCAGTCTTTCACCTTTACTCTCTCTCCACTACTATGTGCCTGACTCCCTGTCAGTTACACACACACACACACACACACAGTCTGACTCAACCAACTCAGAGATGCTATTCACCATGGCCTGTGAGGTAGGATTCCTTCCCTTGTCTCTCCTTAAACATTAATGATTCCCCTTTGATGGAGCAGTGTTCTTTATTTTAGCTCACCTTTAACTATTCATAACTGTGTTATATAATGGCAATTATGCATCAGCACAGGAGCTGGTACAGAGAAGAGCCTCGTGGCCTGAGCCCTAAGAAGGCACAGCAGAGCATGAAATCTATTCCCTCTCGATTTCATCTGCGCACGCTATTTACGCAGCAAAAATTGTGTCAGCTCCGCTGAGCACCCAATGGAGCTCAGTGGTTTAATTACCAAATAACGGGGGTCTTTCTTACACGAGGACATTTTCGATCACGACACGATTACTATGTGATTGATGACCGCAGTGAGATGTGAACGTCCTGCTACCAATTAACAGGAGGGCTGTAGGGAAAAGAGCAAAGTGCGAGGAGCAAATCTGGGTTGTCTTAAGTTTATATTCTACTTTTTAAATGTCAATTATTACTTTATGGATTATCCAACAATACCGTTCGCCAGAGGCGGCGAGGTGAGAGACAGCCAGCTGTGCAGGGCAATTGACAAAGTTTAAGATAGCGATTTGAAAAGCCCATTATATATATTAGCACATGACATGATTAGATAAAGCCTCATGAATTGCTTGCATTGCTCCCTTCGAGTCTGATGCAGGCACATGGTCATTGTAACAGACAGGGTTGTGTGTGTGTGTGTGTGTGTGTGTGTGTTTTTGTGTGGATCTTATTAGGTGTGAAAGACATGCCACTTAACATCCTGCTCTTTGATAGGTTTTGATTCAGTACTTTGATTTACGACAGAGCGACATCTAAAAATAGCATGCAGGGGAAGAGAGAGAGAGGGGGGGGGAGAGAGGGAGAGAGAGAGGGAGAGAAGAATGAAGGACACAGCTTTGGTCTCCTGAGAGTTAGTTGTGTTTGATCTTTCCATAACCATCGCTCCCACTACATTTTTAATACATCACATTTTTACAATTCCTCCTGTCACTCTCACACCTCCATCCCTCCCTGATCCCATCTGTCTTTTTTTTTCATTTCCCCCTCCTTCATCAAATCCTTTTTCACCCCGTCTCTCTCTCTCTCTCTCTCCCTCTCCCTCTCTCCCTCCTTCCCCTCTCCCCTCTTACTGTCTTTCGCACACACATTGGCACGCACATTACCAAGCTCTGGGAGGAAACTGGGGCTGCAGCAACAACACAGACAAGAAACAGAGCAAGGGCGAGAGAAGGAGCACTGACACATCCCGCAAAACGGACGAGGAGAGAAAATCAAACACGTATGGTCACATTGGATTAGCTGATTCTGCTCATTTGTCGTTGTGCGCGTGTATATAAACTGTGCCATTCTTTGCTGTACTCCGGGACACATACCAGTCATAGTTTACACACTCATACAAGGGAGAAAGCACACTTCTCGTTCAGATGCCTATGTCTAAGGTAATGTATGCTATGTTTCTTTACTACTGCTATGGAGGTCAGACTGAGAGCTCCTTCTAGAGACTTGTGTTGCTGACTCTCCAGCGGCGATTAGAATGAATGTGTTTGTGTGCTCTTCTACTGAACATGACCTAAATGTGTGAATATGTGTGCATTTGCCTGTGTTGTGTGATAGTTGCAGTATTTGCAGGCTGGTGAAGGTGAAGTTACAACTATTTAAAGTTACACACATTTATATAACAAAGGTTCAAAAACACGTGATTAGTGTTGGAGCTTCAGCAGTGCAGTGGACACTTTAATGAATTACACAGTCAAGATTTAAATTTAGCGCACACATTAATTTTGCAAACACTGAGACAGACGTTTTGGAAAAATATGATGAGTCGTTCCAGTGTGATTTCATTTTGTGTCGGTTGGTGCTCATGTAAACCCTGAGGCAGTGAACTTGAACACTTTACTCCTTTGTATTTCTTTGTTCTTACTTTCTTTATCTGTAGAATAAATAAATAAAGTAGAATAATACATTTCATTTGTGCAATGCTTGAACCAGTGCTCCCCAAAAACAAATGATATAACGTTAGAAAACTAATTTAATACAATTGTACCATTTAAAACTCTAGTGCTGCTATTGGTGAATCACCATTAGTGTAACTGCAGTACATGTTTTGCTTAGTAAAAAGTATTAGGCGGATAACATTTCAATATAGTATTAAAGTGATATTCGCTTCACATGAAACAGTCTTGTTTTGGGTCTCGTATTTACCTTGAAGGTTGTTGTCAGTGGTCGTGACAGTTGTTGAACCGGAGAAGTGTGTAGCGAGACAGCAGCTGTGTGTGTGTGTGTGTCTGTGTCTTCTTGCTTTCAAAGTCAACCGTTGCTTGTCACACTGAAGAGATTCACAGATCTTTCTCCTAAGTAGCATGGAGAGGCTCTTGAGAGAACAGAGACATAGAGGCAGAACATGAGTGAATGAGTGAGGGAGGCAGGCAGAGAGCACCATGTGGTTAAACTAGACACTCAGGTGCAGCACATATATTTCTTTGAGTAGCAGGCCGTATCTGTGTTGAATTTACCTTTTGGTGTCGAGTCTAATTTAACAGAATACTTTACATTTACAATATCTCATATTTGGATTTTTAAAATTTTTAATTCATTGTTTGTTACTTAACAAAGAGTGTGACATTTTTCATTAAATGTGGCATTGGCAAAAAAAGGATATTTTGGTATTTGGGTACTTACTTTATAATGACTCCAAAATAAAACCTTATGTTTATTCTACTTGAGTATCAAAATGAGCAGCCATGCGGTCCCAAGCTCTAATAAAACACTGTTCACTGGATGTTTTCTTTTTGTTGTTCACAACTTAGCAGCCTCTGTGTAGAACAACAACCAGGGCCTTGCTGCTGAAGAGAGAAGCTGCAGTTATAGCCGAGCTTAGATGAAAGTGGGCAAGCAGTGTTCTGCTCACCTGCAGGGTTCGTCAAATCATTCCTGGATACGCATCTGCCTGGTCGAGGAAGCGTTTGACTAGAAAGGATGCAGTGATGTCATCCACCTCAAGGATACTGTAGCAGGCTATGACTCAGAGCAATTATAAAGGACAAGCATAACTATATAATAGATATCTACGGTGAGCTCGACAATAACAATAAAAAAATAATGACTCATTATGGCAGATCAGTCGTGCTTTGGCAATATGAAGGTTTAAGGGAGAATCCTCACATGTGTATTGCAGTATACAGAAGGTGTGTGTAGCATCACATTTGTACATACTTGTTATATTTACACTTACAGATCAAATCTTACAGATTTAGTTATGGTTTTGCTCTAATGTTCAATCGGATTAATTTATTAGGATTTAAATCGGAGTAAGAGCCAGATTTTTGTTTTTTATAATTTGCACATTTTGCATTCCCCTTAGATATTGTTAACCTGTAAATGTGCAGCAGTGGTTTGTGTCAGACACTGGTAGGTGTGTTTCAGCTTGATGTTTTGGTGTGTGTATGTATGTGTGTACACTGGATATGTGCGCATTGTGTGCTTAGTGCATCCTGTGGGACCTAGCAGTATAGTGCCTTAATGTCTTTACAAAGAAGTGGAAGGCGGGGGTGTTGTGAAGGCACAAATGAATGTATGTACACATACATCAGGTGCAATCATGGGGACGTAATACATCAGTTAGTACGTTAGGTGAAAATACACACCACGCACGTGTGCGCATACGCCTCGCTCCGAGCTCTTCCTGCTCATTTGTCTCTTGTCGTTATCTCTATCTCCTCCCTCTCTTTCCTCCCCTCTCCCTCTTTCCTTCTCACTTGTTTGTGCAGCTCGGGAGTCTACCTTCTTAGCCTCGTGGGCATTCGCTCTCTTCCCCCTCTCTTTCTCTCTTTCTACGTCTCTGCACACACCAATTGGCCAAGCCCATACTGGCAGAATCACACACACACACACACACACACATCAGTTTGACAGAGGAAGTAGGCCACTTTAATGGGAATGTGTGGAGTGCCTGCATCTGCCTTTAGTGGATTCTAACCTGCAACTGCTTCCTCTTGCCAGGTAGGGTTTTTTTTAATTTTTGCCATAACTTAATTTCCCATCTATGAAGGGCATAATCATTTGTGAGGGATCAACATAGAATGTCCATGCAATTTAATTTTGTGGTGGTTTTCTTTGCCTTTTTTATCGGAAAGGGGATTCTGGATCATGCATGCAGTTAGTTTGAGATGTTGATGTTGATGTTGTTGTGCTGCTGGGAGGCAGGGAGGGGTTTGGTCGTACACAGAGAGGATAGAAACAAGACAGAGATGAGAGGAACGATAGGAAAAAGCAATAAAGCCTTATTTGTCACTGGGTATTTTTATGACGGGCACATAAAAGGAACTGGGTGTGAGTGTCATGCTCTATTTTGATTCATCTTACTTCCGTTTTTCTGTCAGTTTCTCGAAGTTTGTTTGTTTTTGTTTGCTTTCTCCTTTCTTTTATTCTGGCTCCACTGTAACTCCATCCAACCCCCCTCCCTCCCCTCCCCCCACTTATGGCTTTAATAGGACCTTAATATAATAGCTCCTGTAATATCACCTCTCTCAATAAACAAGAGTTGTGTACAGTGTACTATTAAGAACAGATTGTTTTCGTCCTATGTTTAGTGCTTTTAGTTCAATCATTCGGCTCTGGCTGTTTGCCAGTGACATTATTAGCCCTCCACTTGGCTGCGGAGTTGCAGGAGAAAAACAGGGAGACTGAAAATGAGAATTGCAGTATTGCGAAAGCCCATTAAGACGACATACTCTAAACCATGTTAGAGTCAAGCTGAAACTGATAGAGACAAGCGGTGAAGGCAAACACAGGGACCAGAGGAGGGAAAAACACAACAAGGGGCACACTGGGGGAGATTTCCTCATTAAGCGGTTTGTGTGTTTTACTTTGTTTTAAAAGGAAAGAATTCCATGTGTTGGTGTGAAGGTTAGAAATTAGTTTTTTATCCATGATTGTCCTCACAAAGATACAAGTACACACACAGGCACACACACACAAGCGCACACACAAACGAAAGACACTAACCAAACACAAGCTAAATGCATCATCTCTCTGTGTCCTCTTCCTGACACACGTGCTCGCACGCACATACTCGCCCACACACATGCAAACGTGGACGCACACCCATAACTCCTCCACCGCTCTCACTCTCTCTCTCCACTGGTTCTACAAAGGCCTTTTCCAGACCCCGGTCTCAGTGGTCACATTGTCTTCAGCTGCCTGGCGTCACGGGGCAAGTTACGTCAATGACATTTTCTCTCTCGACCCTCAGATTCAATCAATAATGGCTTTGCATTCATCATGAATCATAAACTCATGAAATGAGTGCCTTGGTATCCTTTGACGTACACACAAACATAATACAATAATTAATGAGATACTGTGAGATACTGAGCCAGCACCTTCCTGAAGCGCTAGTACCTATGATATTTTCTATATCATATATGTGTTATATGTGTGTGTGTGTGTGTGTGTGTGTGTGTGTGTGTGTGTGTGTGTATGTGTATATTGAGGGCCCTGACAGACAAATGTTTATTATCGTATCATCAAGCCTCTCCCAGTGAAAGTGACGCCAAAGAGGCCGGCGCATTGTGGTGCATATAATGAGGCCATTCAGAGATTGAACATGATAAGGTGAGGCCCTCTTAACAAGTTATTGGTATTACACAATGCAGTAATGGCTGTTAAATCTTCAATGTGCGGATTGCTCGAGACAGTAGATGTCAAAACATACCTAACATGTATTCAGGTTACATGGACACGCACACATACAGAGAAAGAGGAGGAACCCCGCCTCTTTCACTATGATGGTTTAAACACAGTTGCTAATTGAGATGAGTGTATACTTGTGAATACATTAAACCATTAATATTAGACAAGGTAGAGTGGAGGTGGGGGAGGAGGGGGGGACTTTAATGCTCTTTAATATAACTTCTTCCTTAAAATCAATTAGGACACTAGGGAAATTCAATTGAGAGAGGGTAGAACAGAGATAAAGATAAAAGATGGACCTTGTAATTGAAAAGCTGGAGGGGTTCAGGGAAACTAAGATGACAGAGTTCATAGGTTACGTCTTTAGCTTTTGGAGACAGCTGCTACCCGGACCGGGTCTCTCGTTACCATGGTAACTGTAGGACAGAGTTCACATTGTTGTCACGGGGTGATTGGATGGTTGTCAGTAGTTTTTTTTTCCTCATTACAAGATTCTTACCTGGAGGATGAGATTAGTTAGTGTTTTTTACAAACTGTTGATGTTTTGTCAGGATTAATTTTCTAAAGTTACTTTCTGGAAAAAGGTGTCTTCAGACTTTCTCACTGTCTATACAGTAACACCATGCATGAGTCATGAGGAATTTGGCTTTTTTTTTTTTTTTTGTTTTTGTTTATGAGCCATTGGGCCTTTTTAAAATAGATTCTCCTCATGATGGATCTTTTAGAGAGTTTTTTTTTTCTCTTGTGTGCCTAAGCCCAGATAGACTCAAAAGGAAATGCGGCCAAACAGACCCAAAGTGCCATACTAAACTACATGACATACTAGGATTATCACTGTAAGGTGATGTCCAGTGTGTCCATACAAGTCATAACTGGCCATATGTCTGAATAAAGGTCCAGTAGATCAGAGAGATCTAGTGATCTTTATAGATGAATGTCAGCATTAATTCATGGTGCAAGACAGCCAAACACTTGCATTACCAAAAGTCACATCCACACAATTCAAAGCAGGTCAGCATTAGCTTTTCAGGTCACTGTGGGATCAGTAATGGTGTTGATGGTCTACTTAAAAAAAAAAAACACCAGGGACGTGTTCGAGAGTTTGTTTCCACTCATTCTCTGCTTTCTACCACTGCTTTTCAATATCACCGTCTATCACAGACTGCCCCCCCCCCCCCACCACCACCACTTCTGCTTGTCTTATTCACTTGGTCACTTCCATCTATTCAATCTCTTACCCAGCATCCTGCTCTCTCTGCCTTTTAGTGGTGGTTTTGTTTCCTTGACTAATCGAGCTAGAGATTATATTGTGTTGAATGACTTTTGAGCATGTGTATTCTACATACACATATAGACACACATACGGTAAATGCGGGCACAGGAAAAGGGGAGATGCACAATGCACACGGCCCCGTTGCCCATTAGTTTGTGTCTTTTAGTTCATCTTTTGAAGAAGCCTCATTGAAGAGAGAAAGTTAAAGTGTGAAGCCTGAATAGTAAATTACCTAACTTGACAAAGCCTAAATAATATGAATATTATTTTCTGTGTATTCAGACAAGCTGTGAGGGGAGGCACTGAAAATACAAGGCTCGTGTGAAGCTGCTTGATTTTTGTGTGTTGGTGTGTGTCTGCACTGTGGAGAGTGTTAAAAGGAACAGGTGTATCTGACAGGACAGGTGGCTCCATTGTGTCTCCAGCCATATCTTCAACATTCAGGGGTTTAGGTATGTAAGAGCCGAGACGGCAACAGAGAGGTCGAGGCCAGGAAAGACAAACATGAGGAATAAATCTCAACATGTGTAAATGTATAGCTGCCTGGTAACAAAAATCAAATTTCATATTTTGCTTAATCCTAAAACAACTAAAAGTCAGACGTATGACTCACTGCTCTGTTTTGGACCAACAGGAGCAAGGACAGGAAGTGGATCAATGGAAAGGCATAAAACAGAGGCCATACTTCCCCCAGGGGAAATTTTATGAATGTGTATTTCATTGTAAAAATATACTTCGTATTATCAGGGAGAGACCTTAATGTCTCGCTGGTAGCACTAGCACTAACCATTTAGACAGGATCACATTGAGGTTAAGGGGTAGTTAAATGGGAAAGGGAGACATTTGGATCACCTTGTTGGTTAAATGGGCAAACTTTAGAATAGTATCGAAAGGTGGTTGCACCCAAACAAACAAATAAACAGTATAGTTTATAGTGTAGGCTTTTTAATGCGACAATTTCAGTAAGTGATAGTATCCACATAAAGAAAAAATCAGAGCCTGGAAGAAAATATGAGGTCTTATTGTTGCGAGAGTCATAACGACCCCAATTTCAGAGCTTCACTATTCTGTTCCTGTATCCAAAAATACCTCGTTTAGATTGTGCCTGTGTATGCAGCCGAGGCAACTCACAGCTCACACCGCTTAATATGCAAATAACCATTTCTTACCAACTTACTCTGACTTACTAAAAAGCAAAACCAACAGCATAATGGAGCCCATACTTCAGTACGGCCTGTACTAAAGTATGGGCTCTATTATGCTGTACTGTACGGCATACTTATATAAGATACGATTTCAAATAATACGACTTTGGGGATTTTATTTTTAGTCCAGGAATACGAGTTCAAAAGTACACAAACAGCTTGTGGAATATCATGAGAGCTGTCTGAGAGGAAGCAGCATTATCTCCAATTGGAGCAGGAGTGTCTTGTGACTGCAGCTTGTCATCATGGGTTAACTTGACCAGCACAATGAGGCCCTTCACCAAACTTGCTGCAGTCCTGAGGAAGATAGGATTAATTCTGTAAACAGAGATGAGGACCTGGACTTTCACAGTCTGTATAACAGATATTTGTCATACCATAGCTTATTCTCATGTAGTGTGTACACATATGACTCTGTTGAATGTGCATGTGTACTCTGTAATTTATGTTGGAATGACACATTATCCTCGTTAAATATTAAAGAATCAATTTATTGGTTTAATTTAAAAGACAAAGAATTATGGGCTGGAGGAAAAATGGGAAAACTGATATTTTATCTATGTTTGTTCTAATAGACGGAAACAAGGATCTTACACTTCATCCAATTTTATATGATCTCAAGCTTTTTTAAAATTTCATAACTTTCTTATGTTTTCTGGGTTTTCTGTACTTTCATTTAGTTTTGGCTCATTATCAATTTCCTGCAGTAAAAGTCTAGCTGGATCCTGATGGGTGACTTTTAACGAACACCAGATTAACCCACTTATTCCACTTTCCACATAAATGTTTAAACCAGTGCATCGACTCTGTTAGGAGTAATAACACGGGCCCCATGTTTCTGGTTGTTCTCCTCTGAGCCATGTGTACTGGAGCGCAGAGTAGCACTGACTAGCTACAGCATTTTGATGAGCACATGTTAATAAGTTTCCGAGGCCTTTTGTCAAATTATTCAAGGGCCAAAATCAGCTGGGTTACACTAAGACAACAACGTGACAAACTATTTCAATATATATGCAGTTACGTATGTTACGGAACCCCTTGAATTCATTTTTTTTCCAGACATGAGGCTATGATTAATTTTATAAAAACAATATAAAATTTATAATAATAACTGTAATCGCTATAGTCACCTTGTTGAAGTTGTAGACATACTTATTTGTGAGTGAAAAATTTGTTGAAAACAATTTACACAACTTGACAAACGTATGCAGAATCATTCGGAACTTCTGCTGATCTTTTCTGGAATTTGAGGTCAAATTCAGTGACGCTGCGATCATTTGCCCACTGAGGGCTCAATTATGGGGCAGCGGAGAGCTGATGGGTGAGGTCATTGGGCGAATAATGTATTCCATGTTGGAAGGATAAAAACATTGCAGACAGGGTGAAAGAATTTGTGGCTGCTCCAAACACTTTGAAGCTTGGCCTGTTTTTGTAATCCACAGTGGCAGATTAGTTTGCCTGAATGAGTGCAACAAGCTCCTGTGTAGACCAGGAGCTAGCAGCACAGCAGTATACAGTATCACGATAGTACCCCTCTGGCACTGATGATAAAATGTCCTCTCTGGCAGTTCAGCTTTCTGTCAGTTTCATTGGAGGAATTTTGCATAATTGGCAAAATTGCAAGTGCTACATGTGTTTCATATATATACTAGTTGTTTAAGCATGTGATTTACATTCCTTACCTCCTTTTTCCTCTGTTCCCTTATCTAGATGTTGGAGCCTAAGGTGGATGCCCCTTCATGTGAGCTGGGTGGAATAGGAGACAGAGGAGGCGTGTGCCTCCACCTGCCACCTCGCAGCTCAGAAGGTGAGGAGAGCAGTATTTATCCTTCAAGCCCATCAGAGCCCCCAACCCTGGGTAGTCCTCACCCCTCCGAGCCACTCACCCCTTTAGATGAGGTCTACATGCCCCTTAGTAGTCTGGTGGGATCTGAGGAGCGGCACAAGGTGCCTCCCACGCCACCTCCCTCCACTGAGGGTGAAGATTACAAGAGTTTAGAGGGCAGTGAAATGGAGATCTGGAGGGCCACGAAGAATGGGGAGAACATGAAAGAGGAAGAGGAAGAGGAGGGGGAGGAGGATGATGATGGGGCCAGCCGAACGAGCATTGCAAGTGAGGGGGAAGAGAAACAAGATGGCAGAGAGGACGAGATGGAGATGAACGAGGAGGAGGTGAACTTGGCGGTGTCAAACGCCGATGATGACAACGCCTCGGAGCCGCCAGACACCAACGCTCCTCCTTCCTCATCCTCATCCTCATTCGTCATCCCAGAGCTTCGTCTTGATCGCTCCTTCAGTGCAGATGCCCTTTCCTCACCCAACACTGATGAAGAAGAGTATGACGAAGATGAGGAAGATGAGTCTGAAGAAGAGGAGGATGAGGACGACAGTGATGACGCATACCTGGAGCGGAGTGATAGTAAGCGCCGCAGCATGGTGGAGGGTGCCACCTGCGAGAAACATGGAGGAGGGGGGCTGAGCGTGCAGAATTCCCTCCGCAGACGCACCCACAGTGAAGGGAGCCTCCTGCAGGATCCCCGCACACCTTGTTTCACCTCCGACAATGCCATTAACTGCCTGGAGGCTGGAAGTGCACACCACAAGGGCGGCTGGACACTGCCGTCGCCCAAAACCCTGAAGAAAGAGCTGACCAAGAATGGAGGCTCAATGCATCAGCTGTGTATGCTGTTCTCTGGGAGGAAGGTAAGCAGCTTGACACCTATTACCATATGTGCTGAATCACACAGGAATAAAATTACTGAATACAAACACAGTATTATAGTAAAACATAGCAAAAAAAGTTTAAAAGGCCTTAAATCAAAATATAAACACATAAGTATTGGCATTTTGGTATATGGTAGTATTTATAATATTCAAGTTTTTCTTTAAAAATGTATACTTATACTGAATAAACTGTATCTCACTGCTGCTGTAAGATCAGCTCGACCAAAACTCTCCCTTCACTTGTTACTGTAGTAAAGGCGACATCAAGTGGTAAAATAGAGTAAGTGCACAAAAGTCCTGCTCTTTTCTAAAACAAAAGGCCACGGTGGTCATCTAAAAACAGTACACAAAACATGAAAATAACTGTTTATAGCCGCAGTGTTTCTGACATTATTGCCAATAGAGGTTTTTAGTATCTACTATTTGGTAACAAAATAGTGTCCTCTAAAACTGTAAAAGAAGGAAAACAGAAAAAAATAGCAATTTAAAGAGAATACCAGAATGACAAGTAACAAGGTTCACACATTTGTTTTGTCAAGTGAACGTACCATTAGTGTTCGTCCAGGTAGCAGCTGTCCCAGCTGTCCAACAGGGGGAAGCAAGTGAGCTGAGCTGTCTCAGTGTATGCATCATATCCTCTTACTTAACCCTGGTTAAGGTTAGAGGAATAAAAAAAAGAAGAAATAATCTTAGTGAGGCATGTTTTCCTGTCATCTATGAAGTAATAATGTTTCAGAATTTCTTTATAATTATTATACTGTATCTGGAATCCACATATGTCATCATGGCGGCAGCTATATTTCCCAACTACACTATTTATAGTAGTTTGAACTGTACACCTGCACACCTTGTGAAAAGGAAATGAAGCTCACATGAACATTAACAGTCAAGAGGAAAAGAACAACACGGTGATATCGGAGATTTTACAATAGACAATGGACAGAGGTAAATAAGTATCAGTGTAGAACATCAGAAGCGCTTCCTCTCCCCCTAAGCCTTCTCAGGCCTGTCAGCGCGCTCAGCAGCCTTAAATGGCAGTGTGTGTGAGATGTGTAGAGGAGGAATGCAGCAGACAAGGCTGGAGGCTATTTGTCTTGGCAGATTCAAGGGTAATTTTACTACCTATTGGCGTCATGGACACTGATCCTCAGAGTCTTCTGTTTCCATTATTTAAAGAGATCTGTCATCTCCCCCTCATCCATAAATGTCACGGCATCTCTAGGTGAACACAAACGCGCCTGTGTCTGTGTGTGTGTGTGTGTGTCTCCGACCTCTGACCAAGAGAACTTTATGGGACCACTTAAGACTGGTGACACTGATTAATGAGACTGTATTACCATAGCATATACTGCCTTTATTTCATAACACCTATATAAGTTTTGAAAGCTTGTTATTTGAGTTAGAACAGATCAGATTTGAATCACTTCTCACATTTCAGGAGTGTTAAACTATTTCAGTTCATTCTTGATTCGATGTATTTTCCCAGTGAGTTCTTAGCGAATCTTTTTTTCGTCTCCATTCGTTATGACAGTTTCAGCAAATTGAGATTCAAGACACACGTGCGCACACACACACACGCACGCACGCACAAAGTATCTCTGTCTACGAGGCAGTGTTTACGTGCCCTTTAACAAGTACCAGCTCTGGTGCTGTGTTTTTTTCCACTCTGCACGTCTTACGTGATGTGACCTGTCATTTCTACAAGGAGAACCAGAGATGAAAAGAGAGGGCTAGAGACCTAATGTTAATGATGTGAGGCAAAAATCTTTTCTGACTTAGAGTAAAACAAGAATATTGGGCCACGTCTTGTTCCGTGTGGTACTCCACATGACCTTTGACCCTTTTGAAAGGAAAAGCCATATGTATATAAAACATTTTTTTCGAGAGCGGCCTGCCAAAAACCCAATCAACTGCATGTTCATTTAAGTCAATAGATTGTTCGATTTGTTTACAGGGTCTAAATGTTTGTTTGAAATCTGGATAAATATCTTAGGTCTTTCCAGATTTTGGGAGGAAACATTTTCAGTGTGTTTACTGCTGGTTGTGTGTGGCTTACATTCCAGCATTGTGTTGAAGATGCACAACCAAGCATAATACAAAATAGGTTAAAAATAAGTTAACGGGACGAATTACGCATGTGTGTTCGTCCCGTGTGTGCGCACGCACACACACACACACACACACACACACACGATTATTTCATTAGTAGAAAGAGGAAGATGTTTTTTTTTTCGTTTAGACAAAATTCACCAACCAAGCAGGTAATTTCCGTTTGATGTTGATGCAGAAATTGTTATTTCTGTCTGAAACAAACCTTTACACTACTGCATAACTGACTCCGTTTTCTAATAATATAATAATTATAATGCTGGGCAAACAGTACACTCAGCTTCATGTGACTCAACAGACTCACCTTTGTCCCTAGGGGTAAATCAAAAATATCAAATCAATTTACAAACAAGGAGGTATAAAAAAAAAATAAAAATCATGCACATGCAAACAGTACAGTGTATCCATGTGTACAAAGAATTATGTTTTTTGTAAAAAACATTCCATTAGTTGTATAATTAATGATAAATAATTATAAAAGTGTATTTAGATACAGTATATTTGTTTAACTAACATTATTTTTTAAGAATGACATGTTTTTAGGTTAAAGTGTGCTCAAATGAGCCCAAACCTCCTCTAAATGATTGTTACGGGAACTGAGGCATGCTATTGTAGGCTCACGTGCACAAATATTTTCTATTATTATCATTTTCAAGTACCTCAACAACATGTCTGCCAGGCTCCCAGCTCTCGTCCAAGACAAATCTATTGGTGCTGACCTCTCCTCATTCCACAGGCCCCATTGTGCATGTTCCCTGTAGTTTAAAGGTTATAGAGTAAGAGAGGCGCTGTACTTGTTGATATCACGACTGTGACGTGTACCTCACATTGGTCAACGCGCATGACCAGAGCTAATAATAGTTTGTTTTTCACTGATTGAGCTTAAGAGTTTCTTGGAAGCACTGCCAAAAACCCAATCAACTGCATGTTCATTTAAGTCAATAGATTGTTAGATTTGTTTACAGGGTCTAAATGTTTGTTTGAAATCTGGATAAATATCTTAGGTCTTTCCAGATGTTGGGAGGAAACATTTTCAATGTGTTTACTGATGGTTGTGTGTGGCTTACATTCCAGCATTGTGTTGAAGATGCACAACCAAGCTTAATACAAAATAGCAAACAGTACACTCAGCTTCATGTGACTCGACAGACTCACCTTTGTCCCTAGGGGTAAATCAAAAATATCAAATCAATTTACAAACAAGGAGGAATAAAAAAAATAAAAATCATGCACATGCACACAGTACAGTGTATCCATGTGTACAAAAAATTATGTTTTTTGTAAAAACATTCCATTAGTTGTATAATTAATGATAAATAATTATAAAAGTGTATTTAGATACAGTATATTTGTTTAATTAACATTATTTTTTAAGAATGACATGTTTTTAGGTTAAAGTGTGCTCAAATGAGCCCAAACCTCCTCTAAATGATTGTTACGGGAACTGAGGCATGCTATTGTAGGCTCACGTGCACAAATATTTTCTATTATTATCATTTTCAAGTACCTCAACAACATGTCTGCCAGGCTCCCAGCTCTCGTCCAAGACAAATCTATTGGTGCTGACCTCTCCTCATTCCACAGGCCCCATTGTGCATGTTCCCTGTAGTTTAAAGGTTATAGAGTAAGAGAGGCGCTGTACTTGTTGATATCACGACTGTGACGTGTACCTCACATTGGTCAACGCGCATGACCAGAGCTAATAATAGTTTGTTTTTCACTGATTGAGCTTAAGAGTTTCTTGGAAGCATGTTAAATATATTAGGTATCAATGAGTGCCAATTTCATCACCCAAATGTGTTGTTTGTCCAAATACTAAGCACAATAGATGATACAGGTAATTTGCACAGTGCCAAGGTGTACAAAAAAAACATCATGTATTTTGTGACAGCAGTGTGACGCACTGAATGGGTGGTATTTTGGTAAACATTAGGGCTTTTTGTGGTATCTGGCTGCACAGTAGATGGCCCAGAAGGGACAAAAGGTCTCTAGAGATCAAATCCATGTGGGATACAGCCAGACCTGGGAAATGCTACATGAGTAACATGTAAATATTTACAAAGTAGAGAGAATAAAAAACAACTCTGGACCATTACAGTATCTCCCGACACACATGAATAAACCAAACATGGTGTTTTGGACTAAACTGTGTGAAAACTGCATAATCTAAACATTTCAGTGATTTCTGTTGCTCAAAGTTACAGAGATCATAATACTGCTCATGTGATTGCACCACAAACAGAGCCTTTTTTTAAATTAGAGAGGAAGTTTTGTCACTTTAGCCACCAGAGACATCTCAAGGTGATGACATGAGATGTCTCATGCCATGACAGACATGGTGATCTAAGGAGGGCCTTGTCAGGCCGATATAAAGAGAGGACCCAGGAGCAGAGACTTGATTCACAGTCTTTAATTTTTCACAGATCTCTTTCCCAGAGTAAAAGAGCAAGGCTATGAAACTTTGACAAACTTACTTTCTATACTCTAACGCGACTATCAAAGTACAACTCAAAATCTACAAAAAATGCTCATAAAGGGAGACAACCTATCTAAGATAAAAAGTACAACCAAAATCACTCTAACTGAAAACACTCCATAAGGGAGGAAAAACAATCTGACAAAGTACAAAACAATGGCTATGATAAGGAAACAAAACTATCAAATTTACAAAACAAAAATACTCTTAAAGAGACATATCGACTTACGAATTGCGATGACAAAGACTATGGCTTGGAATCAGAATGCTCGTGATATCGGTCAACAGACTAAGACACACTGGCACAAGACAAAGGGAAACACAGACTATTTAACAAACTGAGGAAGGGAAACAGGTGGAAACAATCAAGGCGGTGATGACAATCAGAACAATGGAAAACACCTGAAGGGAAGTGGGAAGCGACCTAACGTAAGGAGGGTAGGGTTTCAAAATAAAACAGGAAATAATACCAACACAGAAACAAGACATGACAGGCCTGTTATTATACGTTAAATCAAAATGTGCTTTCATGCCGTAAATGACCATGTATGACAACACGAAGAAACACAACGGATGTAATCTATGCTTCATTTTTATAAGACGAAGAGATACGTTTAACAAACTATGTCTCAGTTATTGAGCAAAACAGGATGGATGTCATGTAATGAAACTAGCATCCCACTTATTTATCCATCACCATTCACTGGTTATTGGAGGACAAGCTTAATGGACTGCCTGAATAGTTACTGCTGTGACCTGCATGTGAGGAAGCGTGTTTGTGGTTAAAGTTTCCATTTCATTAGGTCTGATATTACTGTAATACTATGTGAGACATGGTCATAGCAGCTTCTTTTTAAATTGATTTTAAAAATCTGTTCCTGGTTGGGTCCCATTTGAGCAGAGGAAGAACCCATCGAGTTAAACAATGAGCAATGTTACTAGTAACTATATCCAAACGGAAGCCGCTTTCTTCCATTTATATCTGACAAGACTGATGTTTTACAACCGTTCATGTAGAAGGGACAAAATAACATAAACATCTTACACTTCATTATATTCTGCTAAACCCTGGGTAGTTTAAGGGCATTATGGATTTAAGAATATTCTAAGACAGTAAAATTGGGATGACAATAAACATGACTAACACAATAACGCAAAAGGAACGTCACCTGCATCATGGCAACCACTTCAGGGGCATAGACATAAGTTAGTATGAGCAATCTACATTTGATGATGCCTTTGTTTCGTATGACTTCGTGTCCTGCTGAGGTGGCATTTAGTTGCTTCAACAGACGTATGCTCTCTGTGCACCTGAGTGCCCTGCAGTGTACGCAGTTGGCTGACTAAGCGCCGTAACTAGTACAACATGACCCAACCCTGACGTGAACCCCATCCAAGACACGATCCAGAAGCCTCCGTGTCTTGTGTGCGTTCATATCAAGATGTTTGTGGTGCATGTTGCCATAGCAGCGTTGTGTCTGAATCAGGGGTTGTTTACATTTATGTAGATGGATAGGTAGTTTCTCGCACATACATGCTCACATATACGTCATGTTAATGTTGCTCAGTATATTCTTATGTTGCAAGAATGTTCTTTAGTATAATGTTTAGCAGAGCCAAGTTGTTAGTGTATTGTGACTCAAACATTTTGAGATTAGTGTTTATAAAAAGTAATCGCAGCACCCAATTAAATTTTACTGTTTTAGAGAGCCGTTTGCACGTGTTGCAAGTGTTCTGTGGGTCTGATACTCTACTCTTTGAACACAAACTCTTTTTGTTCAAATTCTGCTATGTTCTGTCTGCAGAAAGAATGGGACACACAGTGAGATAACAAGAACGTTGTGTACTTTATCTGAATGGCAGCCCTGTTATTCACATTGGCATGTAAAACCTGGCTTGGATCGAATGTTTGACACAAACAACTGTGCAGATGCACTTTCAGAAAGAAGACACACAGTGATCAGTTGCACTCCCCAGGAGGCAGAAGTCAGGGTGAACAATGCTGGCTGGTGGGATGATGGGAACACACATGCTGTCCTCGCAGGATGGGAACAGGGTCAAGGCAACAACTGGAGGTAGAGAAAGCAAAAGTGCAGAGCTGTTACAAACAAAGAAAGCAGACACGAAATGAAACATCTGATTGGGTTGAATAACCTTTTCATGCTTGACAGTGAAATTTGTAGCAGCCAACTTGTTACTGCTGGCGACTTCCTGTTGTGATTACACCACCTCTAATCATACAGCACTATCGCACAGGTACTGTTCATTTGGCAGCAAGACATTTCACTCTGGCATTCAACAACCTCTTGCATTAAAAAATCAAGGTGAATGTTTTCTACACTGCATAAAATACACACCACACACACACACACACACACACACACACACACACACACACACACACACACACACACACACACACTCTCACTACATAAACATATAGCATAATAATAATAATACAATAATTGCAATAATAGGATTATTATAATCATAATAATTATGGTTATAATAAGATAATAATGATGCAGTTTGTATACACACTGTATATACAACATTATGAAAAAAGTAATACTGCGGCAAATTGATCCGTGGATAACTACCACCGTTGGGATCAATTGTGCGGCTGCGGCCAATCAAAATCCAACCAGAAAGGTCAGCCGGGAGATGGTCAGGAAATATCAATAACATTTTAATGGCGAGCAAGAGTTTCGGGGCTCTGTAACATGGCCACATTTCCGGAGCAGTTCACAGGTGTGATTTTGTATCAGCATCGTTCATGAACATGAGCAGCCATCTCCTCAGCTGTGCTGAATAACAAGAGGCAGAGGTGAGTCAGAAATAATGTATTCATAAATACAGGCCCGTCGCTGCACTGTATCCAAATGAAATCATCATTATGAAGAAACCCTTGTCATAGCTTCATGGAGAATTCGCTGACATTAGCTTCTTATGTGGAGTAGGTTGCCTGATAGTCATTACAGCTCCCCCACCAAGCTGAGCATTTGCTGTTGGGATCTCTCTCCCCAGTTTCTTTGTCTAAACATCAGTTTGTGCCTTTATTAAATCTTTTTTCTCTATATTTTCTTGAAATTTCTGGCTCCTATAAAGGCCCCATTGTTCCTCCATGGCCCCTCGGAGACAGGGGCCAGTGCTCTGTTTTTTGTCTCCTGTTTATTTATTTTCTTTCAACTCTTGGGCCAAAACCTACGAGGAAGTGCAGACACTTATCAAGGGCAAGAAATGGCCAAGATTGCCATCAAACAAGCAACCTGTAGTTAGTTATTTGCTTGGTTTACTATCACGTGTCATGCAGAAGTAATGTCATTACGTTTTAACAAAAGAAATTATATTTTTTTGCAAGAAGATTAAAATTAGGCATGTGCCGCTGCATGACCCTGTGTTGTCTGACTTCAGGATCATATTCCCCAGGACACATATTTGTCACCTCATTTGACAGCTCTTAACTGTAGATTTGTAGGATTGCAACTTCAATAATTTTGGTTCTCAGTAATCACAGTGTGGACTCAGCACATTTAAATACAAATACATGCATTCATTTTATATAAGACATAGCAGGGATTTTCTCAATTAAGTAAGCTCACGAAAATGTCTTTTACACCAAACCTGGTTATTCTTTACTAGTTATGAGTTACATAATACAGTCTGCTGTCTTTGAACCTGCAGTTTGTTGTTAATCTGCAACTCTCACTGTTAAAACAGTGTGAGTTAATGGACTGTGACTGTGATTCACATCCCATTCTATGCCAAACTAACCCGCTGGTGGAGCTCACACGGTGAGAATATTCTCATTAGCACTGAAAATCACAAAGTCACTGTGATAATGCCATAACCGTATGCGGTTCAGTGGCTCATGCAGAATAAAACCTTTGTTTATATCAAAGAGAGTGAGAGAGAAAGAGAGAGGGAGAGAGAGGGGGATCTTCACAATGCCAGGAAACCAGGGTCTAACAGGTGGCCCCTAACGAAGGCAGCACAAAGTCGAACTGGATTGTTTCCTTACAGTTTGCATAATGTAGTTCAGACTCAAGCTCGTCAGTTTGTTTTTAAATAAGAGTAAAAACTGGGCAATGACAAGGAAGGAAAAGGCCCAAGGGAGGTGGGATGAAGCAAAGCAGGGGGGGGGGGGTGAACTAGTGAGAAGTTTAAATACACAAAGGCCAAGATTCATTTCTTCACCTCTGAGCTTTTAGACAGTTGGAGAATTTGAAATCTAGGTTGGCTGGGTCAACAGTATGTGTAAGCTGTGTGTGTGTGTGTGTGTGTGTGTGTGTGTGTGTGAGACATGAGCTCAACACACATGTTCCCTGTCTGTGTCAAAGTTTTCGATCATGTTTTAAACATGTCGGAAACATGTGGTGTTTTGAAGCAGAGACACGTGTGACACACAGACGTAGTTTGGATGAAGTCTTATCTGTGTATCGTTACAGCCCTCGTGGAACTGCCGTAACAGCATGCATCCCATGTCTCATGGGGCTACATCATCATGTTGCCTTTGGCAAATTTTGTGTTTTCTTACTGTACTCAGTGAGGCAATCCAGCAGTCTATGCCCATTAGCATGCATACGTACCAACAACAAACACACAAACAGTGCAGTTATTTTTAGAAAGGAGTCTGAATTTTTAATTCTCCAATGCGTCATTTCCAGGCGGTCTGGTCAGGTGTGGGGACTCGGGTCATGTAGCTGGAGAGAACAGAGAATAAAAAAACACATTATGTCAAGAATACATCTTTAGTTGTGCAAACTTATGAGATTTTAAAATGTTGCTTAACTGTACAGATGCAGTGACAATCCTGAATGATCTGAGACACCTATGTAAACACTCAGGCCGATGACATCATATATTTCCACAAAGCTCTTACCACTGAGATAATAGTGATAGTAATAGTTGTCAGTTGTTGATTTGATGTAATTAATTTAAACAGTGTGTATTTCTAGGGAAAATCCCAACTGTAAGTAGGTGGCAGACGCACTTCCCCGGGTGTCTGTGTGTTCATGTGGATCTCATCCAGCTAGAACATAGCAGTCGAGTGTGAATGAGCACCTTGTCCTTGCATGCAGACAGCTAGGTGAACAAAGGCTGACCCCGACACGCAGACGATTCCCTTCTGTTCACCAATGGCTGCGCAATATAATATGCTCTCCTAGTAACAGTGAATAATTCTTTTCCTGGGGGCTACATGACAACGAATGTCCTCGGAGATGGAAAAAGCTGTCTGTTTTTGTGTTTTAAGTTGAAAGCCTGGCTGACGGCTCCAAACAGACTGGGACTCCCTCCATTTCCTGCCCCGTTGAGATTAGCGATTTTTAATGTCTCTTGTGATCCCCAGTCACTTAATCCCTACTCATGCAACCACATATGGCCTGTGTTTATAGCTGTTTTCAAAGGATGATTTATGCACAAGGACTCTTAGAGCTGGAGGGAATACTATCACATTTTATTTCGATGCTTGTCCAAACCTACTCTGCGGAGCAAAATGTGTCAATAGTCCCCAACGAAATCTCATCACATTTTGTCAATAGTATTTTCGAAATAAGCTTAAAGACATGCCAACCACTTTAAAGTGACATGCAGAGTTGACTTGTTGATGGGTCTTTATATCCATTAAAAGGCAGCTCTAAATATATTCTGTCCCTGTTCTTAAGCTTGTGCATATTTTTAGACAGCTCCTACATAACACACACTCATTCACCTTTCGCAGTCAACTGTGATTCCAGTGAGAATGCCTCGAGTGTGTCAATGCACACTTTCTACATAGACTATCTGCATCTCAGCATGAGGGTGGAGTCAGGGAGGCCTCAGCGGAGTGATGCTCCACTGCAGTCCAGGACTGTCGGGAGAAGACTCTCATGAAATGCAGGGATTATTTTATTATTTCTTTTTTAATATAATCTGAATGGGAATAATTTTTCTACTTTTCAGTCAGGACACCAAAGTCCACAGTATCAAAGGCAGCTCTGAGGTCAAGGAGCAAACTGTTCTCACTCTAATCAGCAGTTCACAACCAGTGCTGCTGACAGGAGGAGAATTAATCAGTGTATCAATTTTTTTTTTAACTGCAACCTTGACAAAAAACTTGATAAATTGAAGGTAACTTCAAAAATAGCTGACATTTGCTGAGAGCGGGGGAATGATGGACGGGCTGTTTTAGGCAAATGTACCAAGACAGAAATAACAACATTGGATGACGCACTGTGTAACATTATATTTAACAGCAGTTGAGTTTTGTAGTGCTATGATATGCAGCCTGTTTTTTTGGAGGGGGTCTATGTTGCCAAGCACCATTGTCATAATCATTGCATAGTTGCTGTCTGTTAAGTGGATGTTACCCAAACCTAAATGAATAGTTAAATGTTTTACTTTTCTTATTCCATCCTCCTTGGTTCTCCAGCATATAACGTTTGTACTCAGTCAGCGAGCGGTTGTAAAGGAAATCAGTCTTTCTGTTGATTAGATGATTTTTTTTTTCCACTATAAAATCTCCGTCATCTCTGAAATCTATTGTATTAACTGACTGAATCCCCCCAGTGAGGAAACCACAAACTCTAAGGCCGGTTTTAAAGGGGTGAACATTTTTGGCCAGTGTGTCACTATCATAAAACTCTAAGCAACTCCTTGAAGAAATGATGGCCGGCAAAAAACGTCCTCTGTCCAAAGGCATAAAACACACAGCTCCATGTGTTACCAGCTGTGGCCTGTATCCAGCTCAGGTTCAACTGTGGGTTCCTGTAATACAATGGCTCATTATTTAAAGCCTTGAATATCCACACACACATACAATGGGGCAGTTTAAGGCCACCAGATTAGTGAAGATTGACCCCTTCTCCACCCTAAAGCAACTTCCCTTCTCTCTGAACCAATCAAAAGGGTGGGTTGGCAGAAAGTGTAATGTGAAACCGGGGGTCTAGGCTCAACACTTCAGACCTAGGGCACAGTTGGAGGCCAAAAGAAACAACAGCCGCGGTCTCCACTCTGCCACTTTCACGGATTTCACTTACTTTGTCACACACTGTAGACAAACACAATCTGCTGCATTCACGCACACACACACACACACACACACACACACACGTCTTGTGGGACCTCGACTGTGGATTGACCATTTTGGTGACTGGACTTGGCGTCTCAGACCAGAGACTAAGGACTTTCTCGCCTCCCAGCTAACTTGTTGTCACGTTTACTGGAGCTAGTTGGAGCAGGCCATGGTGGCAGCATGAGGCTCCAAGGTCCTCTTTCCGTGTGGAGGTCCAGATGATGCAGTGTGTGCTCTTCTTCCTCTCCCCTCAGCTGAGCTCTGGATCACCCTGTAGCTGTGAGGTCGGCCCCGACGGCACCAAGAAGAAGAAACCCAAGAACCTGTAAGTACACAAATATCTGTTCTATATTCTCTATTCATTTTCACTGTTGATCACATTTTCATCTGGAGCAAGGACTGGCATCTCAAAACTACTAAGGCTTGGATTAAAAAAACGAACCCATTAACTCATAGTTAATAAAAAAAACGGAGACATGGGAACGACAAGCACATTAGCGTTTTTCACTTCTGTATTCAGTGTTCAGCCATCAGCCTTTTATTATTATGCTATTTTAATCGACATGTATAAAAGGGTGCGTTTCACAGCCTGCTTTAACACCCAGTTATTTTTACAGGGTGTAATTACTTGCGTCCAAACATGGTGAATGATAATGACTTTCTTTTATAGCCATCCCTGGGGGGTTAATTGACATAACAGGACTAAATTGACAATGTGTTAGCATGGGCGTGATTGGATTTGTGAATGGGAGATGTTAGCACATATTCACACTCTGATGGCTAAATTTAAACCCACTGCCTATTGAGTAATTTTAATTTAGAATCATGTTGGAAGATTGAAAATGTTTCTATTTTTCAAATTCTCATGACTATTTTTAATTTTGGCACCATATGGCGTGAGAAGTAAGGTCTGTGTGTGTGTATGTGTCTGAGTGTGTGTTGTGTGATTGGGTTTTTGCATTTTGCATGTCAGATGTGTGTGTCGACGCCTCAGTGATTCATCAGCTGTTGAGTGAACTTTATTCACACCCCTGTTCCTCAAGATGAAAGAAGGTTTCACACCATGAGGATAATAAAACCGCTCACAGTGGCTGTCACTGGGCCCAGTCGCTGCTAATTCTTCAGCACTAACTGTCTCTAATGTTGTTTAGTTAACCAGCAGATTAAGTGATTAAGATTCCGCAGAGTCTTGAGTATGTTGCCTTTTTTGTTTGCTCTGACAACACAGACCTATTGATGTTAGAAATAATTTCTACATTGAAAAAGTGCGTGAACACATGTCACTATGGTGGATCACACAGGCCATGTTGGTGTTTGTCCCTTTTTACCCACTGAGTTTCTTTACCTTATTTAACATTTCATTATGCCACACTGCTAAACACTAAGGTCCTTAATCTACTCTCTCATATAAGGTCAGTCACAACCAGCCATACTCTCAACACAATATCTTTCCGGGTATTTCAGGGGAATACAAATGCAATATGTTGCTGCTGTATATTATTGTAGGATATCTTAAGACTATCCTATGAGCATGAAGGAAATTAAATTGTTTCCTCCTGATGTCAGAGACTGATCTATAACATATCCAGAGAGTAGATGTTTATCTGTGTGGCAGAATCATAAAGAAGGTGCCCTGACCTTTGATTATGTTATATTTTTTTATCCTGGAGCAGTGCTAGATTTGATTGTCTCTCGTCGTTGTTCTGCACAATGCTGGCTGCGAGTTTTTCCACCCTTTTTGGTGAATTGAGTTCATAGATAATCATTGACGGCCATATAAATGTAGTCGTTAGCGTGAAACAATACAATGAGTCTTTCCATGGCTGGTCTGGACACATGATCATTAATTAGAATGGAGTGAATGTGACCATTTCATTAAGATGTTGTTGGGAGACGTGACACATTCATTCGGGGACGGCATAATGATCAAGACAGTGATTGAATTATTTAACTATCAGAACAGAATTAAACAAGTCACAACAAACACCAGTAGCCATAACACCAGTGGCAGAAAAAAATAAAACGTGCATTTTGCTGATAAAGTGAAATGATACTTGAATGTGAAAGCACATTACATCTGACTTATTTAAAGCTTCCACTCTGCACTGCTGCACAGCGTTTGGCCACAGCACAGTGACTCCATTGTTTCATCCTCACTCATGCATTGTGTACAGCAACGCAGACAGTCTGATCCTCCACTCCCCGAACATTCTTTCTCTCCCCCTTTATTTCCCTTTGCTTTACTTTTTTTAAACCATCTCTTCCAACACTTTATCTCTTCCCATCTCCTAACTGCTCATCTTGTTGCCGGCATCTGATTTTCTGGATCCTGCACAGCTGTTTTAACCGGGAATGTCCTCATTATCTCTGCCTCTCCTCCTCCATTACCACCTTTTGTTTTTACTCCGTCCAGGTGTTGTGCTTCCCCAACCAATGCACAGTTACCCTCCCTTGACTCCACAAATACCAATAAAGCAATAAACCAAACAAATTAAGTAAGTAACTTGAGTAAGGAATTTGAGCTGTTTGATATATTGAAGTTTATGTAGACACTGATATGTGGTGACAGTCTTTCTCATTTTCAATAGATTTGATTTTAGCACCACAAACATGAGTTTTCTCATATACCGACCAAAATGACTGCGATACCATAGGTAGGGACTTTTGCAGCAACTTGTAATCTATGGTACGCCAGCATTGTATTTACATTAATATCCACAATAGCACATAAAAACCTAAGACAAAGTCTTTCAGGAATTTTCTTCAATTCAATTATTATCAATTTAACTATTCTCACAATGATTCTGTTTTGTGATAAACAGGTACATTATCTTGTTATCTCATTTGTGTGTAAACATTTCATAAACAAATACAGCGCAATTTTTGCAACGTAACGGTGAAAATAGTTTCGATTTTGACAGTAATAATGTCAGGACAGTACTCATTTCTTAAAACAAATCGGTTGACGAAGTTTATAGAGAACAATCAGCCAGTACAGAGACGCTGCCTTGTAGTAGCTTCAGCATTGAGATCGAGCCCTGCTCATCAGTTGAGAGAGACAGAATGGTTAATTCCAGTCACCAGATCACGTTTTTGTTAAATAGACAAACATCCTCTCAGCTTACTTACCCATAAAACCTGCTCATCCCCCAGTGGAAGGAATCTCTCCTCTTTTAAAACTGTGTGGTGATTGGGTGAGCCCAGGGTCCGCCTTCCCCAAACCCCCTGGACTATATAACGCTCCACCAGAGCCTCTCATGGGTTAGAGGAATGTGATTGTTAAACAAACCCTTGGGCCTTCAGCACTGGGACGGCTGACACCCGCTTACATGCTGTCAAATTTCCACACATGCCGAGTGAAGCTTCGCACAAGCTGGCACCCATGTTTCACAGTATGGTGGATTTCTCAGAGAAATACCTGGAAAGGTAAGAGCAAAGGCGTGCGACTGGTGAGTGTGTATGGGGTCAACTCTGCTGGGGGGGTGGGTGGGTGGGGGGGGGTGTATGACGTCCCACTGGTGTAGGGGGGGGGGGGGGTGTATGACGTCCCACTGGTGTAGTTGCTCCAGAGCTGGTAGGAAGGCATCTGACCTCTACATGGATTTCATTTGATCGTCGCAGTGAGGGAAAAGAAAAACCCTCAGGAGGCCGCAGTGCTGGAGTATTTAGGAGGAAGAAGCGTTAATTTCTAAGTTGAGGCTGCCCCTTTTTCTTATTATATGCAGCCTGGATTTCAGGAATAGGATGCTCATGTGGCTTTTGTGGCTGGGAAGGTGAGATCGCTCAGAAATAGAGGTCTTTTTTTGGTCTTGATTAAGGGAGACTGCGAACGTAATGGCGTTATATTTATGGACAGAATTTAGGACAATTCCCCTTTTCATTGTCCTTCTAGGAATATTACAGCGTCGCTCTGTTCGTTTATAGATTTGCAGAGAAGACGAGCAGCTCACTTTCTTGTTGCGTTAAGTTTCATGGATACATCTCATCTCTGAACTGTTGTGTCTGTGAAGACACAAAAAAAACTGTCTGTATGTGTTGTGTCCTGTGTTGACTTCACAGTCAAACAGTTCTCTGTAATTAGACGCGATAGAGGGATGAAAACATGCCTTAACATCACAGTACTCACCATCTATTTTTCAGTTCCTGCTCTGCTGAACACCAGGTTTCATGGTCCAGGCTTCACAAAGGGCAAACTCCTCTGTTTGGGGAACAACATATTCTCATGAATCAAATAGAAAAGTATGATAAGTTGTACAAAGGCATAGTCATCCTCTGTCTCTTTCTGAGAGATATGATTTACATATACATACTCTTTGTTTATACGTAAAGCTACCATTTATTATTTTAACGCACAGTGAAGATCAGCTTCTGCAGCCTGTTCCTCAAGTTAATACTGATCTTGAAAAATTTGTTTTTGGCTTCTGTGCTGTAATTTACCACACTTTTTCTAGTGAAATAACGTTAAATGTGTTAAATAAAAAAGAATCTATAGGTAACTCTTGGTCATTTTAAATTCCTAATCTCAACATGTAAACAAAGGCAATAATGACAATAATTTCCTAGTTTTAAAAAAAAAGACATGCATACTAACAAACGGTGTGGTGGATTTAGCTGGGGCTTTTGTGGTTCACTGTGACCTGCAGTGTGTCTGTCTGCAGCTTTCCCCCCCGCGTGCTCCCAGAGCCTTTCCCTGGGAGTGCGGCCTACTTTTCTAAACACCAGGAATATCCAGCAGGGTGCTATTAGCACGCCTAATGTGAGCCAAGCATAGAGGGAATAAAGAGAACAGAAACCTGCGGGTAATTGAGGCGCTAAAGACCTCTCATGCCTTCACTCGGGCACATAAAGTGGTCTCTCTTGTGCAGGCACTCACACACAAGTGTGTGAGCCGTGTTCTGCAAATACACACATGCTGCATATAGTTTGCTCATAGGGCAGTAGAGTGTAAAAATACATTTGATAATCTGCATGTGTCAGTCCTTTAGCAGAGTATAGTGAGAATGGGACTCATTGTATGTAATGCATCAAATAAAGTGTGATATTTAGATAATGGCGTTATTGCTGGGGAGCCGTTGCAGTAAACTGGAAAAGGCAGCAACTCTAAATACAGAGGCCGTCAAAGTGAGACTGCGTCAAGTCATTAGCACATCAAGAGCACAGGGACAAAGAACAGTACGAGTTCAGTGTCATTATAATGTGGTGCTTCTCTGAAATAGACACTAACACAATGCAGATGTTCCATCTGGTATCTGATACAGATTTAGACCAGGACATGTTAAAGATGAAAAGCTTTGCTGCTATGTTAAGTGCTTTGTCTCCGCACGTTTAAGTCACTCTGATACCAGGGGCTTTGAGTTTCATCTGGGAGCTTTCGCTCAACAAACCGATCAGTCAACAGTCAACTGATCATCTTCTCCTGTTGTTCAGGTGACTGGTTATGGTTTGGTGCAAATACTGAAAAATCCCTGCATCTGGAGGACGCAGACGTGACTGCATTCTAACACCGGTTATTAGACTGTTTGTGTTTGCAGTATCCATTGACACCCACATGGTGGCAGGATAGAGACATACTTTCCCCTTTAAGTTTCCCTGTTTTTTTATGACATCATTGCCACATCATTCCCACTGGGGCCCAGCTTGTATAAAACCAGGATAAATAATAAAGTGCCATTTGTTAGGGCCAACGGAATATTTTCCAACCCTTATAAAATACAACTTTACTTTCTCACATGCATCTGCAAGACAGACGCCGCCTTTTAGCCAGCACGTGCTCAGCTTAACATCTTATTGCCATTAGTGCAACCAAAACACAGAAAAAACGTATAAATCCTGTTCTGATGTTATGAGTTTATTTAGAGAGAGCGTTTATTTCTTATTTTCATTGATCCCAAATATAACAAAAGCTTTCCAAAGAGGCCTCTCTGGTTCTCTGAGTCAGCGAAAGTCATCTGCACCAGCCCAGACTCCTCAAACACACCCAAATGAATCCACCTACAAAGTCACAGTCATCCAGATTGCAAAGGAGCCATTCAGCTGCCCTTTCCATCAGCTCATGCAGTCATGTTGCATCATGTATATGGGCATGGTTCTAGCTCCACTTTCCAGTAGCCATAGGGAAAACACACATCCACAGCTGACTGAGGCCCTGTGTGTGTGTGTGTGTGTGCGTGCGTATGTGTGCACATGCACCCCAGTTCCAGACTGGGAGTTTCCCGACACCTGTGAGTGGCATTGAAGCACCAGTGAAGTGGACATGAGTTGGCACAGGTGCCTGGTTTTCCATTGCAACGCGTGTGTGGGTGTTCTTTTATCCCCGTGTCTTCATGCACAGTGTTTGAGCTAATCTGCAGTTGCGTGTTCTCCCATCCCCATCACATGCTCATGTGTGAAAAATGTGTCTATATCTGGAGTCTCAGCTTGTCTTTTTTAATCTGGGGTCTACATGCTCTCCCGGGGGCTGTGGGTTGCCAGTGGGACAGCTTGCAGCGATTAGGGCCAGCGAGCGCACACCACCACCCTGCATTATTAGCGGTATAGTCAATCCACAGTGGAAATCAAAAGCAGGGACTCAGGAAATGGGTGTTGAGTGAGGTCACATCCCAGTGAGGCAGCACGTTCTCCAGGTTGGGAGAAGCCAGGACAGGTACCAGGGGATTATGGGAATGCGTAAAACGCAATTGGAGCCTGTGAGGGCCAAGGTTTGTTGTATTACGTAGCCTGAGGTTTAAATGGCGCATGTGCATCTGGGGAGGGGTCTGACCGTGTGTGTGTGTGTGTGTTTGTGTGAGATGGCTGTAGAGAGGTGATGGAGGAGAGGTGAGCGGTCAGGAGAATTTTGGATGGTGGAGAGAAGCAGTGGAGGAGTGAGAAGGTCACTGTGCCCCGCTGTCTCGGCCCGGGGTCAGCTCCCTCTCAGCAACCCCTCTAGGCACAGGCAGAATGGCGTGATGAAACAGAGGAGTGTGCATCGAGTCTCTCTCCTCCTTCTCTGCCACATTCGCTCAGTCCCTGCCGAGGAACCTGCCAGGGACACATCTACAGGAAGGACTGTTAGGGATATTAGATTGACAGTAGAGACACTGGCTCACAGAAAGGAAAAGAAGATTGATATCAGCCTTTTGGGGAAAAAAAGCCTGTCCCACCTACCACCATACCTGGCTGAAGACTAAAATGTACAAAACACAGAATTTATTTTTGTCTTTTCTGGCATTTGTGGGTTTGATTTCATACGGATTGGATTTACAGTGGTGGAGAGATTCCCATGCCTTGGAATGTTTCAGCTGTGGACTTTGGACTTGGAGATTCAACACTTTCTCCCCTTCTCTCTTTTTGTCCTCCTCTATCTACTTTATCATCTCTGTCATCACCGATTCCATCAATCTCCTTGTCCTGCCACCAATTCCCTCCCACCCTCCACCTGAACGCATATATCTTTCTTTCACTCTTCCTCCTCCATCCAACTCCCCCCTTTTCTTCTGTCTCCTCTCCTTCATACTTTTTCTCAGGGCCAAAGACATGAAGAATCGACTGGCTTTCCTGCGGAGGAGGAATGAATCCCCAGGAAGCAACCCAGCCAGCAAGCTAGACAAGGCTATGAAGTCAGTCAAGTAAGTAGCCACTTCCTGACAGCATGTGCTCGTGGGCGGGTGTGACACTGCGTTCCGGGTCGTGCCACAACTGGTATCGACCTTGTGCTGGAAGACAGACAAGAGGGCAGTAGGAGTGATGGGAATTTCCTGTAATGTGTGTTATTAATAAAACGAGTGGAAAGACCTTTGGGCAAGGATGCATGTCAAAGCAGGGGAAGTTAGTAGTGTGTATGTAGCTTAATTAATTATGTTGAGAATATAGTCACAATAGAAAATACATTGTTGTAAAATATGACGTATCTGTGTGTGATCACTGTAGTGAGCCCACGGGAAACTAACAAATGTGTTAAAGTGTAAAAGATGAACCAACACTTAAATGAATATTTATATTTTCTTAATTATTGTTCATCCAGAAAAGAAAACACAATAAATGTCCTCCATAATTTACATGTAAATCAACATTGTCATTGCGGATTTCATAATGTTCCCTCATGCCATAACAATAAACCTCGCTGTGCACTATTCAAGAATAGTGCAAAAGTTATTCAAGAATGCGAAAAAAAAAGATATGCTATGGTATGTTTACTTATTTTTCAAACGGCCGTTTTTCAAATGCCGTTTTTGTTGATTAGTGTAGATTTACTGTCAGTGGACGTCTGTGTCAAAGCAGACCTCAGATGTGGATTACAGTAAGTGTAAAGTGAGCACTGTAAAGAACCATTCTTCTTTATCAGAGCACAGCAGGGGGCAGACATACACCAGTGGGGGAGGAGGTCTTTAAATCAACATGACACCTTCCCATTGGCCAGCTGAAGCCCCTCCCCTCCTGCATGCCAAGTTGCCTTCAGTGGGAATATAAGATCCTGCCCCCACCACAGAGGTGCTGCAGACAGACTCATGGCTCTCAGTGCTGAAACCACTATAACGGCAGAAAGGAATGTGAGGGAAAGAGCAGTTCACACAGAGTAGAGTGGAGCATAGAGGAATTACACACTTCCACGCTTCCGCTCGTTTACCCAACATAGTCAGTCAAGTTCTGCGGATGGGTCACACAATGAGAAACCTGGCAGAGATGGGTTTGTTAAAGAATCGCTCTGCTTTCATCTGCAGGCCCACCCCAGAGGAGGCGCTGAAATGGGGGGACTCACTTGACAAACTGCTGGCACACAAATGTAAGTTCCTTCATTCATCTTTTTCTCGCGTTTCATCTTTCACCTCGTATCTTCTACCCACTTTACAGTACAGTTCTTCATGGCAGTCAGATGTTCCCTGTCTCTAACATGTTTGCCATATGGCTTAGTGCATGCATGTGGTGGTGGTGGTGGTGGTGGTGGTGGGGGGGTTTAATCCTGTGAAGTATGCATGCACTATATATATATGTGTGTGTGTGTGTGTGTGTGTGTGTGTGTGTATATATATATATATATATATATACATGGAGTCCATGTGCTACATAGAAAGAAAAAAAGAAAAAGGGGGTGGGGGGTGGGGGGGAACAGGCATCCTGCAGATGTGATGCTATTTTTGTTTCCCCCTATTCGTCTTCCACAGTTCATTCATAGCTGATAAAAAGCCAGCCATCCATCTGTTCCTCATCCAGCTTTGCTCACCCCTTTATTCCCCCCTCATGTAATTTCCTCCCCTGCACCTCTTACCTCACCCCTTCTTACCAGAATGAGGTAAGAGATGACCGCGTGCATTGGCCCTGCTTATCAGTGTGGGTGATTCATGGGAACGGAAAGGTGCCGACAGGAGCAGTGGGCGGACTCGGCTTCCTGCCTTTCTTTCCTCTGCACGCTGCTTCCTCAAATCATTAACTGGGCCAAAACTCAAAGAGCCGCAACTTTCAGAATTCGTCATTTTCGTTCAGTCTGTGTGCATCAAGCCAAAGATGCTGAATAGGGAGGACGGCTTGGGTCAGCGGTGTGATGTCACCAAAAAAAATGCCAAGTGTTCAGATATGTGCTGCAGGGTTGTGGGTTTTTAATGTCTCACCTTATTCCAACCACATGACTCAAAAAGGCCGTCACGGAGCTATTTTAAGGAGAACTTCAGCTGTGTGGTTGCCATGGCGCCCCAGTCAACGCTCCTCTTGTTTATTCTCCTCCTCTCTGCTCTGTCTCAGATGGTCTGGCGGCGTTCCGAGCCTTTCTGCGCACAGAGTTCAGCGAGGAGAATCTGGAATTCTGGCTAGCATGTGAGGAATACAAGAAGATCAAGTCGCAGTCCAAGATGGCCTCCAAAGCCAAGAAAATCTTTGCCGAGTACATCGCCATCCAGTCTTGTAAGGAGGTGAGTAAGATCAAAACACAGCCCGCATGGATATGAGGAGGAATGACAACAAATCTGTGTTTTACAAAGACAAGAAAAAAATGCAACATTATTCTTTTTTTGAATGGGCGTAATCTCACACGAATCCCATTGCAGGTTAATCTGGATTCGTACACCAGAGATCACACGAAGGACAACCTGCAGAATGTGACGCGCTCCTGCTTCGACCTCGCCCAGAGGCGGATATACGGGCTGATGGAGAAGGACTCATATCCCCGCTTCCTCCGCTCAGAACTCTACTCTGACCTAATCAACCAAAAAAAGCCCAGCTCCACCTCGACTCCATCTGCATCATAAGAGACAAGAGAGAGAGCGATAGAGGAGAAAAAAAAGAAGAAGAATGGGGTTGACTTGAAAAACACACAGTGGGTGGGAGGGATGAGAGTTTTGTTGTTTGCCTTTTTTTAATTTCCTCTTTTCGTGTTGTGTCCTGACAACAATTATGTTATTGTCGTTTCTTTTGGTGGTGTGACAGGAGGTGGCAAAGCTATGGCACTGCAAAAGAATGTAGTTTACACAGTTGCCAGGCGGATGGATGAGTGGCTGGACTGATGAATGGATGAATGGATGAATGGATGTTACTCAAACAGAAGCCCACAACAGAGGGCTGGAGCAGGAGCTCAACGCATGTCTCATCACTGTTGCTTTTATTTTTTTTTATAGTCTCTTGCAAGGATTTAAAAAAAAAGACATTTGTTTGTGTTTTTGACTACATGTCAAGTTGTACTGGAGAAAAGGAGGGTTGCTCAAAAAAAAAACTCTGTAGACAAAAAGACAGTCGGGTACTGTTCTGTCACTTTTCCCATTTCTTTTCATTTTCTATTGAAACTCCCACTTTAAATCCCCTCCTTTCCTCCACCATGTCCTATGTGAAGTCACTTCAAAAGCTGTTGGTACGACACAATGTTTTTTTTTATTCATTTTCCTGCAAACTCAGTGATGGAGAGAGGAAAAAAAAAATCAGTTAATCCCAAGACTGTGGGAAGATACTGTGAGCACTGAGCAGACACAGAGGCGGACACAGCAACAGGCAAACACACATGTGTAAATGATGGACGGACGGGAACTGTGGCGGGACGCAGGCGTGTGTCATTCCCACGTTCAAAGAGACGTTCAAAATCGCGTTGGACGGAAAAGACGATTCGCTTCCTGCCTCCAAAGACTGTTCACAACGAGGAACGAAAACACAACAATGCTCTGATGCATCCAAGCAACGTTTCCTTTAACATTGTAGCTGATTCCGGACTAACCGAGGAAGATTTCTCAGGACATTGCTATGACAGGTTCAAGATGGCGCGCTCTCCCCTCAGCTGTTGCTGTTTTTCGACACACATCGCTCTGTTTATGTTTTAGTTTTCAGACCTGCACTCCCTAGTTCTACTGAGCAATACACAGAGGTTGCTTGTGTCATTGTCCAAGAAAAAAACCCCAACGGTTTCTTGTTGTATAAAGGTTTGCCTATTTATTTAGATAACGTTTGCTGGATGCTTCGCCAGACGCCCTCGCCTCCTCCAAAGCACTCAGCTAAACGCTCTCACTTTCCTCGTAACCACCAAACAGGTCCAATGCTGTCCTGAACTTAAAGTGCAATATTTTTTATTATTATTATTTTTCATTTTATTTTATTATTATTTTTGGTTCATTTATTTGGACAAATTTGAATTTTTATGGGGCGGGGGGGATGATGATCAGCTTGAGCTCCGTGTGAACATTATTTGTTAAGAAAAAGTAAATCAAACTTAGAGCTATAAGGTTGACTTACAACGTAAAAACTTTCAAGAACCATACGTAGTTAAATAAATATTAAGCGACTGATTCTAAAATTGTGTGTGAACCCCCAGCAGCAGGCAGCCGGGGACGTTATGGTTGTAAATATAATTCTTTAAGAAAACTATGTGATAACACATTAAAAACAAATAAAAACAAGAAACTGAGCGGTCTCTGCTGATGATGAATGTGGGACCCAGCTGTATCTATGTAAATATAGAGACTCAAAACTATAAGATGACATGTGTTATTAAAACAAAATATAGGTGAGCGAGAGCAGGTCCAAGCTGCTCTTTTCCCCGGTCACACACTGCTTGTAAGGAGTTTTCTGAAATGCATTTTTATCATTTTCACTGTTTACAAATCAAAATACATCTCCTATGATAACAAGTGAAACCAGTAGAGTACATTTGGTGTCATTGCTAATGATAAATAAACCGACCAACTGATGACGTGACACGTGTTGTCTCTGAATATTCCCCATAGTGATTATTAAGGCACTGAAGCTGATATCAGCTCAACCAGAAAACACGCTCATCGTGGCCTCAAGGTGACGCCGCTGCCACCGCCAACGCTTTTCCTGCACGAGAAATTGAAAAACAAGATTAAACGTTAATAATAAGTGAGATAAGGAGGTGATGACATTAGACTTTATGTGATATATATACTGTATATATATATATATTTCCCCCCATCCTTTTGGTGAAAATAATTGCCAGCTGGAAATTCTGCTTCATTAAAATATGCCTCTTACTTGGATGCCTGTTGGTAATAACCTTTGTCTCAACAACCCCCCGCCCCCCACCCCCCCTGACTCCCCTTGAATTCCCCATGCCAATCGAACAAACAAGAATGACTGAATGAATAATAATTTGAATCAGATACACAAATATTTGCTGCCTCCAGCTCAGGAGCCGGTGAGTGTGGCACAGGGTCGAGTGTCGGCTGGGCTGCTGGGATGGGATGAATGGAAACAGTTGGACGTCTGTGACTGGAGAATGTATGTGTGTGTGTGTGTGTGTGTGTGTTTGGGGGGGGTTGATGAGTCTGAAGTGTTGCTGGAGGCTGTAGTAAAAGAGCTTAATCGTCTTTACCAGCCATCTGTTTTGACAGACACAGGTTTTTTTTCCCAAAAGGAATTGTCATCCACTTTTCTATCGCATCCCTCGCCCTGTTTCCTCCCTGCTGACTGCGTCTTTGTCTCCACAACCTCTGCGTGTATTTTAACACGCCCACCTTATATACCACACAATAGAGGTGGTAGAAGCTGGACTCCTTCACCAGATCCTTCTGTGCACGCTTCCTTCCTCTCTGTCATCTGTGTAAACCATATCACAGCTCCTGTCATTGTTTTCATATTCGGCTGTCGCGGGAGCCCCCCAAAATAAGCCCGCTCACCCTTCCTGCTCACATCCCTCGTCTCCTGATTTTCCAAATATGGCTGTGGACGGTTTCCCCCAGCATGACAGTCTCTTATCTTACATTCTTGTCAAGTCAAAATGTGTCACCAGGATATGGCGTGAGAGCGAGTGTTATTATCGTTATTTACAGAAACCCTTCGGCGTTGGGCAGCACATAAACACAACCATGTCTTGTCTGTGGATAACAAGAAACAAAAAGTTTCCAGTCTTTTTTTTATTTTTTATTGCTGTGCCTGTCTGGCAGCCCTCCCACTTGTATATTGTATCGTTAAAATAAACCGTGGGCTGGTGTGCGTCTTTCATAGTTATGGTTTAAAAAGGTCACGTCACTCAGGTTGGACAGTTACTGATACAGTATAATTTGTTTACTGGAGCACTGCAGGTGTTGGTGGGCAGATCTTATATTTTGGATTTATTTACGTGTTTCCAGTCTTTGCGGTTTGCTAAGCAAAGATACAGAAATCACCTAATTCATGTCATGACAACAAATGCACCTGTAGCCGGAAATATCCAGGACTAATCCTGTTATTGGAAAAAGGGTCAAGAGGTCAACATTACATAACAGCATTACAAACTGTATCTGAAGTATGAATGGATGAATGTCACAGGTCATATAAAATACAACTACTAGGATAATATCAGTGGATAAAACATGCTTGTCATTTTGCCAGGCTTCATGTTGTCATGTTGTTTATGTTATTGTAACTACTGATGCAAGTTGTGTTTGATATCCGCCTTTAGCACAGTATTCTCCTTTATGCAGCAGTCAAAGGGCTGAAGCCTCGATTAATCTTTAATTCTCATATCAGGTTTACTAATGAAACACCACGTCCCACTGCCGCGGCCTGACTCAGCATACCCCTCAATCGTTCTAGGCACAGGACCTGTGTGTTTGTTTTTGTGCACTGCATGTACTTTTACATCACGATCCCAAGTCTCACACACAAAGTTTAGCAAAACATCGGAGCACATTAACAAAAAAGAAAAAAAAAAAGCGGACTGTTTTCACTGGCCCTCTCGCAGTTTCCCGGATTTTTCCACAGCCGAGCACAAATCTTGGTTGAAATGAGCCAAGGGGGCCCTAACTGCACTGAGCGCACGTCACTGTGCAGCATTTCACATGTGACACACTACCTGCCTTATGCGCAGCAACACTCCTCGTCCAGTTTTCCATCATAAGCATGTTGCTCGGTAACTTGAGCAGATGTTGTGATTGCTGCTGGTGGACAGGGACTATAAAACCAGACAAAGGAAGGGCGAGTGTAAGGACGCCCAGCTGAATAGCCCGTCTGATCCCGCTGCTCTAATCGGAAAAGGTCAGCTTTATATATCGATGCCCTTTATAGATTTGATAAGTTTACTGATGCTTTCTCAGGACAACCGGAGATGGAAGATTTGATGGAATAGTTTGATCTTTTAGAAAATGCATTTATGCTTGTTTTTCCCATTCCAATGTTAACTGTGCTCACCAGTGGCGTCGTTAGGCCTATGTTAGGGGAGTGAGGGGAGGCTAAGCGGAGACACATAGTGACGCCCCCGGTGTTCACTAACTATGCAGCGAGATGACGAACAGCTGGAACTGGAAACAGGAGAAGACAGCTGGCTGTGTCCAAAGGTATAGTGAAGGAGGCCTGACATTCACAAATTAACATGTCAGGAGTGTTACGTTTAATTAGCGCAACAATCCAAATCATACTTTCATTAAAGTAGGCGAGACATCACAGGGACAGACAGGATGAGTCGCATAGAACCTGGACACAAGGGGAAACAGCGTGGATGTGTCCTTTAATATTTCTTTAAAAAGAGCTGTCGAGTATCATAAACACAAACCGCGTCAAATGCCATCGTGTCAGGATGTCTTGTGTACTATGACTGTGTTAAAAGTAAAGGAGCTGCAGAAGGAGTTAATCTGCTCACTCTGGAAAACGCCTCAGCGAAATTCCATCAAACCATCCATTACATTACATAACGTTTTTCCAGGACCAGAGCAACACTCTGAACCGATACAATTTACTGTCTCTCTGCTTCCTCCTGGGTTATTTTGAAGCTTCGCGCAGACACTTCTCCAGTCTCCGAGGAACAAGGACACGGCCATCCAGCTCTCCTCCAGCCTCAGAGGTGAAATCACTCCAGATGGCTCCTCTGTAATGAAACAGCATGAGCATGTCATCAGCAGATCAGGCTGCACTGTAAAATCGAAGTAACCTTTGCCAAAGTCAACCAAGAAAAAAAAACAAAAAACGTAGTGCGGCTCATGATGCAGGAGTGGACAAGGCCGAGAGGACGCGTGCACAACAAAACACGTGCAGCATCACTAAGCTTAAATAAGCCACTTCACTTAACGGGACTGTAATCAACCAAAAACCCGACCTCATCAGATTACTCTCATTAACTCATTAACGAAGCCAGTTTCTTTAATGGAACTGAAGACACTTCATGTACTTAAATTAAAGGGGCATGTGTGACCTTTGCCCTCAAAGCTGGACGCTGGAGTTGACGCCAGTCCCTGTTTGAAACAAACAGCATGTGTTGCACTCACAGCATTGACGTTCTCACAGTGACATGGGAGAAGCTCGTGTGAAAAGGCGCATTAGGCATTATGACATTTTGGTTTTCCCGCCGTGCGTGGTGGAGCAGGTTTTCCTGTGCGACTGTTCCCGACTGTTCTCGACTGTTCTCGACTGTTCCCGACTGTTCCCGACTGTTCCCTCGCACTGTTTTTGTGCCACTCAAAGTGAGGAACTGAAACGGCGGTCATGAATCAATCTCATGATGTCAATATATCATGCCCCCCACCCCCCACCCCCCCCACACACACCCTTCATGCGATGTTCCACAATCACGTGGTCCAATGTGGCTGGATGGCATCATGTGTTATTCTACAGATACTGTTAAGCAGCAGTGCAGCAGACATTTTTCTCAGTCATTATGCATATGGCCTTAAAGCTTATATAATTCTTGTGACATAGGTTTCCTTGCTATACGGGAAAACGAAATGGGAATGCGACAAGAGCCGTCATCACAGGAGTGAAGCTCCAGCACTGTGAGGCGATGACGCTCACACATCATATCATGTGACAGTGAACAGGGAGCTGTTTACTGCCCCCCTGAAGCATGCAGAGCAACAAATGTGTAATTTTCTCCCCAGTTAGCTGATTTCACGTGGTGATGAAAATAGAAACGTCCACGTCAACAGCGTCAACACTCAGCGTCACCTGGATCTTTACGCTTCAATATAATTAAAGCGCAATAATATCACAAAGCGCAAGCTTATAGATCCTTTCCTCTTTGTTATATGGAGTAAAATAAAGGCAACGCTTGACCAAGCTAACTGTTACTGTGACACTGAGTGTCTATGTAAATGCTACACGTGTCCCTGGGATTGTGTATCTGTAATCATTAGTAATACTAGTACAGATATTTGATTAGATAGTGATTTTGCAGCTTTGCACGAACAGCAGCATCGTGGTCGACAGTCGCATCTCCTCATGCCACACTGCCTCCCTCCTACTGATCACATTCACCGCCTCCTCAACAACATGTTCTCCTGAGCACAGTCAACATGCTGCAAAGCCATTAACCGTCTCAGTCTCTGCATCTGTGTCCAGCCCCAAACCCCAAACCTCATTTTATTTATTGTGAATGTCCAAATATTGATTTAGTATATGGCTTTGTGCAGAGTTAACCGGTGAACAGGACTCACCTCTGCTGCTGCAAGAGATTTGTTTCTGTCCTTTGTTTGCTGGTTTGGTTTGATCACATCCACTATATTCAAATCATCTAAAGAGAATGACAAAAAGAAAAATCACAAATCAGTCTAAATGTATCCAATTTTATATGTGAGTGAATCAAAGCCGTCTAATTATCTCTTCACACAGAACTGGTCATTCACAAAATTGAAAAGAAAGAAAAAAACATTTTCCACAGTGAAGATAAAACTGTAATCTTCCTTCACAGAACATTACTTTCAGAAAAAAAAAAACATTGCAGCATCAAAAGGGCAATTCCGCCTACATTTGTATGAGTTATTCCTTGTTTAGTTGCAGTGCACAGGAGATGAAGAGCATCAGTGTGGCTGCACACACAGAAGCACACAAACATCAACAAAGTTCATTTCCTGGAGCATATGCACACAAACACACACACTTTGTGTCCCACACACACACACACACACACAAACATCCCCTGCATGTAACAATCAATACAAGGTTTACACATGGATTAGGTGTACTGAACTGCATCAGCAGGTGCTTGCCACAGCTGAATGATTTATCCATTTTCCATTTCTCTGTCACAGTCGTTCGGTTACGCAACAGTTTAATACTCACCAGAGAGTCGCAGCTCTTCTTTCTTTCCATTTCTTGACTTGACGTTTCGGCCCCATTCATGTGCTCTAAGCAGACAAAGTAAAGTCCTGTGTGTGACGAAGAGGTCACGATCGCTTGTATTCAGCATGGTTTGGCACAAAGACGGCCACGAGACGCCGCACACAGTGAAACTCACAAAGTGAACAAGAACAAGACAAAGATGATTTGCAATCACAAGACTAAGGCGATTCTGTAAAATCTTTACTGTATCCAAGTATGCATGTTGATGCTCCCTGCATAAAAAAAACAAAGACGAGAGATTTCAACAATAGGACCATCTCTGCAACAGGCACCTGAAAAAAGCAAAACAATTATTATTTCATTATTATTTAGAATTGGATAAAACAAATTATAACATCAAATGCACATGAAATATACACTGAAAATATCTATCTATCTATCTATCTATCTATCTATCTATCTATCTATCTATCTATCTATCTATCTATCTATCTATCTATCTATCTATCTATATATATAAAACATAACTTTATGTAATATATATATATTAAAAAAGGGAAATCAAATCAAACAAAATTTAAAAGAATTTTAATTGTAAAATAATGGCACTATTAAATCTTGGAAGTTAAAAGTATCAGCGTTAAGTCATCTGATAATTTAATTCTTTGGTGCTATTTTAGATTCCAGAGCAAAAGCAATAATCCTACTTAACTAATCTTTGGTTATATTGTAGAACATGAAGGGGGGAAGCAAAGCTATTATTGCTCGATGTGATGAAAGTCAAAAAGAATTTTAATTTTAAAATAATGGCACTATTAAATCTTGGAAATTAAAAGTATCAGCGTTAAGTCATCTGATAATTTAATTCTTTGGTGCTATTTTAGATTCCAGAGCAAAAGCAATAATCCTACTTAACTAATCTTTGGTTATATTGTAGAACATGAAGGGGGGAAGCAAAGCTATTATTGCTCGATGTGATGAAAGGCACGAGTTCCCCTTCTGGCATGAGGGAAAATTCAGCACTTTGGTCATGTACAGTATGTAAATGAAGAGAGAAAGACCTGGAAAAACCTGTTTTTTCAGGGTTTTCCAGCTGGCAGATGGGATTATCCCTGCCACAAAGTTCCTCATCCCATTTATTCAGATGACAGAAGATTTCACTACCAAACTTATCTGTAAATACACTATTATCTACAAAAAGTAAATCCACTTTTTGTGTAACTGCAGAACTCTTCCTCCCGGTGTTCTGGGAATGGATTTACATACTTCCGCATCACATTTCGTTTTACATTATAGTACTTTTTCAATTCCGAGATTCCAGGAAAACAAGACACCGTGTTATACAGTAATGCTGACATTAATTCAAAAGTCTGAAGTTGCGGCGGATGATTGGGTAAAAGTTCTCTGATTTGTTTATGTTTCAGTCCCTTTGTGTATCCTTGGCTGATTAATGCTCCTGAGGGCTGAAATCTATTCACTGCACTCACTCCGGTTACGTCACGAAAAGCAAACACACGTGGAAGCATGAGTCTGTGTGCGATTTTGGAAAATAGGACGATGCAGTTTCCCTTCTTCTTTGAGGTGGTTCTTGTTTCCCTTGGGTGAAGGTTTCTTTTGTTGGTGGTGGGACAATGGCTTTGAATCGACATCACTTGCCGCAGAAGCCTTGTAAAACCTGCGGCGATGACAAATGAGCTTTTTCCACCCGACGACTGCTTTTACTTCCTCTGGAGCTTTTCCTGCCTCAGACACTGTGTCTAACATACTCAAGTGGTGGTTTGACACTTTGCAGGTATACAAGGATTCAGCAGTCGCCGGCCTGCAACCTATTTATAACCCATGCTCTCCATTTTGGAAATAAGTCTTTTGACTAATAATCTTATTATCTCTTTTGCGCCTCTGCATGAAAGACTTTTTCCTAGCTCTGTTTGAGAGCAAGCGACATAAATGGCCGCTCCACAAAGGAAGCTCTGTGTCACATGCCCTCTCTTTTAGTCTCATGCAAAATGTCAAGTGGAGATCTCAGTGCAGGCTCAGTTAATCATGCTAAACCAAACAGAGGCCCATGTCCTCTCCTCACCCACAGATGTGCTACCTAACACCACCACCGTTAATGTCAGCATCTGCTGCCTGGATTTCAATGCCGGACCTACGTTTATAAGCTCGGAACAGAAACTGCTAAAAATAATACAAATAATTTGTGATTAGTGATAATGGATCTACGGAACTAACAGAAGTGAAATAGGAACATGAATAGCACAGGGAAGGTTAGTTAACGCGTCATGACGGCTGCTAACGTGCTCATGCTTCCCATTTCTCGGTATCATGACATGTTCATCAAACGCCGCACAGACAGTCTTTGTTTCACTGTACAACTCATGGAAACGCCCGGGGGACTCTGCTACAATATATAACCCTCTGAAGAAAAACAGTAACTGCTGATCCTTTTACAGCCACATGTTTCGGGGGGTGGGGGTGGGGGGGTGTGAGTCGTGTTTTGAATTTTAATTCCTGTTGCTATTTTTGCAATGGGCTGGAGATCAATAAATTCCAGTCAGTCAGTCGGAAACAGACGCTAAGGCATGATGCTGTGCATCAGCAACAGCGAGCAGATGTTTGGATATGACATATGAAAACAAAGGGAGTAATGACTACACTTATATAATAATCATTTTTTTGTCCATGGTGATTTAGTGGCAGATTGTTTTGCATTATTTTCCCCTTTCATTTTCTCTCACTCATACACTTCATTTTCCCTGAAGAGTGACTCACTCCTGCCATTCCTTTAGCCCTTGATTTTCCATTTGTCTCTTAGCAACTGGGGCTTGATCCATCAGGATGCAGTCAGGAAACTCCTCATCTTCTTTTTTTTTTCTGTTTAAAATTAGAAAACAGGAACCAGGGACTGGCAAACTAATCCTTACTTCTACTCCCTACAGGCCTGAATGAAATTTAAACCAGCAGATCGTAAGAGATGTGCTGTCATAGAACTGCCAAGTGCTCTCAGTTATCATCAGAATATAAGAGAGAGCAACACGTGCACATGAAACCTTTTGAAATACTAACAGATTTCATCTGCAATAATATTATATCTGGCCGTTCTCCTTCTCGTCCTCTGCAAGGGAAAAATGTGAAACCGTATTTTCCTAAACTGTCTGAGACTAAAAATAACAAATCCAGGAAACTAATCCAGGAAGGCCGCCTCAACTTTACTCCTCACACGAGCCTAAAATTTCTCATTAACAACAACAACAATAACAATATATTAAGAAATAGATACTATTACATGAATAATAAATGCGATATTTAAATTTTTCCTGTGAATGAAAAAAAAGTTAAACAATCTGAGTTGTCTAACAAAAATAAAGTAGAAATATTGTTGCTGTTCTTCAGTTTAACCCAGAAGCGATCATCAAAAGCAAGTAAAGGTGTCCGGAATCAACAGTTAATACATACCAGGTGTAGATACAGAGCAATCTGCCAGCACAAATGGAACTTATTAGCTATTTCCCGACAGCGCTACTCGTTTACCCTCAATCAGAGTTTCTTCTCTGGTTGATCTTACGTTATAACAGGAAATGTTTGAGTTCGCCACTTGAAACAACTCCTACTTACAAGAAACACATGAGTAAATGGGTGTAGTGTAAACAGATCTGTTAACGCAGCTTTGAGCTCATAGATATAGAGATGACTGCAACTTGTGCAATGCCCTTTTTAATTGCAATGCAGGACTGTAGAAATGACCTCTGACCTTAGTGGGAACTGGATTAAATCACCATAAAGACCGTAGGCTTCCAACAGGTTGGTGTGTGTGCACTGGAAATGATATTAATGTGCGCACACACACAAATTCAATAATTGTACCGAGCACATGCTCGTAACTCTATCAGGTAGTAATGACGCATGCTCCACGTCACAATGTGACTAACAGCCATCAGGAAACATTTAAACAGGGTTTGGAGAATGAAAGCAAGAATGCCACAGGGGAGAGGTAAATATTACACTGTATATTACCCTACTTCCTGCCCCCTACTGGAAATGCTTCAAGTGAGCATGACTAAAGACCATGGCTACCAGAATGACACAACTCCTGACTCGCTCTGCTCTGGAGGGGAATGAGACATGAAAACATAGAAGGTTTTTTTTGTTGTTGTTGTTGTTATGGTATGTAAGTCAGCATGTCCACCCCCAGAGGATAAGGGTCCTGCAGGTGATGTGGAGGGCTTTTGAGTTACAGTACTTCGGTTGATGGTAATTTATTCTTTTTCTATTGCATAATGATGGGTGCAGGGAGGAGCCACCGCATTAGACTAAGACCCGCTGAACAATTTAGATAAATCTAAAAATAATCTCTACTCGACGTCATTCATTCATAAGTCATAATATAACTGGGAGGCTGGTATAGTATTTAGGTCACCATGGAGATGCCTTCCCTCACTGAAGCTTCAAAGACCGTCAGAAACACATCCAGATTAGAGCTCACGTTTGGTTTAGCATAATCTTCATCTTTGGCATCACCAGTGAAGCATTATGAGTCAAAACGACACACAGACAAAAGTGCATATTCACATGTGTGTGTTTGTGACTGTGTACACAGATGGATTTGGAGCTCTCCACGTCACAGGAAGCGGAGACATCCATTAAGGTGATTTGATGACTATTTTTAGCTGTGGGCATCAAAGCAAAACAAAAGAATGCGACATGTCATTTGTGCAAGTTTATGGATTTGTCCAGGAAATGACCTGCATTTTCTTGTAGCTGAAATGCATTTTGCTAAATCAAAGAGCAGACTTTGAGGCCTCTATTTCTGCACATGTACTATGTCGTGAATGCTTTCAGGTCAAAATGTAAACGTGCTGATGGACATTGGTGCAGTCCTTCTGCAAGATCCATATGGAAAGCCTGGTCTGAACAGCAGAAAAAGGGAAGTACCTGTAGGTCAGTTATGTAATTTCGCACAATTAGCGGAAGGGCAGAAGGACAGAAAGAGAAATGAATGACACACTCCCCAAAAGGAAGGAAGTACAGGACAGCATGGAAATGAATGACAGTGGCACATGTGTATCTATGTAGTGGATGAAAAATTTCCCCTCAAAGTTTCCCTTTGTCGAATGTTTGCATTGGCCATTTAATTACTGTAGCCTTTAGATAGTTATGATTTTTTTTTTTTAAACTGTGAGTAAAAAACGCTGTTTTCCATATTTGATACTTGTCCTAGACTTAGCTGTCATCATACACAATAGTAGAGCCAGATTCAGCATCAGCTGCCTAGTGGTGCCTGCAGGTAAATGCAGTACCAAACCTGCAGTGTCTGAACTTCCGCCTCAGTTCTTCTCCCTTTCAGACATGCCGCCAAGGACACCACATATGCACATGCAAATGTTTGCATTAATCCGAGAACTTCATTTTAGCTGTGCTAATCAAGTTACAGCATCATAATCTGAGGGTGCCATATAGTTCCCCGAAATCCGCAGCAGCAGCTTTAAAGACTGTATACTATGCGCAGGTAGCGACCCACTCTGTGTAGATGCATGCACATGTACAGGTCCTGATGGAAGTAGGGCAGCACTATGAATAACAAGCACTGCAATGTTTTGTAACATACCGATGTAAGCAGCAGAGTCCCAATATGTGCAATATGAATCACTGATTCCTCATTCACAACACAAACATAGAGACAGAGAGACTATTGCACTATGCAACTGTTGCTAAGTATATTCCGTATATGCAAATACACAACTGTTTGTTAAAAAGGACTTGGATTTGTGGGTGGACTTTGGAGCAAATTTGTCTTCGACCAAAATCTGAAAGAAATTCTTGTTGTTTCTTGCAAAAGAAGCCTCACAACACAGTTGTGTTTTTAAAAGTGACCGTGGACATAAACTCAGGCCTGACGTCTTTTGTTTAACAGCAAGCGATGCAGTTGTTGCGTCACTGGCGAAATTTAAGGCCCCGAGCCCTGTCACTATTATAATAGCCTGTGCTAATGAGGTTCCATTTATAGACTGCTCATTTATATGATGTCAATGCGCAGGTCAAGCCAACACACACATAGACACACATACATACACACAAGCACGCTCCTGATGGATAAATGTAATTTACAAATACCTTGGAAAGTCTTGCTTTGCTTATTAGTCCAGTAATTTGATTCAGGGGTTTCTCTTGCCCTTGACCTAAATGTGTTCAGTACAGTTCTATGACTTTCTTTTAACTGATTGCAAACTTAAACTCTAACTCATACTTGATAAATCAAGTCTCAGTCAGAGAGCTGAACCCCTGAACAACCATTACCAACCATGACACAGCTTCGACCCTGCGGTGTCATTTAATCTAAGATGGTTGTTTCTCAGTAAATAATCTGGTTTTGTTACTGTGGCTCAGTTCTCTAATTTTACCCTCTCAAACAAGTAAATGAACAAATTCTGCAGTGTAAGCTAATGTCTGCAAACTGCATTCATTACACTGGGTCTCGATATATGGCTATTTGACAACAACTAACAAGCGCAGGGAAATTGGGTTATTTATCAGTTGGAGCAAAAGAAAAAGAGAGTTTCATGTGTATGTGTCAGCAGCTGTCCACACGTCCTCTGCCAGGCTGGAGGTCAGACAGTCTGTCTCTTGTCAACTGTCAAAACCCAGCTCTGGGTCAGGCCAAAGGTCAGTTACGAGACGATGAGTGTACCACATGGTGCCAAACCCACAAAGTCTTCCAGACCAGCAAAAACAATGCCGGATTGTGCTTACTTATGTTTGGAAATTTTGCATTTTGTGTGCCAGGGTGCCAGTGTATGCTTTTAACACATGTTATATTTTGATATTCACCAAATTTACTTCTAATAATTTAAACTGTGCGTTTATTGTACAGTTGTATTTCTTCTTAACTTGATAAGAAGCCATCTGTGCATTTTTGTCACAATCTGTACTTTCTGGAAAGTGAATTCCTCCTCCTGCAGATGGAAAAATCATTTTGTTTTCCTTCATACTTGGGGTGCTTTGTAATCTGTCTCACTGACTTGGCTTGCTTCCTGGTTTTGTTCTGAAGTTATCGCAGATGGTACTTTTAGGTCATTGTCACTGTTTCCAATAAGACTAAACTCAGTTTATCTATCAGTGTAGATCCTTAAATAAGCTCTTAATGTGGAATGAGAGTCAGCAGTGTTCTGAGCCAAACAGGGATCCAGCTGTGGTGACTATCATGTGCTGTGCATTAGCATACTTCAGGGCTGTCGTTTTATTTTTGGATCTTCTGGATGTTTTTATTTCATCTCAGTCTCATCATTATCTTGGTCTAAAAAAAAACAGGCGGTGTCATGTGGTGCCGTGGTGATCAAATGTGTCACCTGATGGGCAAAAACTGGGGTTTGCTATCAAGATGAATCAGTCCCGGAGGACATCCATATGGCCAAAGAGTCACTCTGACACAGAAAGCAGAGGAGGAAAAGACAGATAAAGGATGGAACGGGATGGCCTGAATATATATTTGGAATTTTGAACTCACTGCAGATACTGAGTACCAGAACTGCTTTTGTGATAAGGTGCTTACAAGTGCAGCAAAAAGCACGTACAATGGGAGAAACTCAGGGAAAACAAGACTTCTGCTGTAAAATCATCATGTTTGCATTCTCGCTGGTTTCACTTTTTTTCCTACACGCTCACATACACAGTATTTTATAATATATAATAAAATCTTTTATATAATAACAACTGAGCTCCCAATTAAGCCGTTTCTCATCTACATGTTACATGTCTATTTTTGTTGTCAGACAGTGGAACAAGCGTAAAAAAAAAAACCCTGAAACACACAACTTCCTGTCAACCAGAAGTCACTAGTGGCCTACTAAAATCCAGACTTTACGACTGTGACCGTGTCTGACAAAATTAAAACGTTTCGGGTTAAAGACAACGGCTGTGCTGTCACTTAGGCTGTAATGATCTGCAGGATGAGCTTAGAAAGTACAGGGATGTAATGTATGTGTGAAAGCAGCTTTTGTCTCTCACGTTGTGCTATTTTGGCCTCAGCAGGCTTCTCTGTGAAGAAGAGGCTATATAAAGTTTTATTGCTAACTGGAGGACATTAATGGAATTACTGTAGTCATTAACGCCGATCTGTGCCCAGTGTGTTTTTTGTGTTTGTTGGTTTTTAACAGAAAATAAGATTTTCAAATACAACACACATCAGATTAAAAATAAATAGTGTAACAGAAAACTGTCAGGTGGAAAAAAACTCCTATTTTTTAGTCAATGCAGTTTTTCACTATGCTATTTTTGTCCGGACCTCAGTTACTAAAATGAATTTGTCAGGTTGGCCAAGAAGTTTTATTCATTGATGATTTCCACACAGCACATCCGCTGACTTGTCCTGTGCTGCCGTCATGAGTTTTGATGTTTGTGGTTTTGAGTAACAGCTATGTGGAACACTGCCATGAACTTTGCTTCAGACATTAGTCTCTACCTTAAAAGAAAAAGCAGCCTTTATCGTTTCAGAGGTTTTGTGACGTTAGCCCTGTTCTTTTAAAGTAGTAAAAACAGCATGAGCCTTGTTAAAAAAATGTTTGGTGATTTCATTTCGGTAAATATCAAGTTGAGTAAAGAACATAAATACATGTCATGCATCCTCCCAGTATTTTTTCAGTTCCCTGATGGTAATTTTAGGTTGTGGCCTTGCCTGTACAGTGACCAAACACAAAAACAATATTCAGGTCCAGAAAGTGGATAGCTATAATAAGCTTTGGAAAGGGCACTGCTGTAATCAGACACATTTTGTCATTGTGGGCTGCAGAGGTTTACTGCATAATCATCATAGGTTTTATTCTTAGTTTCTTCCTCAACCTTTGTTGGCAACTCATGCATATGAGAGGCGGTTCAGTCAGTTCATACTAGCCTTTCAGAACTGTAACTGCATTACGCACTTCTCTTTTCCTAATCATGTGCTCATGTTGTGAGTCTAAAGATGGTGCTCGAGCAATTGTGGACTTTGGCTTTGCGCTGTTGTCATGGTTTGCAATCAAGTAAGGAACAAAACAGCCAGGCGCCGCTGATTACCTGCAGATTGAGGCTGCAAAGAAAATTTGTGTCAAACAGGTCAAAAGATGCTCCTAAATCCAATGATTATTGATTTTGTTATTTAAACCAAGCACGCCTGAAAACTATGTGTATATTTGTCGATCCTTTTTCTCTTTCTGTCTCTCTCACACACACGCACACACACACACACACACACACACACAGATATAGCCTTTGACTTGAAAAATGTGACTGATCCAAAATAACACACTGCACATGGATTTGATTGTCCTTGGACAAAAACCTACAATTACTAGTAGCCATGTAAGAAACAACAGCCACACTCCTTACTGCCATTTACTCACCTGTGGTTTAACCAACAACTACTGTTTTCTTGAACCAACAATGCGTATTATGTAATGGACGTACATTTACACTCTGATGGTTGGTTACACAGAGGTACTTGATAATTGAACTGACCACCGAGTGGTTCAGAGATCCCAATGTTCTTACATTAGTCTAAGTCAACACTGTTGTCATTCAGTGGTATAATCCTCAGTAAATGAGACCTTCTGCTCTGTTTGCACACATGTCAATAAAACCCAATAATAGCAGGCAGATATTCAGCATGTGTACACGCACGTCTATGCTCTATCTGCCTGGCTGTGCTCAATCCATCTGAATATCCAAGTGACCTCGTGCAGCTTCTTCGTTTGTTACGGTTTGTGCACAAGAACACACAGTATTTTCATTCCAAGGCTGAGATTCAAGAAAAATATGTTGTCAAATCATGTTATATTATGATATGCTGTGATATATAATATATTTTGTGTGGTAAATTGTTTTTTGTTTTTGTGTCAAATTTAGGAAGACGCTTTCAGGTGCTTTAGTTTGTGGGGGACTGTCTGCTAATTTGTATCCCGCTCTGGAGCATGCTGGCAGCTCTTAAGTGGAAGTAGGTCAATGAGAAAAAGATAGCATCCGTGTTGTCAGCCGTTCTCACCTGTTGGTACCGCTGCCAGTTGAAGTAATATTTCTCAGAAAGTAGGTTGGGAGGAGGTCGGGCCAACCTTGAGCTGCGTAAAAATAAAAGTAAACGTAGATTGAGTTTTATGTATTTAGGACAGTACAGTTGCTGCTATAGGTGAAATCCTAAATACGCAGAGTAACTGTTTCATCAGTCAATTACTCATTCTCTAATATTTGTCCATGGATTGATCACGTTCTCGGCTGTTTTGACAATTCAGCCCTGCATTTTCTCAAATGTCCTTCACTCTTGACTTCAGAACAGAACTGATCGTCTGTTTGTGTTGACACCCCTGTAGAATAATATAGAAATGTAACAGAAATAAAGGGAAAATGTCTGGTAACACAAAGCGTCACACATCCCATGATACACAAAGAAATCTTTGCCACAACTAGTAATCTATCAAGCTGTTTTGAGAATTCTTCAGTAATATTACTATTACTAATGTTAACTTTCGCAGACCCCATTTCAGCACCATCACTTAAATAGCCGTTTTATCATCTAAATAATACCACACACAATACACAGTATCACCAGTTCTGGAAGACTACTGGAAGTGATTATTCAGAGGTGTGGTGGTGCTCTCTGCTGGACAATGAAAATAACTGCAGCACATAAGACTTACAGTATGAATAGGGTCCCTGAGGGTCAAAGTGAAATTATTGAATAAGAAAATTCATAAATACTTCATTGTATATCACTGATGCACAAAATTGCACCAATGAAGTCCTGTGTACACAGGGAATAGAATCAGCAAACAGAACAATGTAACCCTAAATAACAATGGACAAATGTTCCACCCAGATAAGAAAAATATTTATTTAAGTTCAAGTGATTTGAACTGGTAGAAGTTTGAATGCCTTGCCTTGTTTTGCTGTTCAATCATTACCATTCAAATAACATTATCAGATTTCTTAGTACCCCATTTCAGTACTGCAAATGTAAATATTGACTTTGCCATTACAATACATTGCTTTACCTATAACCTACAAAACACGAAGATTACATGAAAATGACCCATCTCCCTGAAACTCCCATGAACCTAAACTATGCAACACTCAAGCAGAAAGAAAATGAAGTTACTTGCATGATACATCTCTAGTCTAGTACAGTATAGAAAGGAATTAGGGGCTCATATGTTGATCAGTGTGTTGCTTTAAAACAGTACGTCATCAAGGCACTGAATGTTGGCACTGGGCAGCACTGATGGCTTCTGAAGGCACAAAAATTCTCTCGAGTTGCAAAAGTCTTGCAGATCACAGCAAGTTTTTCTTCGGGCTTTTGCTCTATTTCCCTGCATACATTTGACCCCCTACACCTCACCAGCCCCCCAGGGCCTGCTGCAGAGGATGGTCAGCATGATGCTGCCTCCTCCGTGATACATGGCAGAGAAGCTATTTCTGCTGATGTTTCTGCTGAGTGTTTACTATGATGCCCCCCATAAACAATTCTTTGATCAGACTGTTCTTCCTTTTTGGTTGAGCATTACCTACTGGAGGACCTTGCTGACAACATATTATATTTTTTAGAAAATCAGTATTTGATTTTATTAAACCAAATATAACCAGTCAATAAACTATTAAATTAATAAACCATGTTATAGGTGTTAGTATATGCTATTGCCAGCTAATACGGCTTTCTGCTCATAGAGACTGCATTATTACTGCATGCATTACATTTATTGCACCTCTACAGTGTAGCTTATTGTGGCAATGGACATACTGCTTTATTATTTTATTGTTGTTGATTTATATGGGTGTTATCTAGCCACAGTAATTTAACCCTTTCATTTACAGCCCATGTCTTCATATGAAATATCAAACAAACACATCCATTAAGAAAAATATCCCAAAAAATGATTAATTCTGAGTTCTTATGGTTTTGAAATAAAAAAAATGTTGGCCAACCAAAACTTTGCCATCAGTAAAAGTAAGCTTAACATGAACTGTATTTTTAAAAACACCATTAACCATTAACGGTAGTAATAGTATTTTCTTTTTATCGTTTACTGTTGGATATCAGATTGAAGTTTCAATACTCTGTGATTGCGCAAACTGAAATAATAGTAGTTTTTCGACAACTCTCCGGAAACAACACAGACATAAGGAGGAGACCCTAAGAAACAAAACAGTTTTCAGACAAGGCGTATATAGTGGTATTACATAGGAATTAACCATGAGTAAAACACAATAAAGGATTATTATAAACAGGAGCCACTATGTAAACAAACAGCTCATTGCCATAAACGCTTGTACTGTGGATGTGCAGTAAAACCAGCTACTGTAATGATGTTCTCAGTTTAAAATGGGATTTTTTTTTTTGCCTCTGCGTTATTTCCAGTCTCATGTCCCCGTGTAACGCCATAGTCGGCCAACCTATTTTTTTCCTGTCTGCTTCCCAGACTTTTTTCCTTTTTCTTTTTTTTCTTCTTTTTTTTTCCATGTAGGCTAATACACAGGCCGGCGCTGCAATTTCGGAATGTGCCCTTGTATATGGCGGACGAAAATTTCCAGAGGAGGAACCGCAACACAAACCCTGTGTGCGGAACAGAAGCGGAGAGCTCGCGCAGACCGAGTGCACCTCGGCTAATTCACGGCTCATTACGCCATTACTCTTTTCTAAAATGTAACGTAGCGCGTCGCGGAGGGAGAAAAAAACGTCGTGGTGGAAAATTTCAACATTTGGAAATTCTCATAACTAATTCACAAATTTTTTTTCTGAAGGAGCGGCTGTGCAGTCACCTTTAGACGGGTAGGGGAGATTTCGGGAGAGGGAGTCTGTTTCGTATGAACTGCATCGTTTTTGGAGGTAAGTCAGACCAACGTGTTTTCTGTTTATTTCTTTTTTTTTTCTTGAATCCTAAATTTGAGAAATTCCAGAGGCGGATGTGAAGTTTGTGTCCCCGCTGCGCATTAAAAGAAGAGCTGTTAGTGTCTTTCCTCTGCTGCCTGTCACTAAACCAGGTGCAGGCGTTGATGTCAGCCCTAAACGGACCCAATCTGTTGATGTGCCTTTTTGGGGGGGATGAATTTTCCTAATGAAGTTTCCGTGTACGTGCCGACTAGTCGCCATTGTGGCCAGTTTGTTCAGATATACACAGAGTATGTGGAAACCCTGTGGTCTTGTGCGATAGTGGCAACATGAAGGACGACGAGGGGAGGAACAATCTGAAACACAAAAACCTCCTGCAGCCATGTTTTGTGAAATTTTCCTGCAAAATTTCAGCAGAGCTGCGGAGTTAGTCCTCCGAAAGTGACGCGACACTCCCCTCACTTTTGTTTGCGTTTGACGGTTCGGTTGTGTTACTGGAGGGACGAGGGGAAACCCGAAATTGTCGTTTGGTCAAATTAAATTTCGACTTTTTTGGGGGGAAGATAGAGGATTATAAATCAGGGTGTCGTTGGCGCCACCTGTAGGCTGTCATTTTGGAAATTAAAAATGTTTTAAATGAGACTAGTTTTGAGACCTGGTTGTGGAATTGAATGTTACCTTATGCGAATTTTGTAATCGGTTATTACTTATTATGGTAATTCATGCAAAAATGACCTTTTGAAAAACAACAAGCACTGTGCCAGTTCAAATTGCCCATTTTAATTTATCTGCCTTCTTAATGAATATTCAGGCTTTGAATTATTCTTCCAAAGCTCTAAGTGTTTCTTAAAACATTTTGTCATTTGTAAATTCTAAAAAAACAAAACAGTCACAGCCTGTCCTGCATGTCTTGAATCTAACATGCACATTAATTAAAATTTGCTGTTGCTTATTGTTTGCTGTTTTATGAATATCTGTGTGTGCTATGAGGTGCATGGAGATATAATTTTCTGCTTGGTAAACGTGGAACAATTTGGACTTTTGTTTCTACAGATTGGAAATCTGTAAGCGGAAAATAACTATCCAAACTGTACTGAACAGCAGTGGAAGAAGAAAAACCTAGTCAGCATAATTTGAGGGCAGGAAAAACAATTACAAGCAGTGCCTCTACTGTTTATATTAATCCTGCAGACGCCAAACAGTTTCCCATCTTGCATGGCTTGCTTTTATTTTAATGTAAGGGAAACCATGAAGGCCATTTTGCTGTGGGTAATTTTAATGCTGACCTTCAAATATGTATAAATTTAAAGTGCTGGTGGAAATTGTGTGTCTGGTATGCAAAATCTAAGTGTAAATTCTGACCTTTGCTTGCAAAGTCTAATCAAAATGCAAGCAGGTCCAGTTGAAGAACATAACTGATACTGAACAGTCAAGCAATGCCATGAGTTTAATAGGACTGCATCATTATAAGTGATGGCTATGTTTACATGCAGAATACCTGAAGTAACATGTAATAAGCTATTAAGCACTCAGGGATACTTCTACGCTGTTGTAATGAAAAACACTTTAAATCCTGAAATGCTTAATGGGAACTATATTCTGAGAATGTTCTCATTTTAAGTAAGGTCAGAGGAATGCTGCTTTGTCAGTACATGAACAGCAGCTTTGTTTCACTGAAGATTTTGGAGAAAATAGTTTGGATGGAGAGGTGAAACTTGTCCCTCTGGACTCCCACTGAAACACAAGATGGTGAGGTATCGTATCACAGTTGGTGGGTGACAGTGAAACGTAGTGGCTAATTAAATGTTAATTAATCAACCAAATACATAGGCCTTGCTTTCTACTCATAAAGTGTCGGCTGTTTAACAAACAGTTTCGGTGTTTGATGTCATGCAGATTCTTTGTATAATTACAGATTCCTGATTTGGGCTTAGATGTGTTTGAAGAAACATTCATCCTTTTAAACATAGGGAACATTTTACATTGTGTTATTTTCTTCATGGTATGTTGAAGATGTCTGAAAATGGCTTCACTTAAATTAGTCTCCAGGGAACAGCTTTTCAGGGGTAGGGCCTGCTGCATTAAAAAAAAAATCTGTGCATTCTGCACATATTTTCCGTGCCTCTTCCTTTGTAAAAACGAACCTTATTGGTTTCATGAATAATGCATAAGGATGTTCAATTGCTGCAGCAATGAAAATTAGGCCTGTTTACGTGCAGTGGTTATGTACACAGAGGCTTCTTTTTTCCTTGACCATTTTCTGAAGGTAGAGCAGAGCTGGAATAGCTTTTCTGAAAATACAAATTTTCAGCAAAGCAAATCTCATTTCTTTGAGTGAAAAGGGGAGGGGGTGAAACTCCCACGGGTTTAATGAATCCATAAATCACAATAGTGCCAGGTTTGCTGTGCCTGCGTCAGTGTGCAGTGTAATTTTGATTTTCATCAAAAATTTAATCTGCCAGCCTACAAGGGTTTAGCAGCAGACCGGATGCCGCCCTGAATTTCTGATTTTAGGGGCTTGATCTTTCAGGGTTTATTTTTGTATAATTCAAGTCTGCTTTTCAATATCTCATGTTATTAAATTTTAATTCGTGGCATTAACATATAGATTGAAAAGGTTTTATGGTGGTTTTTCAGTGTATGCTGATGGAATTTTACTAGACGATGTAGTTTCTTTTTCCAGAGCATCCCGTGTGTGTGGTGGGGGGGTGATATCCATTTCTTTGCATTATTGCTTTTCGACATCATTGGTCATACAACATATTGGAACACATTTATTACGGGGACAGGAAAATGTGCTTTTGATTAAAGAAACTGAAAAAGCAGGCAAAACATTTTGTGTGAAACAGGTTTTGGTTGACCCTTGATTCAAGTCACAGACTTTGCTCAGGATAATATAAACATGCAGTGAAAGCAGTGATTGAAGTGACCCCTTCTACCCCCCATTTTAGCTGATTCCTATTTTTAATCCCCCCAGAGTGGAAACATTTTCATGAGCCTTAAACAAATTTGTATTTTATATTTGGAATCTCTATTCTAGTCTACTTAACATGTAGAGCCCAGTGAGTCTTGGCCAAGTAAGACACAATTCAAAGTAGGAAAATACCCATCAAGTTAGAAGAACTTTTTTTCCTCTTTTGCTTTAACCATCCACAGTGATTGATTTACTTCATTATTGTGCAAAGGCAGATACAGTACTGCTCAAATATAGGCCAATTATTTTAAGTACCTCGACAAAGCACTGAATTCTAAACAGAGGTACGTCCTAGGGACGTTTTTATTGTATGCATAACCTCCTTATCCTGTAACCCTTAATACGACGATATAATGTTGTTGATATGGATGCATTGGCATTTTAAACGCACCTGGGGCAGATCACAATGAGAAAACTAGTTTAACTGGCCTAAGTCACAATGCAGTGTAAGTCTGCTTACTTCAATGACTGTTAAACTGATAGTATCGATAGATCCTTGACATACAAAAACATTTGATTGTTCAATTTAACAAAATTTCCTGCTCTAATGGCTGTGTTTATGTCCTCCACTGGCCCTTTGTTTTAGGTGGTTTAGGATGCTTTACATGTGATGAACATCAAACAAATGTGCACCTGGGTTAGATTTTTGTTAGTTGTGATGCTTCTAGGGCTGCAACGATTAGTCGCCGTCGTCGACGACGTCGACTATTAAATATCGTCGACAAGAAATTTTGTCGTCGTCTAGTCGTATATTTTTTTAAGCAACGTGATGAACGCCATTCAATTCATTAGAATACATGCAAATAAAGTTGCAATGCGCCACCGGAAAAGTAAGGGGCAATAGCCTGCACCACCTGCGTCCATATTGAACTAAACACTGAAGAAGTTCAATAGCAATAGCAAAGTCGATGCAGTAGCAACGATGGCTGAAGCAGAGGCGCATAGTGATGTTAGCGTGAGATCGCGAATGTCTAAAGTCTGGGAGTATTGTCGGGAAAATAAACACGTCACGTGCACTA
>JAFBJQ010000420.1:379795-412295 GCA_016785345.1 Trinectes maculatus
ACTTCCTTATTTATTACACACGGCTCTCTCCACCAACCAGACGCATTCACAGACTGTGGGACATCACAGAACTCTCACAATAACACTGAACATTAGTGCAGGATCGCTACAATACTATTATATGCATCACTTGTGGACACATTGCCTCTAATACACATAAAGATACACTGCTTTTCAATGAAATCCAATTAATACCCAACTTTGTTAAAAACGGGAAACGTAGCAAATAAATAATCGATAATCGTTGACTAATCGAAAAATTAGATTATAGATTAGTCGACTACAAAAATAATCATTAGTTGCAGCCCTAGATGCTTCAGGGTAAAGTATATCAGAAGCCAGAAAGAAAGAATTGAAAACCGGATGGCTAGGTTTTCATTTTGACATTAATTAGAGGAAAACAACAGGCCACAACAGGTATTTTATATAGTCAGGGTATACATCCAAGAAATAATACAGGCATGACTAATGTGTTGAGCTAGTTCTGACATGCACATTTCGTGGACATTATGTCACATTACATTATATAACTGTCACTGTAGACAATTTTCATACCTGTATAAGTTATTCCAGAACACTGCCAAATACTGATGCTGTTGACCTTGAAATTATTTCCCCAAGGCTACATTTTGTAAAAAAAACAAAAAAAGTGTGAGACATAGAAGCTCTGCCTTTACTGTACTTTGTGTTACTGTTCAAATCAGACAGAAAGGCACATTTCTCACATCATTCTCAGGCGGAAGAAGATGATTGTAAAAACATAAATGGTTATTTCAACAAAATGACTTAAAAACAATTCACATAGTGTCACCAAGCCTGTCAGTCTGGATACTGTGGGTATGGTAAAAAAAGAAAAACAGGCCTCTCAAAATTTCCTGTACATACTGTATTTAACAAACACTTTTGTAGAGAGAAGCTGGCTCAAGGCAGAAACTAAACTGAACTGCCGTCCTGGAGCAGTTGTGTTTGATTTGTTTTACAAAATCATTACCATAATGTGGTTACGTCATTTCTTCTTCATGAGTCATAAAATGCTTATATAGAAATTCTATTCACTCGCAGGTGTTATTTATTTTCGTGTCCATCTTTTTTGTTTTCGCATTATAGAACGAGTATTCACAGTGTAGTACTGTGGACTAAATACAGTACCACCGGTGAAACAAATCTGTCCAATGATTTGTTTATAGAAACGCCACCAAATCGTAGCTAGTAGTAATGAAATAATAATAGAATTATCAATCAAAATCGATGATATTGAAACAGAAAATCAGAGATACCATTTCAGCACTAAGAAACATATAAACTAGTCCTGCATTAACTCTTGATCCTAAATGTAACAAAATTCCTCAGCAGCATCATCTCAACGATCTGTAAGTCCTCAACCTAGATAATGTAGAATTGACTAATTTCTGATGTCACGGAGATGCACTGCTGCGTAGACAGTAAGTGGGTGGCTTAACTTTGCTGACCCAGAAGATTTTAATGTGAAAAATGAGGTTAAAAATCTAGTTCATACCGTCTCTTATTGTTGCAATACTTAAAGTGTAACAACTGCCTTCAGTTTCAAGGTGTTTCTAGCTTTAGATAAAAATAATGATGCATCCATAAATAGTACTATAGTAGAAAGTACAAAGCCTCTGCTTTAATTTGAGTCAGTTTATGCAAGTCAAAGAACAATATGGGAAATACAGATCTAGAGATAATATATATATGAATCTTCAGGTTGTAATTGTACATATCTTGAAGTTCTTTTATCCTGGGTTATTTGGTATCTTTTAGCAGCTGTCTGGCTCATTTTTGCCTCTAAGTATATGGCAGCTATTTGCTCCTTATCAACTCTATTTTCTTTAACTATGTTAAATTGCTCTTAACCAAATCCCACCCTGTGAATATACTTGTGCTTGTTGGCCAATTTCTGGACAGTGTACATTGAGACTGAAAATACACTGATGTATGTGGGTCTTAAACAACTTTACACCACTTATGGAACAGACTCTGTGAGAAGATTAAAGGAAAAGGAAATTGAAAAGCTTGATTGAGAAATATGTTGAAATATACCTCCAAAATGCTTTGTCAGTTATCTTTTAAATGAGCAAGTTAATGAAGAAAAGCTAATCCATAATGTAATCAAACTTAAATGTAAGTGATAATTTAGTTGACACCATCATCATTTTGTATTTATAACAAGCAAGCAAAGCTATTGTTTATTACTGAAAACCAAAACTCTTCCATCTAAACATTATCCAGTTTATGAGAGTGTTTACAGAGGTGTGTTAGTTGTCTGTCACAGCCAAAGAAAGGTGTTTTAGGGCTATGAAAAGGCCTCTTGTTGCTGTATTGGTTTGCTATTAATAGAAGACCAATTTTGCCTCTTTCCATAATATCACTCATTCTGGTGTAGCTCTGTTTTGCTTGGTTGCATTTTGAGCACAGTTTCTTGACAAGGCCTTTTATAGACGTATGCTGCAGTGGCAAGTTGTGTAATTTGGTTATTTCTGAAGTTAGAGCATTTGGGTGCCACAATGTTTTGGAGTTTATGCCATCATACGGCACTCATGAACATTTAAACCACTTCTTTCTTTGTTGCTAATTGCACAAAGTACCTGTATTTTCACCGTCAAAATTACAGTGTCACAAAGTGTCTTCTCTGTGGTTAGAACTCACACAGACAGATGTGTTTGTCTCACACTTTTTTAGACTGTCTATAATTTTCAGATGCAGGTGATTACTTTTTCTTCACAGTCTCCTCTTAGGTACTCCACTCAAATCAAATTGAAGTCGTCTAACATCAATATGCTTTTTTTCTATCTGATACTGGTGGCATTGAAGATAAGACCTTTGTGTTTGACTTGGCAGAGCTGAAAGAATCAAATTAAATTGTAACAGGACTATAAAGGCTTTTTCTGTCTTTCTGTTCTGTCGTCTCCTCATCCAGAAGCAGAGGCTCAGAGGAGGCATAGTCATGAGTGCACAGGAGGCACATAAACCTGGGAAGGAGCAGGCAGAAAGTGGGAGTTTGGCAACAGATGGTCCCTCCCTCCCAGCTGAGACGCCCCCAGCTGAGGCACCCCGAGCTGAGGCACCCCGAGCTGAGGCACTCCCGACCTCAGCTATCAACAATACTAGTGCAGCGCCCATCACAGTTAAAAAAGAGCCCGAGACCACGGAGACAAGTAACGGGAAAGTTAGTGATGCCATCCCTGCTGAGATCTTTGTTGTTGTTGGAGGAAATGATGGAGGAGCAAGTGGAGGTGCAACCCGTAGAGCTCCGACCGAGGGTATGTTTGCCCTTGGTACTCCTCCTCCAACGAAGAGCACAGATTCATGCATAGGTGTGTGGATATACACGAATATGTTGACGGCAGGTCGTGCCTGGTATGCCTTGACACTGGCCTTGCTTCCTGACTTTTGAAATGGACTGCACACCATTTAAATGCCATATTCAATTGAGCTGATTCAACAACACACACGATCATAATTTGTAAAACTACCATTAAAGTTATTAACCTATTATTACTTATTACCATTACTTCTGGTATAACTCATGGGCTGGTAACTGAATAAAGATGCTGACGTGACTGAGAACATTTGTTTTAGAGTCACAGCTTTTGACAGCTCTCGTAGTTGAATAAGCAAAGACTTTTTAATGTAGGGTGGTTTTATGTAGCTGATGAGTTAAAGGTTTCTCCATTATCCCAGTTACCATTTTGTCTCAGGACGTTACAGTTAATTGAATCGATTCATCAGTCGTATTAATTCTGTCCTTCTAAGGTACAACGTGAGCTCAGAGGAATCTAATTTTAAGATCTAATTTTAGACGAGTGGACGTAAATTCTGAAAACATAAATATAATGGGAAATGTTATACAGAGTGAAATCTTTGTACAAATCTCTGCACATTACATGTAGTGAATGTACGCAAATAAAGATTTGAACTTGTTTTTTCTTATGCAGGTTCCTATGTATGTGCAGTATGCGGGAAGAAGTACAAGTATTACAACTGCTTTCAGACACACGTCAGGGCACACAGAGGTAAGACCCTAGTTATGATGTATTTTGTTTTCATGAAAAGGCAAATAATAACTTACTGTCGACTTTTTTTCTCTTGACAGTATTGTCCTAAAATTATTCACTTTCTCTACATGATTCATTCATATCCTGTTTTGACCATAGCTTGTATTCAGTTAGTTAATTAATTCTTTTTTGACCTGTGAATTATTTTAATCTAAGCCATAACATTTTAGCTGATGTTAGAAGCACTGTCTTATTATTCTGTAAAGATTTCTACAAGGCTAATTTCTTTCCTTTTTATATTTTTCTAAAATAGAATCAGAATCTATGGCTGGGGAGGGTCTACCCCAGACACCTAACAGTGAGTACACTGTGAAGTTTATTAGCATGCAAGCACAAGCGTCATATTATATACATTGTCTTTTCTAACAGACATGGAAACAGAAACATGTTTCATTGGATATCATTAAGATTGTCATTCACACAAGTCTCTAAAAGGTAATGCAGGTAATAGGTGAACACAGCTTTTATCATTTGTCAAAGCTTAAATACAATTAGCAGAATTAACACTGAATTGACACTGCAGAGGCAGAGAGCAGTGATTAGATTGGTTGTATTTTTTGGCCTGATGGTGTTTTGGATCCCTGAATGTTGTCTGTTAAGTCACCAGTCTCCATAAAGCCATACAAAATCCTGCTGACTTTGGGACAAAGGAACCGTAGTGCAGAAACTTATTTTGGGGTTTTTGGACTCATTCCAGCAGCTCTCCATAAATAATGAATAATTAATGTATAGTCTGTGTGGACCTGCTGCAGTTAACAGGACTGTTATGATTTCGAATGGATGGCAGAATCTGACTGTTTTGTCGCCAGTGCAAAGATGGCATCAAGGAATGGGATAGACTAAAATAAGACTTGACACTGTCTGAGCTCTGTTTGTGTTTGGCAAAGAGATAATTATCTCAGGCTATGAGATGTGATGCTGTGGAAGGTGACTGAACAGTGCTGTGGAACTCATTGTATTCAGTCTGTCCCTTTCAGGCAGCTAGCTCCAGCTAACAGCTGTCTGCTGATATCAGGCTGATGTCTTGTCACCACAAATGATGCACATTAGTGATCAGACTTTCATTTTCTGTTCTGTCAGTGCTCAGAGTGATAAGCACAGATGAAATCGGTGGTTAGTTGAAGCATCTGCTACTGACATATTCATGCAGCTTCCTGCAGCATTGGTATAATTAAATGTAACTAAATCAGTGAGAAATAATAAAACTAGTAGTTTAATAGTAGTTTGAATGAATTGATTTTAGAATCCAATACAATGCCACAGTAATATTTTGCAGATAAAGTTAAATTGGTTTAAAGTTTAAATTATTTTGTCTAAGATTCACTGTAGATGAGTTGCAGGCGAGGCTGTGATTGGCTTTCAGAGTTGTTGTAATGTTGAAAATTAAACAAAAGTAAACCTTTCTTCTTAATGTAGATTAATGTAAGAAAAAACAAATGCCATTCTCCACTCTGAAGGTCACATATCCAGTTGTAGTAACAATAAGCAAAACATTTTCAAAAGAAGGGGGAATTTTAAACTGATCCAGTTAAGCTTATGTCTATTAACTGAAAACATCAAGACATTGGATCCTCTTTGTCTGATAATACCACTTCCTCCAGTTCAACAGAATTAAACCCAAAGCTGCCAAGGAAAATTAACTGCTGCCTGCTGGTACAGAGATGTTGCCTGTGTTTATCAGACACCATAAAATCACTCCCAGGAATCACTGTGAAAGTTTGATTAGAACTAAAAATATTCCTACTTCACAGTAGTGCTTGAGTTATTTATAAAGCTTCCTACAGCTCTCTTAACAATCATTGCATGAATGTGCACATCGCTTTAAGGCAGCAGTAACAAAATGGCAGACAGAAAGGAAAGATTAATCATCTGAATGCAGCCAGAACAACAGTATTTCTTTAAGCTGTATAAGAAATGCAAACACTGTGCAACCAAAAAGCCTGTGAATGTTTTAATAAGTTAGGCTGCTTGGCAAAAGGAAATGCTGATAGATTTAATTCTTCAGAGGATGGCTCATGCATTATAGCAGTTTTGGGCAACGTCACATATTTCTAGTGTATACTTAATAACGACTGGCATGCCAATTTATATGTGGATTTATAAATATAACACCAGTCCAAGGCACCTGAAAAAAACATGGCAGCGAGTAAGGATAAAACAACCTGAGGCAAATCATCACCTGTTTTCGAATTAATTAATTTGATAAATAGAGTCCATATCATGAGATGTCAGTGATGAAAATTAGTGCTTGCATGTAATAACTGGTTGCTATATACTTATTCCCAATGTTTGCAAGCCTGTATTTTCACGAATAACTCTAGAAATTTAAGCCAGACCAACTGATAATGAGTCTGGACTGTCCAGGTTGTATGGTCTGCAAAAAAGCCTGCATTGAAAGAGTGTAGGTATTGAAGAACTTTGGCTGTAATGTTGAGGGGGAGTGAGTTGAGTTGAGGAGAGTATTTTGAGTGCATGGCTGGAACAAGCTTTATGTAGCTCTGACCAAGTGGGCGTTCGAGACCTAAAACAGCTTTACAATAATAAAAAAAAATGATGCAGGAGGTGGTGGGAGTGTTTGGCTTCAGGCACTGGTGAAGCCAAGAAGTCTATTCATGATGCCAAAACACTCCACAGAGTTATAATAATGTTAAACTGGGTAAGAGCAAAAAGTTATCTCACTGACATTTCAGTCTTTAGTTGTAACGGTTGCCATGTAGCAGAAGAAACACAGTGTGTACTTAATTGCAATCAGATATAAAAGGGACCCAATCCTCCCCTGGGTATTCCAGTTGGCTTTCCTAGCTATGGTTTTCATAGCTCTGTAATACTATAAAGGAGCATTGCCGCAGTCCATAGAGATATCCATATTGGTGTTTGTCACATTCTAAATTCATCATGCACACCTCCCTGCATTCACCTGATCCTGCTCCATACATCATTTCATGTGTTCGTTTAATCATTTAGTTTATTCAGTTGATCATTTAATTATATTTTCAATGCATTGAATTAATAATTTAATGTATGAATTTAATCAAATATTTATTTATGAAAACAATAATTATTTCTATATACCGGTAGCCATTTCACCATAGGAGTGTTACAGCCCTGCTGCTTGATCAATGTAATATCAGATCAATGCATTTGTCACAAACCAAGCCACTTGAACATCGGGTGAATAAGCAATCTCCTGATATGTCAAAACAATTGCATTTGAAATGAGCAAAAGTGCTTTCAATGCATGTTCTTGTAGTAGTTAAATTACATACCGTATTTTCCGGATTATAAGTCGCTCCGGAGTACAAGTCGCACCAGCCATAAAATGCATAATAAAGAAGAAAAATACATATACAAGTCGCACTGGAGTATAAGTCGCATTTTGGGGGGAAGTTTATTTGATAAAATCCAACACCAAGAACAGACATGTCATCTTGAAAGGCAATTTAAAATAAAAATAGAATATAGGCAACAACAGGCTGAACAATTGTACGGTATGCTAACGTTACATGACACATAAACAACGAACTAAGAACGGTATGTTAACATAACATATATATAAGATATATCTTATATATATCTTATACTTCTTGCGGTTTAGTGTGAAAATAACATGTGACAGGATATAATAATGTGTTAATAATTTCACACATAAGTCGCACTGGAGTACAAGTCGCACCCCCGGTGAAACTATGAAAAAAACTGCGACTTATAGTCCGGAAAATACGGTACCTATATACATAAACCATAAACTTTTCCAGGAAGGGGGTCCTAATCCTCCTGTGTGTCCTGTGATTTCCATGCTACATCTTTGCCTACTGGCTCTTGAGTCAAGCAGCCAAATTAATCTTTCAAGCATAGGAGAGGGATATTCTTAACAATTATTTAACTGTTATACATTTAGGAAAAAAAAATCACAAAAAAATCCTGAATCCTTTGTATGATTGTGCCTGTCTCCTGTCCTGCCTGTGTAGATAGCTTTCGTTACTCCTGTGACATCTGTGGCAAGAAGTATAAATATTACAGCTGCTTCCAGGAGCACCGTGATCTGCATGCGGTTGATGGTAAGATGAGAATGATGATGAGATTTTGATATATATTTATTTCTACTTTGAAGGTCCAAGTGTAAACCTATTCATAAGTGATCCTCACACAATTGTACTTTGTACTCTCACTGTAGAACCATGCAGTATCATGGTTAAAAGCAGTAGATAAGAAATAAAAAAAACACATATATGCTTTGTTTCTTATAAATATAATATTAAAAATAATATTCTTAAAATTAACATTGTAAACTAATATTTTTCCTACATTTTTATACATCACTAGTCAAGGCAAAATGTTTTGTCTAGAAACGTAAGGGATATTTTTTTAGCTAGAGTGCATATTAACTGATTTTGTTTAATGCCGGACTGAAAAGAAACAGTGAGTGAAATGCATGAAAGTCAAGCTTATAAGACATAAAAATGTTGTCAGTTGGTCAAAACATGTGCAGGATGATGCTGGGAAGATAATGATCTATTTAAAAGCACTGACGTTATGTGCTATGACGAGTCACAGTATTAGGTAATAAACAAGTTGTTCATTTAATTCTTCCCATTTCTCACAGATCCATATGAACAGGTAGTGTTACCTGTCCCTGTGGATGGCCTTAAAGAGGAGGAGCCAGTTGAACCCTATCAGAAAATCGGACCAAGTAAGACTGTTTAGTGTGATATGCTGTTGTTCTATAGTTAGGTCTATTTATTTTATAGAAAATGTACCACAACAAATATTCTGTCATGTCAGAAGGAATTGCCTTTGTTTTTTACCTTGTGGTTTAAAACCCTGCAGAAGAAACAAAGTAAATTTGGACAATTTCTTACTGTAACACATACTTTGAAAGTTATTTGATATTTGTTTGAGGTTATATTTTGCTGATTATTAAGAAATCAAAAACAGAAATCTGAGTTCAAACATATGTTTACTTGGCTTTGAAACTCATACGACACACCTGTGTGCAGTTGAGTTTATTGGACACAGTTTGGAATGAAAGCCTTAAGTCATGGAGGTGATCCATGCTCAAAAAATAACACTAAGCATATGAGCTAACTCCACACTGGAAAGGTTTCAGAACATGAGTCCAAAAGTCCTCCTTCGCAGGGGAAAAAGCACTCGCCCACCTCCGCAGGGACTGCGGGTTCAGTCGACGACAGCGGGTGTCCCTTCAAACACAGTTGGCAGTGTTAGCAGGTGGGAAGCCTGCACTTATCACTGCACTGCCATGTGTCTTTATCTTCCCGAATTTTTAGGTATTGGTGAACCCAATCGTTAAGATGGGAGTGCTCACACAGGAAAAGTTACAATCACCAGCACCTTTCACTTTCTCATTCTTTTAGGGCTTTTTGTTTGCTGCTTTCCATTAGCGACAGCATGATTAACTAAATAGTTCTCTCCCTTCACTTAAATGAACACAACTAATCTAACACACTAGCTGTTGATTGATATGACTGACATTGATTTAAGTGAAAACAAAGGTTTGTTTGTGTCTTGTGTTAACTCCAGAAACTGGGAGCTATATTTGTGAGTTCTGTGGGAAGCAGTACAAGTACTTCAACCCATATCAGGAGCATGTTGCTCTTCACACACCGATGGGTGAGCCCGTTTTGTTACTATGTGAAGTTCCCCTGTAACCTTTAGTCTTTAAGTCACACTTTATACTCTCTCGTTGTACATATACTGTATGACCTTTTACACATATGTCTAGCTAACTTTTAAATGCTTACAATGTTAGGCTTGCATGTTTTTGAAGAAAAAAACAGTAGTGTTACATTTGATGCCTTTAGTTTTATGTTGGATCACTGAACTATAATTAACCCTGACAAAATCTCTTGATGCAGGCTCCTTTGATATGAAGGCATCACGGATACAAGAATGTGGTAGTGTGGATATGAGTAAATTTAGCCACAGCCAAAGTGGTAAAATAAAAAGTAAGCATCCAGTTTTTCCCCATACATTTGGTAAAGCATATTTTCCCACTTTTTCTGTTATTTAATGTCAGTTTGAAAATAACTAGGTGCATTACTAGGTCTTCGATTTCTTTATTTTGTCCTGGGAACTTCTAAAGCAGTCGTACAAATCAGAATATCTTGTCCGTGATATGTTTGCTTTTTTACATTGCTTCAGTCTGTGGACCATCTTATAATATTTTTTTAAAACATTAGTTTTGTTTAAACAAATTCAATACTGGCACCAGTGATCATCTGTTTTTTTAAACAAATGTTAATCTCTTTAAAGCTGTTTTTGTTTTTAAAACTAAAAAAGGAATTAATATCAATTCATGTTCTGAACATATTACTTGTAGTCTATTGTCAAAAATGCAGACAATTTTAAATAACACTGTTTCATTGCTTCAGCAAAACCTTTTTTCCAGCTGTCATAAATTGATTTTTCTCCCAGTGGGTTCAGTATTTGTGGTGCATGAATCCCAATCTCTCTGCTAAGAAGCACTCTGCCATAAAGAACTATTTAAAGCATCTCACACACACACACATCTTAGAAGTGGGTCAATAAGATGGAATGAAGAAGAGGAATTAAACCCATATTTAAATGTAATATGAACATTTGGATCCTTTGTCAAGGCTGTTAGCGTGGATGATTTGCATGCTAAACTAAAATTAAGTGTAAATTGCATGTCATTGCAACTCCATCTTAACTGATGTGTGGTTAATAACTTGAATTAAAAAATATTATCCACATTATTTAGCATGGCCATGTCCCTCATTGTTTTTCTGGTGTTTTCACCAACAGACAGTCCTTTCAGACGGAAACTGGAGAGTGCGATTCAGTCTAGTCTGGTTGACACAAACAGCTCACAGAATTCAAGTGGTGAGTCATTTATTGTACGCGACTGTGTGGCAGTCTGTTATTTTGACTCAAATGCTAAAATTTTTAAAATATAATATTAAATATATATAATATTAAAATATATTTAAAATGTATTTTATGCTACAGTATGTCAACATTGGTATAGATAGAAACTGTGTCTGCAGACAGTGAAAATTGAGATCAGTGGGAGTAAGAGGATGTGAAGAGGTTTGTATGACCTACCTTGCATCAGTTGTTACTATATAAAACTCAAGTCCAAGAGTTGTATTATAATTATTATTCCACTCAACACAGACATTGAAAATGGAGACTAACACTATCAGTATAGTTACTTTCCTAACTTAACTGTACTAATGATGTTCAATGTCAGGTCTTCTAATTGACTAAATCACAGAAATATGGAGCAATTGCTTTTTGATTGTAAATCATGCTTGCATGGGTAAAACATCAAAATTAAATGAAAAAACCACGGAAATAAGAAAATGTATGTGAAACTTAATTCCTTCTTCCTTATCCACAGGAACCCCAAGCCCTCTAGTGGCCAGCTCCTTCTGTACAACACAGAGTAAGTCTCACCCCCTTCTGCTTAAAACAACATGCCGCACTCCTTTTTATTTCACCATTTTTCCCTTGAACGATTTCGTTTTTTGTTAAACTCCTAATTGTTTTCCTGTAATAGTTTTCCACACTTTTGATCGTACAGATTTCGTACATTTAGCTTAATTATCATTAGTCAATGTCTGAACAGGATGATTAACATTATCCTTGTCTGCTCAGATATAGAGTAGCTTTTGTCTGGTTGAAAACTAAGCATTTGCTGACTCAAGCTGTTACAAGGTTTCTTTCTTTCTTGTGGGCAAAAATTATTAAAACGCTTGTACAAAATTTAAAATCATTAAATTAAAAGACATAAACATTCCTCTGTTTATTAGATTGAGTACACTGGAAACAGACTGCTAATGCTGGGATGAGAGATGGGGGCCATGCAACAGAGGATTCAAGCCATATTTAAACTTTGGACACACTTTCCATAAATGCTGCTTCAAACTGAGCTATTTTGGTTCTAAACAATTTACAAAAACACAAACAACCTCATTTTAGTAGGACCAACTCTCAGGGCTGCTCCACTTGGCAGATATCCAGTATAGACAAGGGATATTAGAGGCTAGTAGATGGACAGATGCAAAGCATTTTTACTGTTTCCTCCAACAAAGAGTCAACACTCTTCTGGACCTTGTGATTTTTTAGAACCCTACACTTGTGGTGCCTGTGGCATCCAGTTCCAGTTCTACAACAACCTGCTGGAGCACATGCAGTCTCACGCTGGTGAGTCCACAACAACAAATGCATGTTAAGCTCAACAGGAATACAGAGTGTGAACACACCCTCAGTGGCATGAAAAAGACTGTATGATTACACAAAATCTATATTTTGAGGGTTAGGCATTTTTACTTGTTTTACACATAACAATTTGCATAGTTCCAATATATAAATGGGTTTTCAGGGTTGTTGGAGATCTGGATCTGAGGCTATAGGATCATGATGACATGTATAAAGATTCAGTCCATTGTACATGTCATCATTAAAATACAGAAGACATTTTTTCTCCTGGTTATCTCTATTCCTGTTAATTAACCAAATATAAAATATCAGAAATGACAACAAGGCCAAAGTTAAGCAGCCACATCTGAAAAGTCATGACTAATTCATTTGGTCTTTTACATAAAAGGCAAGCAAATATTAGAGAGAATGTAACTATCATGACATGTAATGTTTGGTGTTGATCTTAACTTGAATGCAATTAACATGAGATTTAGTAAACTCGTAATAATGAAACACCAAGAGAGGATACATATTATACCCTCTTCATTTGTGGGTTTTTTTGTGTGTGTGATTGATTTTATTCTTTGCAATATTCTCCTCTTGAAACAATTAATAAGCCCATTCTCAATTTAATTTGCACAATTTCTTTGCCTGTGCTTCATCCTACAATCCTGTATCGACTCAGCTGACAATGAGAACAACACCAAAGTGGAGTCTCCCAAAACCTCCTCAGCCACAGGTCCTCAGGAGCAGCTGTGGAGAGGTTCTCAGGCTCAGGCCCATTCCTCAGTTAAACTACATATCCAGCCTCAAAGTATCTCCCACAGAAACCACATACTCAGCCGTAAGTACTGCCGTAAGCCTTTTTAATAGCAGACTGTTGGTTACTGAATATATGGAGATATTAAAATAATTTTACATTCCTTGACTAGAAAACGATTGGTGGCTTCATGGCATACCATACATCTGCAGTGTGCCTGATTTGATTATCAGTGGGAACATTAGTCGCATTCCACATCATCCTGCCCTCATTTTTCTCTGCATCAATATATCTAATTAAAATAACATTATCAGTAATTATCTGTCTTATGTTTCGCTCTGCCTTCTTATCCATCCATGCTGTTTGTACTGGCAGAAAATAATGGACTACCTGAGAAGGAGAGACAGCAGGTGGCTGAGCGCCTGTTACGGGTAATGTGTTCAGATCTGAGCATGCTGAACGTGCTTAACAGCAAGGACTTCCTCAAGTTGGCTCAAACCCTAGTGGATACTGGTGCTCGTCATGGTGCCTACTCCACCCGTGATGCTCTTGGCAACATGAGTGCCTTGGCACTGCGACAGCTGCCCCGCATGTACAACCAAGTCAAAGTCAAGGTCACGTGTGCTCTGGGCTCCAATTCGTCACTTGGCATCGCTGTCACCTGCCACTCTCAGACATCTGGACCAGGTGCTTGCTATGTTCTAACAGCCTACCAGGTGGAAGGGTCAAGACTGAAGCGCTATGTGCTCGGCGTAAGGGAGGCTGAGCTGAGGGAAGGACCCGAGCAGGTTCACCACTGGGTGCAAAATGTACTGTCAGAGTTTGTGATGTCAGACATTCGCACTGTGTATGTCTCCGAGCCCAGGGTGTGTTCGCCAGGATTTGCAGGATCCCCTCTGGGTGGAGGTGGCCGAGGGAGGATATGCCTACGGTGTGCAGGGTGCTCACTTGGTGCCGTTGTCCAGGCTGTTCTTGGGAAACGCAGTCTCCAGGCTCGAGGTCTTCATGAGTTGGCAGAGCTCCTCTCAACATGTAGAGATATTGCCTCCTCCACCACACTGTCCCTCCGTGAGGAACAGTGTATCAATACATTTGCAAGCTCAGCTGATGAAGGTTTACAGGGCAGCCCTGCACAGTGCCCTACTCCTCCTTGCTGGGATCGCATGGCTGAAGCTCTTCTGCAGGTCCATGCCCACTTTGAACAGATTTGTGAGGCTTACGGTCGCAGTAAGGCCACAGCTCCAGTACTTCAAGGTCTCAACAAGCATCTGCTTGGCACGCTGGCTTGCCTGTTGGCACCTCTGCGCCTGGCAGCTCTGGAACTGAGCAGCCAGAGGAGACCGACCTTACAGCAGGTGCTACCCGTCTACCTACGCTTGGAAAAGTTTTTCACATCTAAAGCAGGAGAGGCTGGAACTGGCACAGCCAGCAAGCTCTGCCACTATTTCCTCGAAGCACTTAAGGAAAACTTTAAGGTACTGAACTGGTATTGCTTCCTTTGCTCTCAAGTTTGTTAAATGCCCTTTTGCTGTAAAAGCAAAAGGACATAAGGGTTGTGGGTGGTGGGCCTTGGTTTTTATAAAACTTTACTAATGCTTTTAAGTCTAACACAAACCTAGACTAGAAATGTGATATATAGAGCTATTTGAAAATATCTTCCACAAATTGCTGTCAGCCTTTTGGTACAGTCATTACATTTAGTACCAAACATTAGCCAGTCCAAATAATTTTTTTTATCCTCCAGGTTGAACGGGCTCACCAGGTAGCCATGGTCCTGGACCCACAGCTCAAGCTACGTTCAGTGCCGGCCTACCAGCATGAAGACATCATCTCCCGGGCCTGTGAAATGGCTGCTGAATCCAGAGATGGCGGTATGACAGGTGGAGGAGGTTCAGGTGTAGAAGAACGTGACACTGATGGCCCGCCAACTCCTAAAATAAGCCGCATAGAGGGATGTGGAAGCAATGGCGGCACCTCAAGAGGGATGACCTCATGCGCAGTGTCTGGTAATGATGAGAGTCAGAACCAAATTAGACAAGAGATTTTTCAGTATCTGGCTGAGCCTCTTCTCCAAGGCACACCTGATCTCTTCCAGTACTGGAGCTCAGCAGTGTGTGAAAAGTTCCCCAGGCTTGCTCGCCTGGCACTGTGGCTCCTTGCTGTGCCTGCCGTGGGCATACGGGGTGAATGCGTCACTGTGTGCGAGCAGAGTTTGGCTATGAAGAGGAGGCAGCAGGTAACCACTGAAGAAATGAACAAACTAATTTTCCTTCGCTCTAACATGGGTTAGAAGAGAAGTCCAGCCAAACCCAATCAACCCAACTTTCACCTCCAACAAATGACTAAAGACTATTATTTATATACGGTAGGTTTAGACCCACTGAAAACTTCAATGTGTATGGACAGTAAATACAGATATGTAGAAGAAAACTCACATTGTATAGGTTGAAAACATACATAAAATGGCTTACATATTTTATATGGAAAATGGACTGTTGTCAAGTACTGTGGACAAAATGTCGGGGTGGAACGTTAACTCTCAAAAGATTGTCCTGTTTGGTACGCTGCCCTCGGTTTGGGATGCACATATAAGCAGGATGAGTGTCTGTATTCTGTTGGCCAGTGATTTTAATTACTACAGCCTAATGATTTAACTGCTACAAGGCTATAATGCTGTTAATCTCACTGGATGGCAAAATTTTCAGGTAAAATCAACTTTCACTGCTTGAACCTATTGTCATAGACCTCTGAAAACAATCAGAGTTATCAGCATTGTCAAAGAGATTAATGAATTTAGTATTTACAGTATCTTATAAAGTTCTCATTTTCAGTGGTGTAGGACAAAAACATCAAGTGGTGAATCTTCACTGCCATTGTTTCTCTAACAATAAAGTAACTAGATCCACTGTTGTAAGTCATTTAGCCATGTTAGACAGAGAAGCTAAACCATTACAGCTGAATTGGTGGTTACTTCAGTGGTTTTGAAATGTAGCTGCAGGTCATTTGCATGCATGGAACTGCATACATTTTACATCCAGAACGGTAAAAAAATTGCTGATTAAACATAAGTTCTGATATGATGCCTTCCTCCTTGTTTATGTTGGTGAGGAATAGTACGGAAGTCATGCAATTGCGGTTTGTTTTCTTTCTGAAATGAAAGAGGTAAAACGTTCATTTGGGCAATGCTGCTTGATATAGTCAAACTGATAGACTTTCGGAGATGTGCGTAAGTAAGCTTGAATAAGGGTGAAAGCCCTGATTGCTGTCTTTAAAAATAGTTGGTGCATGACACAAAGAGGGCGGCATTGTGTCTGAACCTGTTTGTCAGCTTTTACACTGATATTTAGCCTTACTATTACCTTCGCTGGATTGCACCAACGGGGGAATTAAGAAATGTACAGAAATTAAAAAAAATACATATTATCCTTTAACACCAGATGGTACAACCCAGCTTGCATGTCAGTGAATATACAAGAATTACATGTAAAACAATTTTGTGTGTTTGATATTTTTTAGTGGTGGTTATTCAGGAATGCAGTGTCAGTTAGCTCAGTGAAAAGACACACCCTCGCTTGTCTTGCAGTAACCTCTTTCTACATGGAGCTTTTTTGTCTGTTAATTGCCCAACAATAATGATAGAGGCCATCAGTTTGTTAAGCTTTTGGACAAGGATTTATTTCGTAATTGCATAAATCCTTGTGCAGTTGCCCACTGTATATGTTTGTGTTTGTTCACGTTGCCAGTTCAATTAGACAAGTTTTCCACAGGAAAGTTTTGATTGCTATTTTATTTATTATTCTTTCCTCATTTATTGTTCTTATATAAATATTGTCTTCCTTCTGTGAGCTACATATTTTGATTATTTTAAGGCAATAAGCTTTACCATAGGGCATAGATTCTGACTTACTCCAGTATATACTCCAGACTGTTGTCATGATTTTCCTCCAGTTTATTCTTAACAGTATATTATTTTCTTTTTGTGAAATCAATGGGACTTTCTCAGGAATAAGTGCACCCAAGCAGGCACCGCCACTTTTTCCTCACTGAACCTAAAACAAACACAACTGTGACCTCAATGCCGAGGTATGTACTGAACCGTGACTTTTGTGAAACGTTCCACCCCAAATGCAGTTAGTGCCATTTGCAACAAACATGGGGGGGATCACTGAGGGTTTATTTCTGTCAGAAGAAAACATTCAGTCAGTACATTCATTAAAGTCAGCACATGCATACTAATGAAGTCAAGTTATTTATTTTTTTATTAATGGATTTTAAAATACATTTATGTGAGCTAATACCTCCTAAAATGGCTTGTATGAATGGAAGATATACTGTAAAATTTGTTTGTTGCCTCTGGTACTAATCCGTCAACTACTAGTTTGTCATTTGTGTTTTTGGGCCTTAAAGTCTCTTTCATGCCATCACCTTAATCCCTTGAGCAAATGCCAACATCAGCCTTTATAAAAAATGTTTAATGGCCTTTTCACCATCTTCTTTTTTTTTTAAGAGTAATTTTTTTCATTCCTGTAAACCCTGAATAATTTATGGCTGATGGCTGGAAACAGTGTCCTCTGGTGGTCAATGTGGACTCCTGAAAAATTGTGGGTAACTGTGGTATTTGACAAGTGCTTTATTCCAGGGTTCACTTTTTTTTTCACAAATGTGAAACTAAATGGACATGTGTGCTTTCAGACTGATCTCTGGTCTGGTTTTTAAAAAAAACTAAATAACGAACACAAAATAACTAACATTAACATACCTAAGCACAAGTATCCATTGACTAAACTTGTAATGAAAGAACTCAGTAGCAGATAAGAGGTCCCACTTGCAGGTCTTCATAAAATACCTTTTCTTTGTTTATTTATTTATTTTCACAGAAGCTTTATCGCCAACCCCTGGTTTAAATATATAACAGAAGTAAACCTTATTGCATTATCAGGTTGCCCAGAGTTAGGCTGCAGAATAGCTGCAGTCACATTTCAGTACTGCCCACTGACTCCCAGTTACCCATACATTTTAGTTGAATCCGTGCGTTCTTGAATTGAATTCTTGCAGATGAACATGATCGACACTATAAAAACAATGATGCACTGTATTTGAAATTAAGAAATTACTTTTCTAACTTGTCACCATTTGTTTTATACAATAATCACACTAAATACAAATGGCTCCATCACCCTCAAGGACTGTTTACAATTTGTTATCAGAGATTGGTGTTGATTTGTCCACCACATTGGAGTCTTTTTTTTTTAACGCGTCTTAACGCGACTGTAAGAAATAAGAAGTCAATGCACAAGGGAATTTAAAGGGCATCTGAGTGAACGGTCTATTTGAAAGCCAAGGACAGATTAGTCTCACTAAAATAAGAATCTTTGTGGCCTCATTAAATACTGTTGTGTGGGACAGAATTTGTCAGCTGTTGTTAGAAATACATATAAGGCCAGTCAATGGTGAATGGATGGACTAAATTCCACACATTTAACTACAATGAACAATTTTTTTAATAGCCTGTAGCCTTCCTTTACCTCTATTATCAGATTTGATTTTGTGTTATGTACAAGTTTTCTATTTTTTTAGGCATTTGGTTTTAAAAGGAATAATTATTAAATAACTGGGTTAATTTGGTTAACATTTTTAACCCAATCTTATCTGCTTTTGTAAGAGAATGGCTCAATCCGTTGTAACCTTTCCATACATCACTGCATTAGGATAATTTGCATCAATGAAATCAACATGTATTCTGCTATTTTCAAACTGATTTATGTCACATGGTTTTATTTTGGTTGGAAAAAAATATTTTAATATTTTTTTAAGTACCAGTATATTGTTTTACCTCAGTACTCAGACTGTAATTTAATTTTGTGATTGGAAATCAGTTGTGGATAGAGAAAAAAAGAAACTTTGGGCAAAGAAATTGTCAAAGTATTCATCGGTTTGCAGTTTTAGCAGTGATCCTCCATTAAACTGATAAAGGGATTTTTCTCTAAAATTTTTAAATAAGTATTTTAAATAGGATATGCTCTGGGACAAAATGCCATCATTGACATAATGATGTCAACTTAACACTCTTTTTGTTAATGAAATGAGAACTATATCTAAGATATGCATGCTTTTATTAAGAGTACTGATATATACAGTTATAAGCCAGTGTTTCTCATCAGATAGAAGTGAATCAGGTTGGCCCTAAGTAGTCCTTGTTACCTTGAGACAGACATATAAGAGTTCAGCAAACATGGACTGAATTGTAACCTCTAATGGTGGGAGTAGTGGTGTTCATCATGAGTTGGTGTTAATGGGCTGAAATCCATTTTCAGAGGATGTGTAATGTAAATACAAATGAACTGCTGTTTTAATGCCACAAGGGGGCACCTTCATGTCAGAGATACAGTAGGGAGCACCAATGACATTATACCTCTTTTTTCTACAGTAGCATTTCAAAAGGTTTTTGATATAATAGAAAACTCAACTTAGATACTGTCATTAGAAATCAGCTGTAAGTTTTATTTTGTTTCAGGATTTTAACTTATTCAGATAATAAAAGATCACTTGTAAAATATGGTGTAAGGATGCTAACATGGAGATCTGTTTAACTATGGATTATAATCTGTATTATCAATTCAGGTTAAGAAATTAGTGTTGCTTTCATCCTATTTAACAGACGTTTCTTCCTTTTGTACTCTGCTAAAATGCAAAAAAGTGTTGTTTTAATTCCATTAATTTTGTCTTTTTTAATCGCACTTTGGCAGCAGATTCCTGCGTAGATTCAGATCTGAGTTGTCTTATTAGTAAGCCTAATTTATACTTTTGTAGCAACACTATTTTTATATAATGGCAAAGAAAGGATTCAGCGTCTCTTTTTTTTTCCTTTTGTTTTTCCTGTGTCATAAATGGCAGCGCTGTTCAGTGTTTCTTGAATACATTACCCACTGTAGTATGTGATGTGTGAATAAACTCCAAATCTGTGTCAAGCTGCTGTGCACATGTAGTTGTATGCCTAGGTGTGTGAGTGTGTATGTGTTTGTGATGAAAGGAAGGATGCAGAAAAACCTGGAAAGTATTTTACTGCCATTAAGTCCAGTTTTCTTCCAGTTAAAGTGTGTTAATGGGTTAAAGTAGGACTGACACTAAAAAACTTCACCTCCCTTTTACCTCGGCCCTGCCTGTAGATCAAAGTAATTTCTATTCCGGTCAAAGGGTGAAGTAAATGTTTAGAAAGCCTGCTCCTGTATTTATGAGTCATGAGAACTTGATAAGACATTTGACCACCTTCCTCTAAAATGAGGCCAGTTGCTTATTTTTAGAACGAATGAGGCCTCCGACCCCGAGAGAAATAAAGCAGAGGTTTCCACAGTGGCTGAGAGGGAGAGAGACGGAGGGCCTCAAACACATGTAGAGAGCCGAGAGGCCGTATATAAGGGCAGCGCCATTGAAGACTCACACATGGGGAGTGAATATACAGAGGCTGCTTAGAAGTGCGTGCAAAGGTTCCCCAGGGGGCGGCGGATAGGGCAAAAGAGCGAGGGAGGGAGACAGAAAGAGGCAACGAGGGAGCAAGTGTTCATCACAGTCTCCTGTCGTTCCTCCTCCTCTCTCACTCCGGTCAGTCAGCCCCCGAGGTGCAGCAGTCTGCAGCCACGCAGCAACACTCATGCTCCTGTCTCCTTCACTACAGACGCTCTCCCAAGGCCTTAATTTGCAGCATATGCACCCGGGTCTGTCTGACCCCCCCACATGCACACACACACACACACACACACAACATCCAGCACACCCACTGCAACACTTCCACACTTAAGACTGAGAAACTTAATGTCACTCATCTAGTGAAAGTAAAATGTGGTTTTGGATCCATCCACATGCAGATCATCTTTTCATATAATAATAAGGGTTGGGTCAGGACTACTTTATAATCAACCAACATGCATGCAAACCATACAAGCAGTAAACATCGAAAAATGATCTTTTTAGGGTTTAGCCTGCATGGGGCCTCATAAATACAACAGCAGCAGGTGAGTGTAAAAGGGGAAACCCCTGAGTGTACAAGTAAAGGAACACTAGGTGGCAGTATCTGATCTTTTATCAGTTGCAGAGTGGAAGCCGATAGTGATATTTCCTGTGCAATCTGTACCAGCAGAGCTAAAAATAATGGGCCTCAGAACATTAGAAGAACATTTGAGACCACGGAATCAGACATATCGTGATATGATTAGATGGATCACAATATGCTGCCCTCCACAGTTATACATCTACTGTTTACAGTGTTTACAGTATGTATGAGTTAAAGTTATAAAGTATATTTATGATACACTGCATATAGAGAATGGTGTGGAGTTTATAAGACAAAGCAATATTTCTCTGTATAGGTAGAATGGAAATTCTTACCTGGAGGATTTGGAGAGTCGGGGGAATCTAGGACTCCTAGAGGAAAACCCCTGAAAGTACTAAATTACCACTAAATACGTGTTCAGCATTTGCACTTCAATGCATAACTACAGGTGCTCAGGTTGAAGTTTTCACACTGACCCACTGACAGAAAAAAAAAACTGCCTCAGGAGCCGATTGTTTCTCTTTTTCTTAACAGCAGAGCTCTCTTGACTCCACTTTTCCCTTCAGAGTTACACAACTAAAACAAAGACATCATGGTTTTGATTTTCTAAACCCAAATCGAGTGGTGCCATGCAGCTTTGCTCCTACCTCTGGCAATGGAAAGGTCGTCACCTTCACCTCTGCCCAACCAGTAGCCATCAGTGTCCCGACCTGTCCGCTCAGGGAGCACTCGAGGGACAGGGAAGGACAGGCGGAAGGAAGTGCTCTCGTCCTCTGCTCTTTGTCCTGCGTGGGGGACCCGGTGGTTTCTCCCGCTCAGCCGCTGCTGACTTTTATCAGTAGTGACATGGATGTACAGAACTGCCAGGGCGCATCCTCCCAGCTGCTGTCAGGTGTCGTTCCTGCTAACACTCCAGCTCGCCCCTGACCTTACAGGCACCCGCCTGCCCCGGTCCGGTCGCACACCTGCACACACACACACACACGTATACACAAGCATACACATCACACACTGACTCAGATTAAAGCCTTTTTCCAGAATTAGACGTTGTGTGACTGAATGGACAAATGAACTATTATTATTAGCATTATTATTAATATTATTATTAGTAGTATTAACAACAACAACAATAACAATAATGCTGGCACCTTCTTCCACAAAGCAAAGATCAGACAGTGAAGCTTATGATGAGGAGTTGCACTGGCAGAACAGCGTTTGGATAGTTCATGTCGGAGTCAGAGTTATGAGATGACGCAAGTGTGAAAATATAACGTATGACTCCTGGCCTGAGGTGGGCGAGTGTGGTCACTGTGAAAAGGAGGTCAAGGTTAAATTTGCCCTGTGGATAGAAATAGCCCTCCAGTGATGTCCCCCTGATCACACTGTTATTATTTATTAATCTCCGCCATGATCTGGGGAGCACATCCAGCTTTCAGACAGCTGAAGACAATGACGCGAGAAGGACAAATATTTGAATTTCAATTTCTGACCAGCGGGATAAAGACCATGCATATTGGGCTTTAGTGAAACAGGCCTATTGTTTTGTGTAGAGATTTCATTCCAGCATTCGAGATCTTCAGAGTATATGAGTTCTCGTGTTTGCGATGTAATTCTGCCCCCTTTTTTAAAAAATTAACATAATTTCTCTATTCCTCTATTACACTTTTTTTCATAAAAAGAATCCAAGAACCCAGTGCTTGACAAGTAACACTGCACATACCAGGTAAATTGTATTATTTGGCTGGGAAATGATTCAAAATGTCAGAAGGTGAAAATAATCAACTTCTTGGCTCATTACACGATGGGTTCCTTCTGTTGCTGTTTTTTTTTCCTCTATAGTGTCTGCACAGTTTTCAGCTGCTGCTAAACATCCACTGTCGGACACAGTCCTGCAGGCTGTGTTTATAGTTCGCCGGGCAGGTTGGCTCTTTTTTGTTGCCTGAACTGGCTATTTCTGCTGAGCTAAGCTGTCTCCTCGCATTCGGTGTTATCTATCTTTAACTTCGGCCAAGGAAATGAAATATGTGCTTCTCAAAATGTCGAACTATTCCTTTATTGCCTTCAGTGTTCGGAACTCGCAGCATTTTATGATTGACTTTTATTTTATATATTTCTTTGGTATAAAACAATGATGATCTGCCTGTGTCACATTTTTGGATACTTGATTATACTATGATGTACATAATATTAATACTTTATATATTTTTCTTTCCCTCCTGATGGGTTAACATTTTTTGAATTAATGAAATTTAATTGCGGTGTCTGTCTAAAGCCATCCGGAAGTAACAGAGCAGTAAGGGAATGTTGTTCCCTTACTGGGAATCTTGCTCAGCCTGATTTTAGACGATTCAAACTTTATCACTAACTTTTAAAAATCAGTTTTATCGCTCCCAGAGCACTTTTTCCCCATTTAGAATAAGGTTTATATAATTTTAATTTCTTTAATAATGTTTTCATTACCTAATCATATTTTAATCAGGCATCCTTGTCCTGGTGAAGTTTTCGCTGTGGTTGATATGTTGCATGACACGGGACGCTGAGTTTGCAGATAAAGAAGTCAAACGTATGACCAGTGTCCTTATGATAGTTAGGATCTTGCTTTGAGCAGAATGATCTTACTCCACAGAACAGCACAGGCCAACCTGCACTTTCTGCTTGGCTTTTAGCCAGTTATGTCATGTATGGTGTTGCTCTGGAGCTGACGTACAGAAAGTATACTTCAATGATTTAGCATCGAGTGCCTCTATGTTATGTATTCCATTATCTCATTTCCATGATTTGTAACCACTTGGAGGCGGGAATTATTCTGCCTAGAAAATAATTCCTTGGCACAGAAGCAGACACTCGATTGAAAATACACACTGGGCAATTTTAATTTGAGAGGATACTGAAAAATGACCCATTTATTAAGCCTGTTTGATAATCAACGCTAATGGATCATTTCAATTTTCTTAACACTGCAATTGCTAAAAGGAAACGCGGAGCGGTTGCTTGTGTCCTCTAATTTGGATATATGACGTTAGATGATTAAATCAAAGTATGCCTTTCTGATTGTAAAGCTTGGTGATTTTTTTTTCTAAGCAGGGTTTCTTGCCCCCACTGCAGTGATTTGAGATGTTCATCCACAAATAATTACCTTTTTAAAATAATTGCTACGGCTAAAGAAGAGGGATGTGGCAGGGTGCATATGTGTGTGTGTGTGTGTGTGTGTGCGCGTTGTGGCCGTAAGGAAGTGATCATGATGCAGCCAGAGATCTAAATCTCCCACAGGGTGTCTCAGATCTGGAGCAAACACATAAGGAGCCAAGGGCATTACAGGTGCATCGTGATGACGCACATCACTCATCGATGTCCTAGTCCTTGACAATGTCATTCTGAACTGAGAAAAAAAAGAAGCTGTGTGGATCAGTGAGACAGATTTGTTTATATTCTCTTCTTCGTCAGTCCTAATTCTTTCTGCCACTCTTTCCTTTCTCCCTCCTGTGCTTTGATCGGAGCTTGTATCTTATTGGTGGAAGCATAAAGACAAGTTGATTGATCAGGCTGGGGGGTATTGATCAAACTGATCCTCTGCCATGACCCTTGACCTTCTGATTGACAGCAGCCCCTATAATGAGGCCTCAGGACTGAGACCGTGGGATTTTGGGAAGGGCATCTGTGGGGGGAAAAAACCCAAGGGGATGGGTAGTGATCACACACACACACACACACACACACACACACACACACACACAGCCCAGCTCAATCAACTTGGTGCCATTGTTACATTGCGGTGCCCTCGATAACCCCAATTTGCATAATCGGCTTTTGCATTGTTTGGCCCAGACACATTAAGGTACCGCATTGCATTGTTTATTGCAAACCAGCACGTGCCCATTGTTTGCTCATCTAAATGTAGTGTTGTGCATTGTTTACTTATTCTGCAGCATGTGTTTTTCTGCTCGCTGACTGGAGCGTCACAGTAAACGCACTCATTTTCCTCCTACGGTCAGACTTAAATATACATTTCATCAACAACAAACACGCATCTAAAAAAACGTCGCACTGCATTCCACGTGAAGGTGGAGTCAGTGCCTGACTAACGCGTACAATCCGTTCAAACCCAGTCATACTGGAGTGCCATTATACACACTCACACATGCATTCTGAAAACTCTGACGCTTTAAGGCCACTTGACACACAGATTTTCTTTCATTGTCCAGATGAGTGTAAATATTGTCCTGCCAGTGAAACATGCAGCCTCAGAGATATTGAGCGATGAGGCGTCATTGTATTGATAAAGGGGAAACTTTCATAGGTGTGAAGCTTTGTGTGCTCACAAAGGTTGCATGAGGGAATGTTGACTTAGTCAACAGGAACTTGAGGTTGGTTCAGCCAATATGTCCAAAGTCATTCATTTAGCTGTAGTCACTCTTGCAGCCTCGGTACAGGAGCTTGGACAGATATTAATATTTTGTCTTTCTCATTAAAAGCTTTAAAACCTCTTTGAAACCAATTAAACTGTGGTTTGCAGTTGTCATATATATCTCGGTACTATATGTTGAGGTTTTCTCTTCTCTGTGTTTTACTGTGTTGCCGTGTTGCCGTGCTGCTCTGTGGTCGGCTGCTGTCAAGTTTGATTCATCCTTTCACAGCCTCCATGCACATTCATGCAGTCAGTCTGCAAGTGAGAACAGTTCTTTATTCTAACTTTTATGGAGGGTGAGAGTCATTTCGAGTCACGCATATGTGTTTGAAAGAAGAATTGCTGATATTTTGGCAACCTGGAGTCTTTTGGATTTATTAAATGTAGTTTCACATATCTTCATTTATTCATTGTCAATTTCTACCCTGAGTAGTTCGTCTGTTGTCTGGTGCTGAAAACATCAATGGATGGAAATTCTACATGGACACGTCACTGTAAGTGACACAGCGCTTTGACTCATGAGACCCAATGTTCATGAAATTAACATTAAAGTTACAGTCGTTGTGGACATTGATCTGAAATATTTCACATTGCATTGCGTTGCACGTTGCGTTGCACGTTGCGTTGCACGTTGCGTTGCACGTTGCGTTGCACGTTGCGTTGCACGTTGCGTTGCACGTTGGTGTATTTTACAGTGTAAATATATAGTTTATTTAATGAAGAGCAACTTGCAAGTAAACCAATTGGGTGGTGGTGGGGGGGTGATGTGATGATGTTTTAGTTCAGTGAGTTCAGTGTGTAAATGCAATGCTGATAACTCAGCAGTGACAAACTGGCAGGGGCTCTTGCATGAATTTGGCGTTTGCATCCTTTTCCTCAAATCTTTCCTTGCCCTAAAGCAAGCCTCCGGTCACCGTAAATGTTTTTTAATAAGTCCAAGCCATTTTTCTTCCACTGGGCCATATCCCATTCACCTAACCCTACCAAACATTTTTCCACTCTTCCTCTCCCAGATGGATCAGACTCCCTCAAGCACAAAGTTCCAGAAATCTTCCAAGAAATGATTTCTTGCCTTATTCCTTTCTTGGAAAGCGTTCAGTTTCAGCCATCGTTTGGTGGACTCAAGGCCTGTGCCAAATCTTTGTCAGTCCTGGGGACTTGATGCCTCAACCGGGCTAATACCACTGCAGAAACCACTCTACTTTGTGTTTTTATGGACAAGCGTCACTGCAACTGTATTTCAAGTAGGCCGGCTAATGAGCTTTTTAACCATCTCCATATGGACGTGCTCTAACGTCTAGACGGAGTTGCTGTAGTGGTGGCAAGCAGCGGTGTGCTGACTGTGCCGTACTCTGCACCCCTGCACGTATAATTCGTCCCCACAAGCAGCAGAGTTAAATGAAGGGCAAGCTTTTGGTTGCCGTTGGAGACAAATAATGGGTTATTGTTTACTGCACAACTCACGAAAAAACAAAAAAATCCAGGATGTGAAGTTGATGAGGAACACGCTGCTCATGCACATTTACATATGTCGACAATTGTGCAAATTCCAACGTGGCTCAGTATTTCCTGGAGTTTTATGTTGCAGCTGTAACTGGTCTATATTATTTTAGCCATTGCACCTCCACTGGTGAACTGGCAGTAAACTTGTGAACATCTTACTGAGTGAGCTCTATTGCGTTGTCTCATGGTGTGTCTGAAACCATGCGTCGGTGCAGCACAAGAAGCAGTTCACTGACTCCAGCATTACGCTTTCAAAAAACATATAGTAACTATAACACGCTATAACACAACAAATGCATCGGCGATCTCAGAGTAATAAATAAATATATGAATAAGCAGTCAATTAATTTGACTACTCTCTGCTATGAATATTGATGCATTGATGCACATAACGCATTGACCTTTTTGCCAATAACGTCTTGATGATCAAAGCATAACACAATAGCAGCCTTTACTTCCAGTGTCCATATATAGTACAGTATGCTAGTGTCCAGCTGAACTGGTTGCCCTTCCATGCTAAGCGGCATATAAATGACAGCTGTCAAACGCATTAGGAAAGATTAAACCCGGTTTAAGGGAATATATACATTTTCTGTAATCTTCGAGATATTCTCCTTTAAAGTAACAAACAACATCGCCATCTCAGAGAGCACATCTATTACTGGGAACGGTTTCTTTTTTTTAAACTGCACGGCCGTTTTCATACATTCACTAAAAAATTCAACCTAGCATGAGTTTGTCAGTACACAGGATTATACTCTTAAAGGATTTAATGGGTATTCTGTAACAGCATTATATTCAGCCCGCTATTATGGAATCCTATTGTCACTGCCGCTTTGCATAACCTCTTTTTATTTTCCCTCTCGCCTCTTTGGGCCATTGAAATAATAACCATATTTACTATAAACCTAATCTTTGTTTTTCTTGAGCATGTTGACATGTTGACTCTGTGGACCTTCATGTGACTCTACAGATCATCCGCAGGAGGAACAAAAATGCATTTAGGTTTAAACTTGAGAAGAGCCACACACATTCACAGATTAATCTGGGTGCATTAATGGATTATGGGACAATGTTTTTTTTCCCTGCTTGACTCGCGCTGCTGTCAATCGGATGACGTAGTGGGATTATTGTACGACACTGCAAGCACTTGTCTCCAAACAGACGCGATAGAGACAGCGATGGCGGCATCGCCATGGAAGCACAGTGGCCAAAGTTTGATGATACTTGTGTTCTACACGCTGTCGGACAAAGCTAATATGCATTCTTGACACATTGTTATTGATAAACCCAAAAGCCAAACAGCCATAACACAGATTCTTTGCATCATTATTCCAGTGAGTATAAACTTAATGTCAGTGAGCTTTGCATCCATTGTCCATGCACATATTTTATCTACTGTTCCTTCTAGACCACACAGGTGTAATCTGCCTGCAACAAAAATGAGTGGCAATCAAAGGGAGAGAAAGCCAAATACATTTGAACACACTCAGAAACTGAATGAGTACTATCCTGGCAGTGTCATTTATCGCCACAACATCTTATCCTCCCCTCAGCTGCAGTTTTGTACAATTTTATGACTCACGATGGCTGTTTTGTTTGGACATCTCCATCAAAACAAGACATTAAACACAGTGTAATTCCAGTAACAGGAAGATTCTTGCATTTTGGGTTTTGATTCAAAACATTCTATTCTCCGATCATTATCTCGACTTGATCACTCCTGTGTGTCTTTTTATGCACCGCTTGGTTCTTGTCCTCCCGTGATTTGACACGGCTAACGAAGGTTTGTGTTTGCTGACCCTCGGCTGATCGTGTCATCATGCCCTTGTAAAAGCGACGTGGTGGGTTCTACTTTATGGACTGACTCAGATTTGCTGTAGGATTTGCAGACTAGCGCAGGGGCTCTGTGACATGAGCCATCACAGATCACTGGGTTAAGATGGGATGTGGTCTTCCTGGACCATTAAATCCAGGAATAACTGGGAATCAGCCTGTTTTGAAAGGAAGAGATACTGTGATCCTGGCAAACATTACAGCCAGGGAAGCAGACTGCTTGAACTTCGTGCACGCTGATTGGTCCATACCCTGAAGGGCTAGATGATGTGTGCCAAGACTATACCAGTACAATTCAAACCAATCTCCTTGCATAACAGAGTCTGTACATAACGTACCAACCTGAAAGGACGCTACCTGCAAGACGTTATGTCATCTCTTCTATCTTCAGCACTCGTGTTCCTGAACACAGGCAGAGTGACAGTCTGATCTTAGGTGAAGAATGTAATTACAGGCCTGGAGAAGTCTTTCACCTTCCGTCATGATACTTTGGCACCATGGTGGGGTTGCATTCCCATATTCCTTCAGTGTCAGCATCAACATCAGGCACTATTTATGAAAATCCACTTGCAGCACACCGCAACACTGAACTGTGTTAAACCTCTCAGCCAGTGTTGTTTTGCTAAATATATATAGGTCAGTTAAAGGTCATGTCCAAAAACACAGCCTGTCAGGAGAAGGTGTGGACACAGAGTTGTCCACTGTCTCCTTTGACAAGACTGAAATTCACGGCCCATGTGAAACTCCGGCTCTCAGCGACTTTCAAGGTTAAACACCTCTCAATATGTCATTTCCCCCTACTCTCCACATAAAAGGAAGTATGTGGCCTTAAGTCGCAACACCATATGAAGAAGAAAGCAAATATTTGATGTTTGTTCTCCCGGGCCTTTATGGTAGGTGGAAAGTTTTGGCTGTCTAAACACACATTTACGACAAACAACCATGGGAGAAGAACTGAGGGGAGACACTGACATTCCAGCTGAGTGTCCCTACAAAAGCCATGAAAAGCTAACGTCCCTCTCCTTTCTGTGTTCTCCGACTAACAGTAACACTGACCGGAGGATTGTTTTCATTCCACTCGGCAGCTGAGACAAAGGCTTTGTCACCCGTCTCAAAGGATTACAAACCTTAGTCCAGAGTGCGCTTTTTGAAATTCACATCCATCTAAAGTGACAAGTCAGTGACGAGCTGTGCGTATGAATCAATGCGAAAACTCCCAAATACCTCATTTCCTTTTTTTGCTTTCTGCTGATGTGGTAAAAGTCACTTCGAACAAACTAAATACGGACCAGCAGAGAATATTGAAGTGGACATCATGCCCTTTTCGTAGATGAAAAAATAAAAAATCAAACTAATGCCCTTAAACTGAAAATATAAAGGACACGTAATGATGTGCCATTACTTTTTTTTCTGATCTGCTGCTTCCTTTATTGTGAAAAGACTTGTACAAGAAACATGACTTTGACAGGAGCAGTAAGGTCCACCTTTTGTGCAATACATCATTCTTTGCCAAAGTTAAAATAAAGGACATTCACACACACACACACACGCACACACACGCACACACACGCACGCACACACGCACACACTCACAAAAAGCCACATTAGCACGAAAGTTTTGCTCACATTGCACATTTTTCCCCCCTTCCTGTAAACATTTACCTCTTTCAATTACCAACATTATAATTCGATTTTTTTGGATCCTTCCAAAATAAAAGCTTTGATCACCAAATCAAATCCATGTCACTTTGCATTCTAAACGTTTACATTTGAACATGTGGGTGGATGTGAGCATCACTGACCGTGACAACACATGAATTCATCTCTCTCGGAGGATCTGGAGAGAAAGTGTTGGGCACCGGGATTTATGTTGTTTTTTGTTTTTTGTTTTTTTTTACTCTGTCGGTTTGGTCGCTGTCCTGTGATGTGGACTTGGTGGAAGTGTTGGATTGTTTAAATTGTAACCGCTAGAGGGATACATATACGCCCTCCAAACTCCGTAAACACACCATCCCATCACTGTGCCACACAGAGAATTGCCGTCAGTGAGAGTTGCCTACCTGTGTGACTTCCCACTTTGAAAACACACACACACACATACACACAGAGAGAGAGAGAGAGAGAGAGAGAGAGAGCGAGAGCGAGAGAGAGAGACCCGGAACATCTGAAACATGAGTTGTTCTTAAAAAGCCTGAGAGAAACTGCCTGTAAAGAGGACGACGTGCGCCGACTTCTCCAAGTCTCCCTGCTCCAGGCAAATCAATGAGGACGCCGATGCTCCGAGCTCCTGCAGCCCTCTGCCCCTCTGTCTCTCCCTCGCCTCTCCACACACTGTGCTGCACTGCAACTTTATAGGCAAGACAGGCAAAAAAAAGGGAAGTTTGGCTTTTTTTTCTTCTTTTTTTGTCTTCCTTTTTCATCACTATCTGCCTCTTGTCTCCGCCAATAAATCCGAGAGGTGGCTTTGTTGTCACTTTTCTCTGGGATTCTAACATGTGCCATTCCTTATGCCGGTTCACTGGCAGGATAAGGAAACAACAAAAAGGTGTGACAGGAGCCTGGCGGACAACTGTGGATTTCTGCGAGTAACTCCTACCGTCCAGAGGAGATGAGGGGGGCATCGACGGACCCCCCCTCTTGATTGATTACTTATTAGTCATCCCTTTGGCTAAATGGGACCCATTGAAAAGGCACCGTGGAAAACATAAATGAATCAAATATTCCCGTGTCCCCTGAATGTCTCCAGAGTAGTTTTGCTTAAGAGAGGGGGGTCGTGGCTCAGCTTCAGCTTTATGGGTTTATTTTTGACAGTTTCTACGCTTTGACATTCAACCGCTGTTATAAAAGGGAGAGAAGGGGGGAAAACTCAAGAGGATCCCAAAGAGGAGAACATTTGTGGACACAGATATCTATTTTTTCCCCTAGTTATTCCGTTTTTTTCCTTTTATACACACACACATATATGTTTCTTTTATTTTAAATCTTTTTTTTTTGCCATTTCCTCTTCCGAAAAATGAAACTTTGGACATCTCCCTGGGTGTCTTTCCTGGTGATTCTCATCTTGTGTTTTGGATCAGAGTGCGGGACAGCCTGGAGAAAGGGGAGATCCAAGAGGGAGTTGGTGCGCATTAGGGAGGCGAAAGCCACCGTACCGGGGGCTTGTGCCACGCGTCTGCCCCGGGGCAAACGCTCTTTGCCCGGCTTGGAGCGGCGGGTGCTGCGCCAGCGTAGGCGCTCGTCGCAGGCGGAGGAAAACTCTCCAGACCGGGGGAAAGCTGTCTATTTTACCGGCAGGGGAGATCAGCTGCGGCTGAAACCCGGCGTGGAGATACCCAGAGGAAATTTTACTCTGGAGATGTGGATCAAACCCGAGGGAGGACAGCGATCACCCACAGTGATTGCAGGTAGGACAGTCTACACATCCTCCACCCTGTGGTCAACACAACTCTTTAGACCAGCGAACATCCAAAACTGACGAGTTCGATTTGGTCCCAGATTCGGCTCGCAGCGCCTCGTGCCGCTGCCATGTAGTGTGTCAAACAGAAAAAGAAAAAAAAAACCCAACAAAACACAAACCATGCAGTTTCAGCGAGTTGAAAATGAGTTCATCTATCAGACTAGACAATGATGTAATGCTCTCCAAAGTGCAGCGGATATTTTAGGTAGTGCATGCGCAGGGTCACTGAAGATTT